>JAJEJO010001962.1:835684-869383 GCA_020662805.1 Glaucomys volans
TTTTTTTTTGTGGTGCTGGGGTTTGAACTCAGGACCTTGTGCTTGCAAGGCAAGCACTCTGCCAACTGAGCTATATCCCCAGCCCCCATGACCAATTTTTTAAAAAATATTTTTTTAGCTGTTGATGGATGTTTATTTTCAGTGCGGAGAATCAAACATGCTAGGCAAGTACTCTACCACTAAGCCACAAACCCACCCCATGATCCATTTTTAAAATAACTGGATTATAGTTAGGTAATAGAAGAAGAAAGAGTGAGTTGGGAAGGGAAAGAGAGGAATTTCCCACCAGGGAAGCAATTTTCTTTGAGTTTTACTTATGTCTGGCATCAGTTTAATGAATTCACTGATTCAGGATGTTCTTTGTGATATGGTCACAGGGTATCACTCCAGTAAAAAGGCTCCTTGCCAAAACCTTACTTTTCAATTATGATAACTGGCTTTGTTTACCATATTGCTTTTGTCTTTAGTTTTTGGTCTTTATTACAATGTTGTATATCTGCTATATTTTAGCAGATCTTCACTAAATTGTTACTATGTAAACGAAAAGAGTTTCTAAGGGACACAAATAGGATATGAAGAACTCAAACTATCCCTGTTTGCTGATTCAGCAAAGTAGCAGGGTATAAAAGTAACACCCATAAATCATTTGTGTTCCAGTACACTAATGATGAATCAGCTGAAGGAGAAAGTAGGAAAACTACCCCATTCATAATAGCCTGAAAAAAACCCAAAACAAAACAAAACTTGGGAATCAGTCTTAGAAAAGATGTGAAAGACCTCTACAATGAAAACTACAAAAAGCTAAAGAAAGAAATTGAAGAAGACCTTAGAAGATGGAAAGATCTCCCATATTCTTGGATAGGCAGAATTAATATTGTCAGAATGTCCATATTACAAAAAGCGCTATACAGTTTGTTTGTTTGTTTGTTTGTTTTTTGTGGTGCTGGGTATTGAACCCAGGGCCTTGTGCATGCGAGGCAAGCACTTTACCAACTGAGCTATATCCCCAGCCCAGCTATACAGATTTAATGCAATGCCTATTAAAATTCCAATGACGTTCTTCAAAGAAATAGAAAAAGCAGTCATGAAACTCGGGAAAAATAGGAGGCCCAGGATAGCCAAAGCAATCCTTAGCAAGAAAAGTGAAGCAGGAGGCAGCATCACAATACCAGACCCTAAACTATACTACAGAGTAATAGTAACAAAAATGGCATAGTATTGGCACCAAAATAGATATGCAGATCAATGGTAAAGAATAGAAGACACAGACAAACCCACATAAATACGGTCATCTCATACTAGACAAAGGTGCCAGAAACATACATTGGTGATAAGATAGCCTAGTCAATAATGGTGCTGGGAAAACTGGAAATTCAAATGTAGCAAAATGAAATTAAACCTCTCTCTTTAACCCTGCACAAAAATCAACACGCAAAGTGGATCAAAGACTGACACACTACGACAGAGACCTTGTGCCCAATAGAAGAAAAAGTAGCACCAAATCCACCAGGTTGGCTTAGGAACTGACTTCCTAACCAGACTCTTAAAATACAAGAAGTAAAATCAGTGGGATGAATTCAAACTAAAAAGCTGCTTCTCTGCAAAAGAAACAATAACATGAAGAAAGCCTACAGAATGGGAGAAAATCTTTACCACAGGCACCTCAGAGCACAATCTCCAGGATATATAAGGGCTAAGGAACTGAACAGATGCTTCACAAAAGAAGAAATACAATCAACAAACATGAAAAAACTGGTCGTCATTCTCTAGCAATTAGAGAAATGCAAATCAAAACTACTCTGAGATTTCATCTCACTCCAGTCACAATGGCAATTATCAAGAATACAAGCAACAGTAAGGGTTGACCAGGATGTAGGGGAAAAGGTTCACTCATACATTGCTGGTGGGACTGTACATTAGTGTAGCCACTATGGAAAGCAGTATGGAGATTCCTTGGAATGGAACCATCATTTGACCCAGCTTTCCCAAAGGACTTAAAATCATCATACTATAGTGACCAGCCACATCAGTGTTTATAGCAGCTCAATTCACAATATGGAACCAACCTAGATGCCCTTCAACAGATGATAAAGAAAATGTGGTGTATATACACAATGTGATGTTACTCAGCCATAAAAAGAATGACTTTATTATGCCTTTTGCTGGTAAATGAATGAATCTGGAGACTCTCATCCAGAGTGAAATAAGCCAATTGCAAAAAACCAAAGGTAGGATATTCTCTCTGGTATGTGGATGCTAACACAACAAGGGGGAGGGAGGGGAAGAAGTTAAGTGAATTAGACGAAGGGGAAAGAGGATGTGAATAGGAAAGATAGCAGAATGAATAGGATATAGCTTTCCTATGTTCACATATGAATCCACAACCAGTGTAACTCCATATCATGTACAGCCACAGGAATGGGTCCTAATTAAGTTATACTCCATGTATGTATAATATATCAAAATATACTCTGCTGTCATATATATCTAAAAAGAAATAAAAATATATAAAAAGACTTTCTAAATATACTTTTTTTTTTGAGATGCTGGGGATTTAAACCAGGGTGTTGTGCATGCTAGGCAATACTCTTGATATAACTTATCTAGGGATATAGTTAAGTGGTAGAGTATTAATAAATACAGTTAAAATCCCTATATTTTAAAGAAGCAGTTGATCATTATATAAATATTGCATGATGACAGTACAAAATAGTGATAATTCTGTATATTTTGTGGAAAGCATGGGCATTTACTAACTTTACATAACTAATTCTAATGGGTAACTATTTTAAAAGGAATTTCATAATATGTAATAGCCAGCATGTTTTTTAAAGTTTTATTTACAACAATATTATCAGTAGGAAAATGGATCCATTTCAAATAAGGTTTTGACAATTTGATCTCAACTCTTTACAGAATTTCACAGTCTCAAGTGTATTTATTTTCTTCCTTTAGTTCCTAAAAAGTGATCTGTAAAGAGCATATACAAAAGGGTTGACTTTCATTATAAACGTAGAGGTTCAGTTACCTGGAAAAAGATCAGTCCCCAAAGCTCTCAGTGTATGTAGTTTATGGAGTGGTTTAGAAGGGAAAAACAAAACAAAAAACCAACAAATCTTTATCTGTAGATAATCCAGGTCTTCAATGCTGGTCTTTGACTTTGTTTCTGATATTCTTTTAAAATTCACACATCTCCCAATAAAAATTATTTAGTAATTGTTTTAGTCAGCTTTCTTGCTGCTGTGACTAAAGGACCCAATCAGAACAAATTTTAGAGGAGGAAAAGTTTATCTGAGGGCTCACAGTTTCAGAGGTCTCAGTCTGTAGACAGCAGGCTCCATTCCTTGGGACTCAAGGTGAGGCAGGACATCATGACAGAAAGGCATGGCACCAGGGGCTGAAATTGAGTGTGGCAGAGGGAAGCAACTCACATGTTGATCAGAAAGCAGGGAGAGAGAGAGACTGCTTGCCAAATACAAATATATACCCCAAAGCCACGCCCCAATTGCCACCTTCTCCATCCACACCCTACCACTTCAGCCAACACTCAGTTAATCCTATCAGGGATTAATTCACTGATTAGGTTAAGACTATAACCCAGTCATTTCTCCTCCAACCTCCTTGTGTTGTCTACGTGAGGGCTTTTGGGGGAGACCTCACATCCAAACTATAACATTAATAGAGATGATATATTCTGTGAAAACAACACAGGAGGATAGCTAACCTTGGAAATGCTAATATAGTTCACAAACTATTTGCCTACTAGCTTAAATAGGAGCTTTCATATGCATGCTGGTTGTGGTTGTAAGTGTTCACTGAGAAATAATAGAGGGGCTGGGATTGTGGCTCAGTGGTAGAGTGCTTGCCCAGCATTTGTGACGCACTGGGTTCGATCCTCAGAACCACATATAAATAAATGCATAAAAAAAAATCTATCAACACCTAAAAATTAAAAAAGAAATAATAGAAAAATAATTTTTTTTAACTAGGGATTTAACCCAGGGGTCCTCTATCACTGAGCCACACCTCCAGCCCTTTCTATTTTTTATTTTGAGATAGGGTCTCTCTAAGTTGCACAGATCTCCATATTTGGAATCCTCCTGCCTCAGCTTCTTGAGCCACTGGGATTATAGGAGTGTACCACCATACCTGACTTGCCATGTTTCTCTATCCTGTTTCCCATATATCTTTCTGTGATTATAACATCTATTGATAATTGCAGTCTGAAACAATTATGACTTTGGAAGTTTAAAATGGAAGTTTTCTATTATCTTTCTATATTTATTTGTTGATATTTTTTCCATATTCCCTTTATACTTTTCTTTTTAACATGTCACTAAGTTTTGTATTGTGTTTTGAGGTGCTGGGGATGGAACTCCGGGGTGTTGTACATGCTAGGCAAACACTCCACACCCCCAGCCCTTTTTATTTCAAGACAGGATCTTGTTAAGTTGCCCATACTGGCCTCAAAATTATAGTCCTTCTGCCTCAGTCTGCTGAGGAGCTGGGATTATAGGGATGGACCATCACGTTCCAACCTCATTAGTTTTTTGAGCACTTCCTTTCTGGTACAAGGTGTTCTAGTCTCACTTTATACTTTGCCTGCTCATTATGTATTTTCCCTGACTATTTTCCCAGGGTACCTGGCTTCTTTTTTAAGGGAGAAGAGTTATTTAGAAACCCAAGATCTAGGGCTAGGTATAGAGCATATCCATCATCTCCCAACATTTTTTATCCTAGTATATCCCTTACTGGAACCCCAGGCAACCACATAACTACTTATCTCCTGTCTCCATAGTTTAAGTGAAACTCACTTCTAAAGTTTTTTTTATTTTTTTCTGTAGGGTTTTATGTTATTGAAGTCATATCATATGTACTCTTTTATGTCAGACTTCTTTTGCTCAGCATGTTTCGCTGTTCTATATTGTATTTATAAGTAATTCATTCCTTTTTATTGCTGCAAAGGATGCCTCTATATGGATGTACGTACCACCGATGACATGTAATGGACATTCAGATTGTTTCCAGCTATTACAAATAAAACTACTATGAACATTTGTGTGAAAGTCATTGTGTGGATTTATGTTTTCATTTCTCTAGGAGAAATATCTAGATATGAAATTGTTGGGCCATAGGTAGGTATGTTCAATTTTATAAGATACTACCAGACTGCCCAAGTACTTGTACCACCTCCACTATCAGTATATGAGAATTTCAGTTGCTCTCTCTCTCTTCCTCATCACCTGGTATTGTTTGAATTTTTATTTTAACCCTGCTAACTGATGTGTACTGTTAATCTCGTGTTTTATTTTGTATTTCTCCATTAACTAATGATGTTGAGCATCTTTTCATTTACTTTTTGGGTATTAGTATGTCTTTTTTAAGTTATGTTTGTGTTCTAATCTTACACCTCTTTTTAAAAATGATGTTCTAAGAGTTCTCCATATATTCTAGGGCTGGGGATAAAGCTCAGTTGGTGGAGTGCCTGCCTGATAAGCACTGCAAAAAAACAAAAAAACATATATTCTAGGTATGCTTTCTTTTTGATCAGGTGTATGTATTGTGGGTTGCCTTTTCATTTTCTTTACATTTCCTTTTTATTTTCTTGAAGAACAGAAATCTTTGAATCTTTTAAAGTTATTTGTTAGTGTTTTCTTAATGGTTTGTATTTTTTCTGTGTCCTGTTTAAAGATGGTTTTGCCTACCTCAGGGTCATAAAAATTTTCAGTTATTTTATAAAATTTTATTGTTTTAGCTTTTACATTTTGGTCTGTGCCCCATTCCAAGGTATTTTTTAATGTATGGAGTAGTGAGATATGAATTGGGATTTCTTCTTTGTTTGGTTCCCTTGTCATCCTATCATCCTTGTTGAAAAGACTGTTTTTTTCCATACGATTACTTTAAGACATTTGTAAAATACCCAGTTGGTCATATGTGTGTGGATGTGTTTCTATGGCACCTATTCTTTTGCATTGATCTTCATTCCTATCCCTATTGCAATACCTCACTGTTTTGGTTACTGTAATTTTCAAGTCAGTCGTGAAATCAGATGGTATAAGTCTTCCAAGTTTGTTTTTGTCTCTTGTTCTTTTGCATTTTCATATAGATTTTAGAATCAGCTTGTCAGTTTGTACAAATAGATGATAGGATTTGATTGGGGTTGTCTTTTTTTTTAAAAAATAAAACAGTAATTTCACAATATATTTAATGGCAACTGGTAGTCCCCAATTTTCCCTATTTTGGTTACACATTGTTTAGACAAATCTGCAACTTAGCACTGATTATTTGCAAGTTATTACTCTAGCTGTATTATCATTTTTCTTAAGCTTGGTCAAGATAACCTAGAATCATAGCCATTATATGATCTCACAAAATGGTCACATAATGAATAAGATCTGGTTTATCGCTCACATTTATAAAACTAGACCTAGGGAAACAACCAGGTCGGGGAGCACATGCATAGTCTTAATTAGTGAATGGTTAGCCTGTCCTGATTATTTCAAAATCAGAAGAGTGATATATTCACAGTTGGGGAGAGAGGCGGATACTGGGGATTGAACCCAGGGATGCTTTACCTCACACTACATCCCCAGTCCTTGTTATTTTTTATTTTATTTATTTTTAAATTTAATTTTTACAGACTTCATTTTGATTCATTGTACAAAATAGGGTACAACTTTTCATTTTTATGGTTGTACACAATGTAGATTCACATCATTCATGTAATCATACATGTACATAGGGTAATAATGTCTGTTTCAGTCTACTGTCTTTCCTTCTCCGGCCCCATTTTCCACTATACCATCCAAAGTTCCTCCATTCTTCTCCCCCCCCCCCCACCTGCTACTCCTCCCACCCCATTATGTATCATCATCCACTTATCAGAGAAAACATTTGGCCTTTGGTTTTTGAGCTTGGCTTATTTCATATAGCATGATATTCTTCAACTCCATCCATTTACCTAACAAATGCCATAATTTTATTCTTTATGGCTGAGTAATATTCCATTGTGTATATATACCATAGTTTCTTTGTCCATTCATCAATTGAAGGGCTCCTTATTTATTTATTTATTTATTTATTTATTTATTTATTTATTTATTTTTGCAGTGCTGGGGATTGAAGCCCTTGTTATTTTTTAAGACAGTCCTACTAAGTTGCTGAGCCTGGCCTTGAATTTACAAATCTCCTACCTTAGCCTCCTGAGTAGCTGGGATTACAGGTGTGTGCCACCCTGGCAGGTTACAGTTTTTGTTCTTAATTTATCTGAAAGACAACTTCTTGTTTAAAGTAATAACAGTAGCATGTTGAGTGAGTGTAGTTCGTGGATAGATAAAATGAATGATTACATTGCTATAACACACCAAGGGGAGGAATGGAAGGACCCTATTACAAGCTACCCATACCACATACCAAGTCATGCAGTATTATTTGAAGAGAGATTGGTTGTAAATGCATGTTGCAGACTCAAGGGTGATCATTTTCTTTGCAATTTTGGGCACTGAACCCAGGGGTGCTCTAACATTGAGCTTCATCCCCCAGTCTTTATTTTTTTGAGACATGAGTCCCACTAAGTTACTTAGGGCCTCGCTAAATTGCTGAGGCTGGCCTCAAACTTGTGATCTTCCTTCCTCAGCTTTCCAAGTAACTGGGATTATAGGTACGTACCACAATCTCTGGCTTTACCACTTAAAAAAATTGATATGCTAAAAGAGAAGAAAAAGATGATGAAATAGATTAATATGGAATATTCCATTAAGCCCATAGAATAAATAGAGTAAAACAAAAAGCAAGTGCTATGAATAGAAAAGTTGTAAATGTGATAGATAGGGAACTGTATCATTAACCATCTCAAATATTAATGTTCTAAATATGCTAGTTAAAACACATACCTTGTTAGAGAAGATCAAAAACACAAGACCCAGATGGGAATGGTGTCATTAAACCTGTGATCCCACTATTTGACAGGATGAGGCAGGAGGATCCCAAGGACCAGCCTCAATAACTTATCAAGATCCTGTCCCAAAATAAAATTTTAAAGGCTGGGGATGTAATTCAGTATAAGAGCACTTGCCTAGTATGTCTTGGGTTTGATTCCAAGTACCACAAAAGAAAAGACCCATTTAACTATGTTGTCTAGAAGAAATACACACTATATATAAAGTAGCAAAGTCTTAAATCAATGGCCTTAGATTTTATTTTAAGAAAATGGAAAATTCAAGCAGTAATAAAAAAGGAAATTATTACAGAAATCAATAAAACAGAAAACAGAAAAATAATAGAGAAAAATCAATGGAGCAAAAACCTATTTTCTCAGAGATCAATAAACCTGATAAGCCTTTAGGTTAACTTTTTAGTAAAAAACAAAAAGTCACAAATTACCCATATAAAAAATGAGGCAGATGATGTCACTACTGAGCCTATAGATATTAAAATGGTAGGAAATAACTAAACGGCTCTTTGCCAGAAAAGTCAACCTACCTAAAATGACCAGCTTCCTTAAAATTCACAAATTACCAGAGTTCACCCAAGAGGAAATAGATAATCTGAATAATAATGTGAATTCAATTTCTTAATAGATGCAAGTAAAATCATTTTCATAAAACTACAGTTCCCTGTAGACCATAATCAAATTATTCCAAATCTTTAAGGAAAAAAATAATACCAAACTAAAAACTTCCAGGTATTTTAATTTTCTTCCCTTTCTCTCCACATAGATTAATTAAATTTTGACTTTTCACAGGAAGACAGAAGTCTAAGAACATTATTAAAATAGGCAGCGTGCACTTCTATGCTTCCTGTTTTAGCAGATACTGCTTTGAATTAGGTTTTACAGTTTCTTCCTTTAGAGGTGTTTGTGTAGATTGGGCATTTCATATTCTTGCCAGGATCTCGTGTACCCATCTTCTCGTAGATTTCAGATGGCAATGGAGTCAACTAAAATGTTGATTCCTTTGTTGGTGGCTGGGGATGTAGTGATACAACCCTTTCCTAGCATGTAGTAAGTTTGTGGGTTCCATCTCCAGCTCCACCATACAAAACCCAAAACAAGTTGAGTAGTTTGGATTCAGACTGGGTCCTTTCTGTCCTCATACCTGTCCTCCCTGGAGGAGGCTCCCTGACCACGTTGTGTTCCCTGTCTGGTGTGGGAGGATGAAACTCAGACCATTGTTTCAGCATTATTCTCTTTTTAATCTTACTTACCAAAAAATATACCCTCATAAAACTATTTTGCTTTCTCCTATTTACTGGTTCGTTTCTGCCTTATTTTCTTCCTAAATTTACATTTTGAGGGGAAAAAATGACTTTGAAATAATACTTAACAAATTTCTGAATTTAGACAGTTTCTCAGTGTAATATATTTTGTGCTTATATTTTTCTCATCAAAACACAGCTTAGTTATTTTATTCTTTGCACATAGAATTATTCATGTAGGGGCTGGAGATGTGGTTCAGTGGTAGAGCACTTGCTTCGCATGTTCATGGCCCTGAATTCAACCCACTGAAAAGATGCATGTAAACAGTTTTTTTTTAAATAGACTAGCAACTTATGAAAACACATTTATCACATTTAGTAGACCCAAATATATACATTGTCTTTCCAAGAGTACTTGAATTTATATTTAGCAATCGTTATTTCAGTATTTCAACTTACTTAGAAATGACTCAAGTTATTTTTTCTGTACACTTATAAACATACATTTACTTATTTATGAGTGCTGAGAATTGAACCAAGGAGTACTTTACCACTGAGCTATATCTCCAGCCCTTTTTATTTTTGATTTTAAGACAGGGTCTCACTAAGTTACTGAGGCAGATCTCAAACTTGCAATCCTTCTGCCTCCTAAGCTGCTGGGGTTACAGGTGTGTGCCATTACCCCCGCTATTTATTTTTAAGTTATTCTAAACTAACTTATGAAAGCTGACATAGCAGATATGCATAGTTATCACTATTTTTTTGTTACAGAAAAGCCATGAAAGTTGCTGTACTTGAAACAGAATGTAATGTGATGTACTTTCATTTATATATTTGTTCTTATTTCTTAAACCTCTAACAAAGAAAAATAATAATCTGGGCTGGCCAGAAACCCAGGCAAAAATGTATGCTGATAATTCTGAAGATATCTTCATTTTAATTAACTCAATTGTACACTCATTTATTTGTAAGCCATTTTGAAGAATTCCTTGGGAAATTTTGTTATATAGACATACTAGTTGATAAAAAGACAGTTGAATTTAAATTGTATTTAGGGCTATGGGCCCAAAATTTTAAGGTAAAGCAGTTCATATAGCAGCTTGATTCCTTCCACCCCCAACCAGGGATTGAACTTATCCAATTAGCCACATCCCCAGCCCTTATTTATTTCAAGACATGTTGCTTATAGCCTTGCTCAATTGCTAAGGCTGGCTTTGAACTTGGGATCCTCCTGCCTCAGCCTCCCAAGCCACTTGGATCACAGGTGTGTATCCCCACACCAAATTTAGCAACTTGATTTTTGAAAGTCTGTTTTACATATTTCCCCCCTTTTCTGTCTCAAATGAGTATAGGCAAAAAGGTTAGCAGAAGGAAAAACAGATCCAGGCATGGTGAATAAATAAAAATATTAAACTAGGTGATGTAACCAGAAAAAGGCCGTAAAATGTCACCAAGAGTGTAGTAATATTAGAAAAGTCTGTTTAAAAATTCAGACTGCCCAGCCAGGAACAGTGGCACATGACTGTAATCCCAGCAGCTCAAGAGGCTGAGTCAGGAGGATCATGAGTTCAAAGCCAGTCTAAGAATCAGCACGATATTAAAAAACTCAGTGAGACTCTGTCTCTAAATAAAATACAAAATAGGGCTGGGTATGTGGCTCAATGGTCAAGTGCCCCTGATTTCAATCCCTGGTACCGCCCCCTCAAAAAAAATTCAGACTGCCCAGGAATCCTGGGGGAAGTTTTCTTTGGTGAGTTTGAATTGAGTTCTGTACAAAGCTGTTTCCTGGATCAACCCCTACCCCTTTCTTTTTCAAATTCTAATACATATTGTAGCCAGACAGTATTGCAATAGAAACTCAAACTCATCTCTTAGATATAGTTAAGTAATACATTTGGACCATTTTCTCAGATTGTGCCTAAGTGGCTGGGCATGATGGTGCATGCCTATAATCCTAGCAACTCAGGAGGCTGGGGCAGGAGGATTGTGAGTTTGAGGCCTGCCTCAGAAACTTAGTTAGACCCTGTCTCAAAAAAGAAAAAAGATTGGGATCGTAACTCAGAAGCAAAGTGCCACAGGGCTCAGTCCCCAAGATTGCCCCCACTCCCTATAAAAGAATGTGCTCAAGTGGCCTGCTGTTTGGAAAGACATTATACTTCCCTTCTGTGCTTTATGCACACAAGCATGCAAACATATACACCCAAAGGTGACACAAAACAGTGGAGTTCAACACCTGTTTCTCCATCTAAGCATACCAAATTTCAAAGAGCAGAATTCTCAATCCAGGGAGAAAGGGAGTTCCAGACTTATCCAGGGCAGGGGATTATGGCTCACCCAAATGTTGATTCCTTACTTCAATGGAGGGTGCTTTGGCAACTTGTGCTATGATGGAGGAAGACAAGGGAGAGTTCCCAGAACAAAAGGATCCCAGCAGCTGCTGGGGACAGTCCTGAGGTTCCTGTTTGTGTGGTTAGCTTCTGTGGACACCAGTCCTCCTGGCTGGCTTACTAGATTGTTACCAGACAGAAGTTCAGCTGTTCCTCAATAGGGCAGGTAGGTCAAGACGATGTTTTGAAGCAAGGAAGGTGACTTTGTTTGAAAAGTCAGCTGAGGTGAAGATGGAGGATTCTCATTCAAAGTCCATCTTACTAGGAGGCTGATTTAGGGCTGGTTTATAAAGGAGATGTGTGATTACAGACTGGTAGGTACCTTCTCAGAGGTGGATGTTTGTAACCAGGTCACACACATCTGATCCTAATGACCCAGCCACGAGAGGCTTTTCATTTATGCAAGTTTCAAAACAAAGATCGGGCTAGATATGTGGCTCAGTGGTAGAGCACTTCCCTAACACACACAGGACCCTAGGTTCAATCCCCAGCACCACCAAACAACAAAAATGAAGATCAGGCTATTCTTGCCATTGATTAACTTGGCCCATGCAGTTCCTGACATATTACACCGATGGACAGACAAAAGAGGGTAGCTGCCTCCAGCCTCTTATTGATTACCAAGAGTCAGTCATGAAATCTAATTTTAATACTCAGCTTCAGAAAACGCAGGGAAACCTATAGGAACTGGTGTGTAAGTAGATACTATATATACAGCAGAGTGAACCCTAATGTAAATTATAGACTTGTGTACCACACTTAATGCAGGATGTTAAATTAGGAAAAACGGGACTGGAGAAGGAGTTTATGGGAATGCTACTTTTTGCTCAGATTTTCTGTAGATTCATAGATTTTGCTCTATGAATAAAGTCTTATTAATTTTAAAAGCAACTCTGACTCAAGCCCAGGTGGACTGTGATCAATGGAAGTTGACTTTGTGTGTCTTAGGAAGGGCAAAGAAGAGAGAAGAGAGTCTTGGAACTCAATAAATGCAAACAGCACTGGCAAGAGGAAGGCAGTAACCAGAGGATGGACTTTCAGCCTATATGCCATTGCCTCCAAGATGTTGTCAATCTCTTCTGTGCTTCCAACCTGGAAAAATATAAGAAAACATGATTCTGCATTGAGTGTCAGCTAATTTAGTTGGCAGAGACATTTGGAGTCAACTGCAGATTTGTGTGTTATTACTTCCCTCAATCTAATTAAGTCAGCAATTACCCTCCAAGCACTTTTTAGGACTCCTGTAGTCAATTGGTTTTATTAAATAGCTATTGATTCTCATATAAGGACTTTGTGCTTTCTGTCCAAGTAAATTCCGAGGTAAAAAAGTGTTTTTCTTCTTAATTCTAAGATTATTTTATCATATTGAAGCCACTGGACATACATTAGCCTTTTCTTTTTTCTTTCTTTTTCGTGGTACTAGGAATTGAACCTGGGGGCGTTTTTCTACTGAGTTACACCCCCAGCACCTTTTTTTTTTTTTTTTTTTGGAACCAGGGATTGAACTCAGGGACACTCGGCCACTGAGCCACATCCCCAGCCCTATTTTGTATTTTATTTAGAGACAGGGTCTCACTGAGTTGCTTAGGGCCTCACTAAGTTGCTGAGGCTGACTTTGAACTTGCGATCCTCCTGACTCAGCCTCCCAAGTTGCTTGGATTACAGGCGTGCGCCACCGTGCCCAGCCCCAGCACCTTTAAAAATTTTTTTTTTTAAATATTTTTTAAGATGTTGATAGACCTTTATTTTATTCATTTATTTATATGAGGTGTTGAGAATCGAACCCAGTGCCTCACACATGCTAGGCAAGTGCTCTACCACTGAGGCACAACTCCAGCCCCTAAAATTTATTTTGCTAAAAAATATGGTCTTGCAAAGTTGCCCAGGCTGGCCTCAAACTTGGATCCTCTTGCCTCAGCCCCTAAGTCCTTTGGATTACAGGTGTGGGCCACTGTGCCCTGCTGGCCTTTTATTTCTAAGTGTGTGTGACAAAAGTAATACAACAGCACAATCCTGAACGTGAGTTCTAGCAGCCACGGTCATTGAAATCACCTGGGAACTTTGCCAAAGGCTGATGCCTAGTTCTACTTCTAGAGACTCTGGTTTCTTTGGTCTGGGGAATAGACTGAGCATCAGCACTGAGCCAGAAGGCCTTTTATTGTGGGAACGTCTTTAGTTCCAGGCAGTTTTTTTTGTTTTTTGGTACTGGGGATGGAACCCAGGGACACTTTTGAGGTCTATCTCCAGCCCTGTGTATTTTTTTGGGAAAGGGTCTCACTAAATTGCCCAGGCTGGCCTCAAAATTGCCCTTTTGCCTCAGCTTCCCAAGTAACTGGGATTATACGTGTTTGCCACTAGCCTGCTTAAAGACACAGAAGCAGAAGAGCAGAAAGTACTAGAAAGAACAGATAAGTACCATACTGCTTCTGTTCACCAACTAAATATTCATATACAAGAAGTATGCCAATATCTATCAAGACTTTCAACTTCAGAAAGCACATAGTAAGTACCCTAAAGTGTAAATAAGTAAATATCTAAATACATTGCCAGCAGCCTTCACTTAGCCAGGTCATATGAGATCACCTGACCATGAGATCACCATGACAGAGGATCCTTGTATGGAAGGACAGATTTTCCAAGGAATATAAAAGAGACCAGGACAATCTGATTTCACTAGAAGACTGGAAATTAATAAATATGTTACATATTTGAGGGAGAAATTTTTTCTTCTTGTTCTTTTTGTGGTGCTGTGAATTGAACCTGGGGCCTCGTGTTTGCTAGGCAAGCTCCCTACCATTGGGCTACTTCCCCAGTCTTCAGGATGGGATTTTTTTCTTAATTGAAAGGGAGTAATTAACCATTGAAAATAATACTTCCAAACCAAAGTGCTTTGCAAAGCATCATTTGCAAGGCGCTTTTCATTTTATCCCCATAGATTTTAATTAGGAAAAGGTGAGTAGGTATGCATTTACTTCATGATGTTCAGTAAGGCAGTGTTTCATTTATTTATTTTTTATTTTTTGGTACTGGGAATTGAACCCAGGGCACTCCACCACTGAGCCCCATTCCCAGCCCTATTTTGTATTTTATTTAGAGACAGGGTCTCACTGAGTTGCTTAGGGCCTCGTCGTTGCTGAGGCTGGCTTTGAACTCACGATCCTCCTGCCTCAGTGTCCCAAGTGCTGGGATTCCAGGCGTGCGCCACTGCGCCCGGCTTTCATTTATTTTTATAAATGATGTTAATTTGGTTTTGGTCTCAACCTACTCTCACCTAGTAGGATTAGTGGAAAATTCAGTTTAACATGATTTAGAAGGAGGGAGTTCTCTGTCTTGCTATTTGGGGTAAAGTCTTCACATCTGTTTCCCTATGATAAGAATTACAGATGAGCTGGGTGCTGTGGTGGATGCCTGTGATCCCAGTGACTTAGGAGGCTGAAGCAGGAGCATTGCGAGTTTGAGGCCAGCCTCAGCAACTTAGGGCCTAAGAAACTTTGACCCTGCCTCAAAAATAAAAAAGGACTGGGGATGTAGTTCAGTGGTAAAGCACCTCTGGGTTAAATCTCTAGTACAAAAAAAAAAACAAAAAACTAGAAACTTGAATTTTTTTCTCTATTGTATTTTACAATACAGTAGTGCATTTGTATAAATAGACATAAAAACAAGAAAATGCAGAGTTCAGCAAATCTACATTTTTCATTTTCATCTTGCAATATTATAAAATCTAAGCTTTAATTCTCCAGACATACATTTTGAATGTGTATTAGATCAGTGATACTAACCACTGGCTCCTCAAAGATCTTTAGAAACGTGGAGCATTTTGGTTGCATCAATACCAATGGGTGCAATTGGCACGTAGTTTCCTAGAGCTGAGAATGCCAAGTAATTTGTGTTTGCCCCACTGTAAATGCCAACAGTGCCTGCCCTTTGTCAGGAAATGAGAGTAATCATGTTTTTGTAAATGTCTGCATGTTTAACATAGTCCAGATTGTCCACACCTTTTTTTTTTTTTAATAGTTATTGAACCCAGCCAGGAGTGCTCTACCACTGAGCCACAACTCCAGCCCTTTTTATTTTTAATTTTGAAACTAGGTTTCTCTAAGTTGCTGAGGCTGGCCTCCAACTATGATCCTCCTGCCTTGGCCTCCCAAGTTACTGGGATTACAGGTGTTTGCTACCACACTTGGCATAGCCCAGACTCTAAAAAGCTTTTTCATTTGTTTTTGTATTTTCCTTACTGTTAACACTTCATGGTCCTATTAAAAAGCACTAATTTTCAGATTTAAATTTTGTTTGCATAAGATTTGTGTTGATGATACTAATTAGTTAATGAGTCAGGAGTATCCGAGTTCCTTATGTTTGGCCTTACTGTGTTTTATTTCAAAATCATGTGATTTGGTCAAACTTTAGAATTGTTTTGAAAGATTTCACTGTCTAAAATACAAGTTGAAATGAAATTGGGTGAGGGATAATTCTCACTGTACTTTCTTGCCTTCAGAAGATTTTGTGTGACACTTAGAGGTACTTGCTTTCATTTCACATTCTTTCGTTAGAGGGTTGGAGTTGACCATTGATTGGATATCAGTTCATGACAAATCAGCCTTTTTCATCATCAGGTACCATCTTGTTTTACTTATGTTTTCACATTATATTTACTTTTTTTTTTTTTTCTGGTACCAGGGATTGAACCCAGGGGCACTCCACCACTGAGTCACATCCCGAGCCCTATTTTGTATTTTATTTAGAGACAGGGTCTCACTGAGTTGCTTAGGACCTCATTAAGTTGCTGCGACTGGCTTTGAACTCACGATCCTCCTGCCTCAGCCTCCCACGTGCTGGGATTACAGGCATGCGCCACCACGCCCAGCTTATATTTACTTTTTTAACCCCATGATTCATTTCTACTTTCAAAGGTAATTATTTCATCTCATGAGAAAAGTAATTTAAGCAAAAAGTATCCAAAACTTACTATAAGCCTTATGCTTGAATAAATACTTCGACATCTTACTTGTTGCTTATTGCTGTTCAGCCTTCTGTGACTATGTGACAAGCGCAAGCACTACACAGAAGCACATGGGCCTCGCCTGGCTATGGATGAATTTGATGAATGTGTGCTATGATAAGTCTACTCCTCTGTATAATTTATTGGTAAGGCCCTGTGCAAGTCTGAGTCCTTCCCCTACAAAAAGATGCAGAATTACCCCTCTCAGTACATCATGTGTCTATGCCAGAAATGGCTAAAACAGCAATGTTTCAAGTTCTGCACAAAAATGAAGAAACCTGAAAGTTAACATGTTGGTAGTGTGCAACGTGTTCAAAATCATAAACATAAAATACATAATGGCTAATATCTCCCCACCATGAGCTGTCAGCCCCTCTGTTTTAGTCAGCTACTTTGCCACTGTGACTAAAAGACCTGACCAGAACAATTGTTGAGAAGGAAAGGTTTATTTAGGGGCTCACAGTTTGGGAGGTCTTAGTCCATAGAAGGCCAGCTCCATTCCCCAGGCTCAAGGTGAAGCAGAATAGCGTGGTGGAAGAGTTTTGGTGGAGGGAAGCAGCTCCCACGATGATCAGAAAGCAGAGAGAGAGACTTCACTCTACAGATACAAAATATATACCCCGAAGCCATGCCCCCAAGGTCCAACTCCTCCAGCCACACCCCACCTACTTTCAGTTACCACTCAGTTAATCCCACTAGGGATTAATTAACTGATTAGGTTAAGACTATGACCCAATCATTTCTCCTCCAAACCTTGCATTGTCTCACATGTGAGCTTTTGGGGGATACCTCACCAAAAACCATATCCAAACCATAACACCATTTAATGTTAGCTTCATCTAATCCCCAGTTTAATTACAGTTGCTGTGTAAGTTTCAGTTTAAAACAATATGTGTGCAGACGTGACTCCTTTTCAGAATCTTCTCCCTTTTCTCCCTCTGGGCCCTAAATTCTAAACCCCAAGGGTTGATATGATTGTCCTTTGTCAGAGTGAGGAGGGACCGCTTTACTTCCTGGCCTTGCCTTGGTTTGTTTTACTAGGGCAGTGAATGGAAGTCTGTGTTTCTTTGGTTCACACCACACATCACTTGGCAAAAGGGATGTTTCTCAACTTGAGCTGAGACCTCTTTAACTTACATCAAGAGGTCTCTGCCCTACAGATGGCTTCCTGGCAGGTGGATACCCACGTGGAAATTTCTGGATCTTCTCCACCTACCCAGGGACTGCATGTCACCCCAAGGCACTGTTACTAGCTCCTCTTTTGTACAGATATAGCCTGTTGCCTCTTCCACTCTCTTGTTACCTTATGACCCCCAGTGCTTCTGTATGGCTGTGGCTTTCAACATATTTCTGATTTGAAGCAGAACACATGTTCTCTTTGGGATTTCACAATTAAAGGTTTTCCATATAGTCTCCCTTCCATGGCCAATGGCCACCCTGCAGTCATTAAGCTGTTAACCCTCTTCGAAGTTCTTTTGCTTTTTCCTGCTGAGAGCTTTCTTTGATCCCTTTGGGGTGATGGATGAGGAAGCAGGAAAAAAAATCTGTTCTTCCAGATTGTATCTATCTTTTGCAATATTTCATTGTCTTACCTGGGCAGGGGTGGGGGCAGCAATTCCTTCCTGACCTTTGAGATGAACGCGGCATCTTTTTCTCTCTTTGTTTTACAGCCAAGTATTCTCTGCCGAGTTGAAGCAGTTCTAACAGGGCATGTGGCAAGAGCACACCAATTAATACTTTAAATTATCATCATGCTGTATACAATTAGATGAACAAAATGAACAAAAAATAGAGCACCTGAAAGCCAACCATTTCTTCTTTAAAATTCATTTGAAAGCAGTTGGGACAGAAGATGTCTGAAGTTCTTTAAGTTTTTTTTCTTTAACTTTCTAGTTTCTGAGTGATGATAACAACTATGCTTTGATTTCTCAAGAATTAACCCAGCCGAACAGGGTCATTCATCACCCCCTTGTAGATTGGCCACGGTGAGGAGGTTTTCTTCTGGAAAACATGCCAGTTAGTAGTTTTCTATTTTCTTTCTTTTTCTAAATACTTCAGTTCTTGATGGACACAATATCTTTATTTTATTTATCTTTATGTG
This sequence comes from Glaucomys volans, assembly GCA_020662805.1. NCBI lineage: Eukaryota > Metazoa > Chordata > Mammalia > Rodentia > Sciuridae > Glaucomys > Glaucomys volans. The sequence goes on from JAJEJO010001962.1 coordinate 854,367, forward strand.
GTGCCGAGGATCAAACCCAGTGCCTCACACGTGCAAGACATGTGGTCTACCACTGAGCCACAATCCCAGCCCTCCTCCTCCTCCTCCTCCTCCTCCTCCTCCTCCTCCTCCTCCTCCTCACCCCTCCCCCTCCTCCTCCTCCTCCTTTTTTTTTTTTTTTTTTTGCAGTACTGGGGATTGAACCCAAGGGCACTCAATGTACCACTGAGCTACATCCCTGGCCTTTTCTGTTTTTCATTTTGAGACAGTATATTGCTAAATTGCTCAGGCTGGCCTTGAATTTGTACTCCTGCCTCAGGTTCCAGAGATGCTGGAATTAAAGGTGTGTGCCACTGTGCCTGGTTGAGTTTCTCAAGGAAGGAAAGAGAAGAGAAACTATAGAAAACTTAGGATCAGAAAAACAGGATCTTTGTGTTAGGTGAGGTGAACTTGACCTGCTAAATATAACATTCCATATAATGCTGAGGGAAAAGGGCAATGACTCTTGGGAACTGGAGAAATTTTAAGAAACATCCATACAGCTCTTTTATAAAGTAGATGTCAAAAGAAAAGTTACTTTGGCTAGTAATTCAGGTAGAAAGTTTACCAGATAGGCGAGTCTCAACCTTTGACTAAAAGGAAGGTTTGGGGACTTTGAGAAAGGAAAAGAATTTGCAGGAGTGGGGTGGCAGTGAGAGTCTTCATAGGGAAAACTTGTATATCAATTCGAGCTGGTGTGTGTGTGCATGTGTGTGCATGTTTGTTACTGGGGATTGATTCCAGGAGCACTCTACCATGCCTAGCAATTTTTATTTTTTATTTCGAGACAGGGTCTAGTTAAATTGCTGAGGCTGGCCTTAAACTTGCAATCTTCCTGCTTCAGCTTCCCCAGTAGCTAGGATTACTGGCATGCATTCATCTGGCTACACTTGAGCTATTTTGAAACCCCAGAGTTCTGTCAAAATCAGGTTGAAATGGGTATTGTTGCTCCAGCTTTAGAAATGAGGGAATGTGCTGGGTGTAGTGGCATAGGACTGTAATCCCAGCGATTTGGGAGAATGAGGTAGAAGGATTGTACTTTTGAGGCCAGCCTCAGAGATTTAGCAAGGCTTTAAGTAACTTAGCAAGACCCTGACTCAAAAAATAAAAAGGGCTGTGGATGTAGTTCAGTGGTAAGGTGCCCTGAGTTCAATTCCCAGTACTGGGGAAAAAAGAAAAAAAAAAAAAGTGAGGGAATGTCTCATGGTATGTCCAAGGGAACTAGCTGAAATTTTAAATAAGAATCATTCTTGGCAAAACCCAGAGGAAGTCCTTCATTTCCTACCTTCTAATCTTCCAATCCCCCTTCATCTATACCCACTATCTCTGCCTGTCCTCACTTTTTAACATTTCAGCTTCCATCACTGCCACTTCCTCCACCTGTCGTCTGGATTCCAATCTCTCATCTTCTCATGGACTCTCCTGCACCAGTATTTTCTGCTCTTTTCTGACACATAAGCTGCTGCAGTGTATTCCATTAGTTGACACAGGAGCTTCTCTTTTATTACCTTATTTCTCAGCATCTTTTAGATAACCTCTGGAAAGAGTTGCTGGCAGCCATTGTACACACTTCCTCAGCTCCTGCTCTCCTTCACTATGGCTCCATGCCCCTCACTGGCTTTATCAAGGTCACAAATGATATCCATGAAACCAATCCATGAGTCACCTTTAGGGCCACACCTGCCTGTTCATAGCATTTGAGGTAATCCTTTCTTTTTCTATCTTCCACCCTTGTGTGACCATCACTCACCCCAGTGCATGTCACAACTGTCACATGGGGATTGTTGCTGTTTTCGTATCTGCGGAAGCATTCTCCTTCAGTCCTTATTGACTTGGCTTTGGAAGGGAAAGACCTTCATCAGGAGGACCTGCTAGAGATTTTGGGAGTCCCCCAGGCCCTGTTATCAAAGTGCCCACACCTCTCTTCTTTTTCCTTCTGGTGGAGGAGTCTTAGGATGCCTTCTCTTGATTCTGTAAAGTCAGGCTGGGTACTGAAAGCCTCCTATTTATTTTTTCCCATGGTAGTCCCCTGAAGTGTTTAAAGCTGTGTCCCTTCCCTGACCTTTCTAAGTAGAGCCAGCTGTTGATATCCATATGCTTTGTGTGGGGATTTGATGTACCCTCCAATGAGGCACGTGCTCACCATCTGTGGAGGTGAGCATGCACCATCTTGGGCCTGTATGCACTGCTGTGGCATGCATCGCCCAGTTGCTGGGTGGGGGCTGCAGTCAAAGCATCCTATAGGGCTCATGAGTGGGCTTCTTTTTTTTTTTTTTTTATTTTGGAACCAGGGATTGAACTCAGGGACACTTGGCCACTGAGCCACATCCCCAGCCCTATTTTGTATTTTTGTTTAGAGACAGGGTCTCACTGAGTTTCTTAGGGCCTCGCTAAGTTGCTGAGGCTGGCTTTGAACTCGCGATCCTCCTGACTCAGCCTCCCAAGTCGCTTGGATTACAGGCGTGCGCCACATGAGTGGGCTTCTTTTAAAGTCCATGAGCCACTTAGTAGAGTCTATGGTGAGATTTTATTTTGAGTTGGAAATAGAACCCAGGCCTTGTGCATGCTAGGAAAATGCTTTATCACTAAGTTGTATCCCGAACCCATATGGCCAGTTTTTGAGATCCATGTGGTGGTTCTCCCTACTTTTAGCTGCCCCCAGTCTACTCAACTGTGATCATCTGCTCAGTGATCTGGGTGGGGTAAGGCAGCGATGGACCTCTTGGGTGGTATCTCAAGAGGCCAGGAATGCTGGGCACTCACTCTATTTTCACTTTCCTCTGAACAAGAGATTGCTGGCCAACAGGGTCTCTCCTGGGACTGTGTTGTGCTGCCTTTGGGGAGTGGTAATGTGGATTTGTAGAGTCGACATTTCTTTACCAGAGAATGGGCCTCTAACAGTACCCCACTCCCCTAATCAGAGCTCTTGGTCAGGAATGGAGGAATTTATTAAACCAATCAGATGCTTTTTGCAATGTTTTTCTTTCTTTTTTTTTTTTTTTCTTTTGGAACCGGGGATTGAACTTAGGGGCACTGGGCCACTGAGCCACATCCCCAGCCCTATTTTGTATTTTATTTAGAGACAGGGTCTCACTGAGTTGCTTAGGGCCTCGCTAAGTTGCTGAGGCAGGCTTTGAACTCGTGATCCTCCTTCCTCAGCCTCCTGAGTCGCTGGGATTATAGGCATGCGCCACCACACCCGGCTTGCAATGTTTTTCTAAAAAGAAAGGCACGAGCTCTTTTCCTCTATGGTCATATAAGGAGAGTGCTGGATGATTGATCTATAGCTAGATAATATCGAGGAAAATAATCCTTGTGCTTTGTTCCCCACCTCATTGTAACCTGACATTTCTCAGTGTTACATCAAGTGATCTTCATTGCCTTGAGAAGGAGAGAGCTAGAAATAACCAAATTTTAGAGAGTTTTTTTTCATTTAATTTCCTTCAAATAGGGTTTGAGAGTCAAAAGAAAGGATCTGCTGGAATCTAAGTGCTATATAATTCGTACCTTGAGGAAGAATGCAATTGTTTCACCTGTTGCCTTAGGGAAACTAGAGGAGGGCATCTAGGCTAGTGGAGCAGGTGTATTACTTATAGATCAGACTTAGGGGGAGGTACAGTCTCGCCTGGGGAACCAGGTGAAGAGGATTGGGTCAGCAGTAGGCACCTGATGAGTGTCACTAGTGGTGGTCTTGAGGTAGCCAGTGGGAGCCAACCTAATGCTTATAGGTCATTTGTCACTCCTGGGGGAGCAGCACACACCACATGGGTTAGCTGCCCACATACTGAGACTTTGATAAGCTCTAGCAAACTATTCCAGTCTGTACATTTCAAGGGTTTGGTGTACTTCTCTTCATGTTTTTCCTTCCCTCTAAACACATGAGGGGAATCTTAAAATCCAGAAAAGTGATTTGCTTTTCCCCATGTAGTGAGCAATATTCTCAACCCCATCTACTAAGCAGTCTCTTCTTTTCCCATTAATCAAGTGACATCACATATAAAATTTCCGTATATAAATGGGCCTGTCTCTGGTAGATCACCATTTATAATGAAGATCACAAGCATAGAAGGAAAAGAAGGAGCTGTGGAACACACCCATGCTGTCATATGCCTCAGATGAGGCAGGCAGTGTGGGACTGAGAGACTCACCATTGAGCCTATGTGGTTCTCACACCTGGTGGATGGCACACATAGGACTGTTAATATGAGTAGAAAGGGTTGGAGGACATGGAAAAGCAGGATCATATCCATTCTATTCAGATATAAAAGAAAAATCGTGGGAAAAATGAGAACAGAGTACATAGGTTGCATAGACATTTTGGGAATATTCTGAGAATGTTACGGGTTAAGTAGGATTTTAGAACTTGCCTGGGAATCTAGTGATTGTTTCTATGAGAAAATGTATTCCAGCTTTCAACTCAGGATATCTGGAACACATCTCCATTTGTCACAATTCCAGAAGGATTCACAGGAATTTCACTTTCCCTATAATCTGATCTCAAAGATAGGAACTATAGTCTCTTTAACCCATTAAGTCCCAAGTTTTCAATTCTATGAATTTTTCAACAAAATTGACACAAAGCATTAAAATAAGTTGGAAACCATAATCTAGAGCTTATATAGCCTTTATATATATTTTTCATATATATGGAAATGTATATTTTTTAAAACACTTTATGTATTCATCTATTACTATTCTTAAAATATAGACCTCTAAAAATATAGTAATTATTTCAAAGTTACCATAAGTGGCATATTTGTTGCACAATTTAAGTTTTTATAGGTATTCCACTTCTGGGATGATGGAACAAGATGGGTTAAGCTGAGGCTCCAGAGACAGAAGTGGAAACAAGTTTACCCAAAACACATGGTAGGCAGGAGTGTTGATTTTTATCCCCATGGAGAAAGGGAATTTTATAGCAATGAGAGTAGGGTCTCTAGTGCCAGGGTTATATCCATACTTTATGGAAAGAAAAGGAGCTTATAAACAGTGGGAACAGAGCCCAGAGCCCAGGACTTGGTGGGAAAGTGGGCCAGATTTATTCAGGAGGCTGCATGTGAGGCTTGGCTTCTTCCTGTGCAGGTTGGGGCTGCAAATGACTGATAATATCACCAGAGCCTGGAATGTCTTCAAAGCCTACTTGGCACAAAACGTGACACTGATGTAGTATCTCATTTCCTTTTCATTCTAGGGATAAGTGAGACTGGATTGATGCCTGGGCATACCCTGTGTGCTCGTGGAATGGGATGGGGCTAAGCTTGGCTAGCACCTGACAGGTTGTCTGTGCAACCAGGGAAATTATTTCTCTCTGGTTTCGTTGGTTAGAACATGAAACTAAGGTAGTGTTTGGTCTGTCTTATACAGATTTGGTTCAGAAAAATCTTAAACATATACTAAAAGTGGCTAAATTTTTTCTCTATATGTATTGCCTACATGCAATAATTTTGTTCTGGAAACGTACATTTGTATATTATACATATAATATGTATGTAATATATATGTTTACATACACAGCCATGCACTGCATAATAATGATATTGTTATCATTTGAGCGAGTGAAAGATGGCATAGACAATGTGGTACCATAAGACCATAGTGGAGCTGGAAAACGACCCTCAACTAGTAACTTCATAGCCATTTAATGTCATAGTGCGACGCATGGCTGATGTGTTGTGGACATGTGGTTGTAAACAAACCTACACACTGCCAGTCTTATGAAAGTATGACATACAATTATGTATGTATCATAATTATGTACAACATATAATACTTACTAAACAACTATTACTGGTTTTATTTACTTTTTAAACATTATGTTAGAGTATACTCCTACTTATTAAAAAAGTTTGCTATGAAACCATGTGGCTTGTTATGCTGGCAGCAGCCTCATTCATCTTATATTTACTGGATATCTTGACTGCATCAATAGGTGATGTTAATTGATCTGTACCATCTAGATTTGCATTAGTACAATGCAATCTTACAGTGATGAAATTGCCTAATGCATTTCTCAGGATAAGCCATTGGTAAGTGACACACACACACACACACACACACACACACACACACAAGGTGGATACCCACTCTCTTTCTCCTCTCTCTCTTGTTTTTGCTTTTGCATTGCGTGCAATTGAACCCAGGGCTTCACTTTTGCTAGGCAAGCTATCTGCCATTGAGCTACAGCCCCAGCCCTCTTCTCTTTGCCTGCCCTTATTTTCTTGTTTTAAAAATTAATTTGATAGGTTAAAGATACCTTTAAATTACTGTAAAAAGGAGGTTCATGTTTAGATAGTTTTCCCAGTTGGAATGCTCTGTTTTTTAAAGCACTGTTTTCATGGCCTGCACTGTTTATTTTACATTCAGAGGTGTGGGCACATGGGAGCCATTTGCAGAAAATATCTGATTACTTGTACAATTGATAGAATACAGAAACAGAGGGCAGAGGTTTAACAAGTTTCCTTTCTAAAGCAAGTTGTATAATCTTTCCTTTTATGACTATGGACAAGAGCATTTGTGAGGAAAAGAAAAGGAAGCTATGGAATGTAATGCAGAGAGAAATTTATTCTACCTCTGAAAATACATAACACCCAAGATTTATAGAGATAAGGATGTTCACAATGATAGTTTTGGATCAAATTCTGATGAGAAATGCTTAAGACTATTTCACCTCTGCATTGAAAATTAATGATTAATTATAAAAGTGTCATACATTAGCTGGGACTTCTCAGCACATCTCCTACCAATGATTGATTGCAGGAGCCTTCTAACTTCTCTGTGTTCAATTTCTCCCTCTCCCAATCAATCTGTTGTACATCCTGCCACCAGAGAGATCTTTAAAACTGCAGGTCTGACTAGGGCTCCTCTGTCTTAAAATGTTATGATGGCTGCTTCCTATTGCTTCTTGAAGGGGTTAAATCTGTGATCTGTTGGCTGAAACTAGCTGTGAAGTATGAATTCATACGTGTATATATTTTGGCCCATATACTGTGAAAAAAAAAAAGACATACTATTGCCAGGATTTAAAAATAGGGGAATTTGACAGAAAAACCTGGATGTTCTGCTGTTGTTAAATAAAACTGGGAGCTCTGGAAACACTAGCTTCCATTTTTTCCCCGTAATAATTAAATGGTTTCATTTGGAAGGTCATGATTTCCCCAGTTTTCCGCAGTATCCTATAGGTTCTTTCTTTTACATTGACATGTTCTTATTGTTCATTTATATGATCTGTGTGGTATTTACAGCCATTTAAAATTTCAGCTCTTGGAATTGTGGTCAAGTTGGGCTGCTTAGCCTCATATATAAGGAGTATCTGACTCAGGTTAACTGTGTGTGCATGTATATGTGTGTTACTGGGGATTAAACCCAGGGGTGCTCCTCCACTGAGCTAGCCCTTTTTATTTTTTGTTTGAGGCAGGATCTCGGTAAATTGCTAAGACTGGCCTTGAACTTGCAATCCTTCTGCCTCAGCCTCCTGAGTTGCTAGGGTTCCAGGCATGCACCATCACACGTAGCTAATCAGACTAATCTTTTTTTTTTTTTGGAGGGGGGGTGCTGGGGATTGAACCCAGGGCCTTGTGCTTACAAGACAAGCACTCTACCAACTGAGCTATATCCCCAACCCCCAGACTAACTTTTTAAGGCTGCTTTCTGACATTTTCCCCCTTGAACTCTACATTCCAAAAATAGTTTCCCCTAAGACACTGTGATTTCACCATGCCTTTCTATATTAAGAGACTTCTCAACTGAGCAAAATATTTTTTCCTTCTGGAAAGTGATGTGTGATTTCCTTAGAGTTAACCATTCCTTCTTTTTTTTTTTTCCCCTGAGCATTGAACTGACTTCCATTGTTGATTTTATATTTTACAAATATAAAAATATATTTTGATGTATATCTTATATTTTATTTATATGTGTAAATTAAGGAGGCTTTCTTTTGTGAGCAGCAGGTGTAAAACTTCTTGGGGGAGACCCAAACCTGTGAAGAGGAGTGGTTTTGATAAGCATGTTCAGAAGCTGGAGCTGATCTCCAGGGCTGGTGTGGTCCCAGGACTCACGGAAATAGAGAGGCCTTGTTACTTGAGTTTCCGTTAGGAAGGTTAGGAGTTCATGGGGGGACCAGAGGGTAAAATTAAGAAGGCAGGAGATTCAAAAGGAGAGACATTTCAAATGGAGGATTTAAAGTAAAAGCCACCAGAAGAATAAATTTAGAATTAGTTTAAAAATTTTGCCAGGTGAGGGGGCACATGCCTGTAATCTCAGCAACTTGGGAGACTGAAGCAGGAGAATTGCAAGTTCAAAGCCAGACTCAGCAACTCTGAGACCCTGTTTCTAAATAAAAATATTAAAAAGGGCTGAGGATGTGGCTCAGTGGTTAAGCACCCCTGGGGTTCAATCCTCAGTACCAAAAAAAAAAAAAATTAATAGAGGTTGACCCTGGAAAATGGAGTCAGAAAATGGGAGTCAGAGTAGAAAACAGGTGGACATAGAGGTTGCTGTCCACAGTTTGTGAATTTTAAAGATCAAATGCAGAGACTGGTCATGTAGCTTAGTGGGAGAGCTCTTACCTAGCATGCATGAGGACCTACTTTCAATCCCCCATATTGCAACAAACAAAAATTTCAAATGCATGTAATAGTTTGATAATTTTTTAAAAATTATATTTAGGAAAAAATAATGGAGCAATTGTGTGTAATGTGATTCTTTTCTGTGAACCCTTAAACCTCCATAAAGAAAAAAAATTAAAATCACTGTATTCGTAGTAATTATTTTTCTTATGGAAATCAGTAAAGAAATTTGTTTGAATACAGTTGGCCCTCTGAATCCTTGGCCTCCACATCCATGGATTTAACCAACCTCAGATGTAAAATATTTAGGGGAAAAAAAGTACACCTGGGGCTGGGAATATAGCTCAGTTGGTAGAGTGCTTGCTTTGCAAGCACAAGGCCCTGGGTTCAATCCCCAGCACCGCAAAAAAAAAAATAAAAACAAAAAAAAAACCACATATACTAAAAATAGCTTTTTTTCCCTTGTCATAATTCTCTAAACAATACAGTATAACAACTGTTTACCTGTGTTGTGTATTATGAGCAATAGAGAGATGATTTAAAGCATATGGGAGGATGTGCTTAGGTTCTATGCAAATACTCTATTTTCTCTAAGAAGCTTGAGCATCCACAGGATTTGCTTTTGCAGTGTATCTGGGACATGATTCTGTGTGGACCCTGAGCAATGACTGTACTGGCTAAGGTGAGACCAACAGAGCCAGCTTGTGAAGGAAGGAAAATGGCTGGTATCTTAGCTACATTTGTGTTTTCTAAATGTAGTCTTAAAACAAGTTGTCAAAATAATGCTTGTACTTGACTTAAAAATATTACAAGGCTTAAGATAAAAGAAAATTCTCCTCACCCTATTGTTTTCCAGCGATAGCCCAATCCTTTAGGATTAACTTCTTTAAACTCCTTCAATTTTTTAGTTCTTTTGCTGGTCTTCATTTCACTCTATCATAATATGGTAGAAGGCATCATGTGGCAAGAGAGTGTGTGACAGCACCAGATTCATCCTTTTATCAGGAATCCACTCCTGTGACAATGACAGTGATCCATTTATGAGAGCAGAGCCCTCATGACCTAATCATTTCTCAAAGGTTCTACATCTCATTACTGCTACATCAAAGATTAAGTTTCTAATGCATGAACTTCGGGGGCCACATGCCAACCATAGTGAGCCTGGTTTCTCACTCTTGACTTCCATGTAATTGGTGTATCTTAAGTTACCAGCCTTCCAGACTCTCTTCACTCTTATCCACAACCCTCTCTACGTCCGTTCCATGCTGCAGGCTATTCTGCCCTACATCATCAGCTGTATGTCTTCTACTTTCAAACTCCCGGGTATTTGTTGAAATTCTCTACTGATATTTTCCTTCTCTCCCATCCTTGGTGTTGTTTGGTGTTTATATCTTTCAATTCCTGTATTTATTATGGTCTTCTGTAGAAGAGGAAATAAAGATGCACAGTCCATTCTCTTGAAGAGAAACTAGTACATTTATTTGCCCATCTTCATCTTTTAATTAGTGTTTGATCTCCTAAACAGTAGGGAACATTATTATTCATTTTTATATATCCAGAGTATGTTAGTCACCATCCAGTCAGAAAAACAGAAGCCATACTAGAGATTTCAACAGAGGGAATTTAACATAGGGAATTGTTTACACAGGTTTGGAGAGTAGAGACAACACAAAGGGAGTACTGAGGTAATTTGGAAATCACTGAAGAAACAACCAACTCTGGTCATGGCAGGGGAATGAAAGGAAGGAGATTGGGGTTGTCTCAGAGCAGGATGCCTATGTAGTTGGGGCTAAAGCTTCTGAGGAGTGGCTATGACTGGATTGTAGCTAGTACCTCTGAGGGCCTGAGATGAAATTGATAATGGGGCCAAACTTGCTCAGGCAGGAACCACCAGTTGCAGCTGGGGCTAAGTGCCATTGAAAAGAACACTAAACAAAAGGGAAGAAGGAAGTTGCTTGTCTCCTCATTCTGCCTTCCAGTTTCTCTGTAGTGCAAAATTTAATAGGAACTCACTATCAAAGGAGTCTGGGAAGTATAGTTTGCAGAGTTCCTGTCCCAGCATGTGAATTTGGAGTTGAGAGACAATAGCAAAGAAAGAACACAGAAGACCTGACAAAAATCTACATTTCTAGACAGTATCTTCCTTGAGTGTTACGGACTTGCCTGCCTGCCTGCCTTTCTTCTTTCTCTTTCTGTGGTCCTGGGGATTGAACCCAGGGCTTCATACATGCTAAGCGTGTGTTCTACCACTAAGCCAAACCAACACCCCCCAGACTTGTATTTTTGTTTGTCAATTATCACTTTTTGCTTGCCCCATGGGAATGTCAAAGGAAAACACAAAATTAGCAAATCAGTTTTTTGTTGGGTGCTATGCTCCCCAAATACTTCATGTCAACTTCAAATTGAATTAAGAAAATAGGAGCTACATATTGTTTTCTAGAGGAGGGGTATTTATCCAAACTGAATGGATCATGTTTTTACCAAGACTTACCTTCTCATCATCAACACTGTCCACCCACTGAAGCCCAATCAGGAGTTATTCTTTGCAACTCATTCAGTCCCTACATCCCAGTTACTGAGTCTTTCATTTTTACTGTCCAGGGTCTCATCTTCTCTCCCAGACTGCCTTTGCTATCTCACCTCAATCGGGCCCTGATTGCATTTTATATTGACCGCTGTAATTACCACCCAGTTGGGGACCTAACTACTATTTTATCCTTTCGTTGATTATAGAGTGATTTTCAAAATTGTACAGATCTGATAAGATCAATGTTGAGGTTATATTCTTATGGGTAAAGATGTTAGATAAAGGTGTAATTCTTTGAGTGCAAAGTAGAGAAGGGAAAACTTTTTCAGCAAGTGTCAGTGACTGACAGAATGTAGAAAGAAAAGAGGACTGAATATGCTCATGAACATGTTGAAATTACTGCATTCCCATTTTGTGCAAGGGTTAAAGGGTGGTATGGAGAAGTGGAAGAAAAAGATTGATCTTGATGCTTAGAAATTGAAAAGGTGAGATAAAAAGAACATGAGGTAAAGATTGGAAAGTGAAGAGAGAAAAATTTAGAATCATAACTTTTGTTTCTAATGAGTTGGCAAGCAACAGGGTTTTGCATCAGTATAAAGGAAATTATTTTTTATAAATCCCAGCAGTTATAAATCTATAACCATCCCCTAAAAAGATGTAAAGAAAAAGATCCTAGTTGATACTGTAAAGAAGAGGAGAAAATGTAGAACAGGAAATGAAGTTATGATTCACTTTTGAAGTTCAGGAGAAGACCAAAGAAAGTTATAGGAAATTTTGGAGAATTGCTCTGTGTGTGTGTGTGTGTGTGCGTGTGAATGAATTCATTAGCCAGAGAAGTGCTACCATTTTCATAAACCTGGGATGGCAGCTTCTGACATCTGGAAAATGATCCTGAGGCAAAAAACAGTGCAGACTTGGCTGGAGGCAGGAAGTATGGACTGTGGAATGAGTTTGCTTTCTGCATGGTTAGGTCTGGTACATCCTTTATTTGAAAATAAGAGAATTAAAAAAAAGTAAGAAAAGCATGGAAATTGGCATCCAGTGAAAGACAAATGGCATTACATTTCACTCTATTAGGAATAGTTATTGGTGAACTAATTAAAAGTCAAACCAAATCAAAGAGCAGAGGAAAGCCTCATTTCCTGAGCTGGGAAATTTACTTTTTGAGTAAGACAGAAGATTTATGGGACAGAGGCTGTAAATCTATTCAAAATTGTCTGGCACAGTGCTCCGTAAGCATTTGAAGATGGTGATAGGAAAAGTCAGAAAACACCTAAAATAAAATAGCTGTTTCATTGTGATATGGCTAAAAATATTGCTATCAAAATGCTTTGATATATTATTCAAAAAATCAAAAAAAATCAGGAAAACATTTTACTATAAACATACACTAGAATTAATGAAGGAAGTTTTTTTTGGGGGGGCTGCTAACTGGAGATTGAACCAGGGGGCTTAACTACTGAGCCACATCCCCAGCCCTTTTTATTTTTTATTCTGAGACAGGGTCTCACTAAGTTGCTCAAGACCTTAATAAGTTGCTGAGGCTGGCTTTGAACTTGTCACCTTCCTGTCTTTGCTTCCTGAGCTGCTGGGGTTACAGGTGTACACCATCGTGCTCAGCATAAAGGAAGTTTCTTAAAATCACAAGGAATCTCTGAATTTCAGTTTACAGACAGGTTAAACAAATTGCACTGTATGTAATACAATATGATTAGTTTGCCTAGAATCACCTGACTAAGGTGGCCTGAGCCCTGGTGCGGCTGACTTAGCTGGGAGGAAGGAAGGTCTTTTTCTAATTTGTTTTCTCAGAGGAAAAAGTTTTGTACCCAGAGAGGGTGATTTTTTCCAATTAATTAAAAGTCTTACATGAAGTTAATATAAGGATCAAGAGGAGTCTTTGGATAGATGCAATAGGACTGTTATGGTTTGGATGTGTGCGCCCTCCAGAAGCTCCTGTGTTATTGAAGGAATGTTTGGAGTTGAAATGGTTGGATTGTGAGAGTGTGACCTAATTGGTCCATCCTAGTGTGAATGGACTGAATGGTACCTGTAGATAGGTGGGACATGGCTGGAGGAGGTGGGTCACTGGGGGCATGCCCTGGAAGGGGCTCATCTTTCTTGTGGTCCTTCCTCCCTCTCCTCTGTTTCCCTACTACCGTGTCCTGAGTAGCTTCCCTCTACCATGCTTTTCTGCCATGATATTCTGCCTCACCTTGATCACAGAGCAGTGGAGTTGTCACACCATGGACTAAATCTCTGAAACTTGGAACCAAAATAAACTTTCCTTCCTCTAAATTCTTGTCAGGTATTTTGGTCAGAGTGATACAAAGCTGACTAATAGAGAAATTGGTACAGAGAAGTGGGGTTGTTGCTATGACTCACCTGACCATGTGATTTAGAACCCTTTGGAGCTGGTTTGTGGAAGGAGTTTGGAAAAGTTTGGAGATGCTGGCTGGAAAAGCCTTAGAATGTAAGAGGAGCTTAATGGGTGGTTCTGGGTTGGAGCTCAGAAAAGCAGAATGCCAATAGGAATGGAGACAGTAAAGATCATGCTCAAGAGGTTTCAGAGGGAAATGAGGACTCTATTCAGAATTCAACTAGAGGCCACTAATGTTATATATGGCAAAGAACTTGTCTACTGTGTGAGTGAGCTATGTCATTAATATAGATCAAATATATTTGTGTCTTTCCACAATGTCAGAATTTATTAAATAACAATATATTCACAGGTTACACCACCTTTATTGGTACCAGTTCACTGAATACTTGTGAGTCACCTGTAGTCATAAGCTGGGCAATCACAGGTTTTTTTATTCCAATTTTAATTTCTAATATCTCTAACACTCAAGTCACATATCACACTTTACACACTTTTATATATAGGTTATTACAGAAAGGCTAAGAAAGGGTTAATCCAGCCACAGGGGCTCAGAAGGCTGAACTGAGAGTGAAGGCAGAGGAGAGAGATGAATGCAAAGAATCACTGGAGGTGGTCAGATAAAATTATGAACCAGCCTAAGCACTTGTTCAGGGTGTAGAGCTGTCAAAGCACAGGGCCTTATTCTAGGCCAGGGTCTGAAGAGATGGAAGTTTCAGAGTGTCAGTGGTGTGGGTTTTTTGCGCTCATAATAGGCAGGAGTAGCCATACGCCATTGAGGCCTCATGGGACAGGAAATTGGACATTTAATTTTCCTGGGCAAGGCTCATGATAAGTGACCAGGTGATGGGATTAGGGTAACACTGTGCCCAGTCTTAGGGTGCTTCTCCTTTTATGGGTCTCTAGTGAGAGGTTTGCTTCATTTGATGCTCTGGTGTGAAAATCTTGTGGGCCTGGTTTTTACAATGTGAATTTGATAAGCCCATGTATCCATTTGCTTCTGATGAACTCATTAAGTCCATAGGTGGTCATATTTATTAGCTTGATTAATTTATTTAACCATTTGTGCCTTATGATTGTGGTAGGCAGATAGTAGTTGCTTACTTAGACAAACAAGGTGTTCAGTCATTCTACCTCAGCACTTAAAACAGAGCAGCTTATGGAAAACTACTGCTTTATAAAATGGAGTAACACAGGTTAAGGAATATTATGGGAACTGCTGTTCTTTCATCATGGAGTAATGGCAAAGCAGGGCACATCTACATTTTGCCCATGTCCTGAACTTTGTGTGAAGCTGAATTTAAAGTTGATGGACTCATTAATCTGGTGGAGGAAATTTCAAGGCAGTGCAGCATTCAGTTAGTGGCATTTTGCTGGCAGCCTTTATCTAGGTTTGCTTTGAGAATCAGGAGTAGAAAGGAAAGAGGGAGGATTTTAAAAACTTGCACTTTGACCAGGAAAGTGCATAGAAACTGGGACCAAGGAAGGTATGTTTGTTGAAGGTATGTTTGTTACAGCCAGTAAAGTGATG
>JAJEJO010001962.1:882897-916775 GCA_020662805.1 Glaucomys volans
TGGAATTATTTATATTCTAGATGCATATGTTACTATGCTATGGGTCATTCAGAGAAAGGTGAATTGATGTCCTTCTCATTAGACTTTGCCTATTGCAGTCTATGTCAGAGGCTCTTCTTTAGGAATATGACCATTTTCTGTAGTGCTCGAGGTCAAGAATTTAAAATTAAATTTTTAGAGAAAAACAGCCCCTGCATAATTCTTTAGACTGGCTAAACCTTTCATCCTGTTCACTCAGATATTATTAAAGGCCTAATTAGTGTCAGTCATGATTCTGAAGACACTGGATCTAATGATAGACTTTTTGGGGAACACTCTATTAGGTTGTAATTAACTGGTTTCCTGTGTCATTGTGTTCATCGGCATTGACTTATGCTTACTGAGTTCTTGGACTGTGTGTTTTTCTCTATAGTTGTCAATCTGAAGTGGTTTTCTTCTCCTAAGAAATGCTAGGACACTGGGTGCTGTTAAAGAACTTCATGGTGATTGCACTTAGAAAGCATTTTAGACAAGGAACTGGCCAAAACATGTCCCCTCATCTTACTTTACTTGGTTTATTTATCATGTGTTTTAGTCTTGAAACCAAGAAATCTCATATCCATCTTAGTGTGTGGTCTCAGGTTTGGAAAGAATGACTTGGCAGGACTTTGAGAAATGTTAAGAGCTCCTTTGGATCATTTATGTACTCAACATAATGGAAAAATGGCACTAAATTCTCAGAAATTGCAGCTAATTTGTAAGAATAATGAAAAGGGATCTACTAAGAGAGAGTGTTTCACTACCTGGAGATGGTTTAGCTTTTAAAACTTAAGTTAAAAAAGAAATCACTAACCACAGCAATAGCAGACACTTTACCAGGACAGACATTTCTAATTAATTCCTGGGCCATTAAGCCTTGTAGGCCAATCTAGATGAGCAATAAAGTTAGAGAGGAGTGATGGAGAACATTTTCCTTTCTTGACTCTCAGCATAATCAGTCATATTTTTCCACTCTTTTGGTTAGAAAACAGAGTTGCAAAAATGGCTAGGGAAATTTTTCAAGTATTAAATGTTCCCTATGTGGCTATTAAAATAGAAATTCCATCTGTGTGTTACAGAATTAAGTGTTTTTTTTTATTTTAATTTTTTGACTAGGGATTGAACCCACGGACATTTTATCACTGAGCCACATCCCCAGCCCTTTTTATTTTTTATTGTGAAACAGGGTCTCACTAAGTTGCCTAGGGCCTCACCAAGTTGCTGAGTCTGGCCTCAAACTTTTAATCCTCCTTCCTCAGTCTTCCGAGTTGTTGTGATTATAGGCATGTGCCACCACCTCCAACAGATATAAGTGATTCTAAGAAAAATAATAGCTCTTAACATTCCTTCAGTAGTTCCTTTTTTACTTTAACTTTGCACAAAGAAGACTAAACTAGTGATAGTTTCTGAGTTTGGCTAGAGCTGACCCTTCAAACTCCATGTTCTCACTGCTCATGTCTACCTGTTTCCTAACCTAACTTCTCTCCCTCTTTCCTTCCTTCCTCTGTCATTCATGGTGAAAACAGAACAAAACCTCAAGCTTCTGAATCCAGAAAGATGCAGTTATAGCAAAAATTAAAAGAACAGCAACAACAACAGGTTTGGAATGAGAAGATGAGAGCTCAAGGTGCAACTCCAGCACTTCTTAGTTATGTGACCTTGGACCTTTTACCCACATGGTTTTGCTTATCTGTAAGAGACATGTTCTCTTCCACCCCGAAACCCCCAAGTGTTGCACTCCAGAGTTTCACAAGCACTTCTTCGACTTGTGGGTTAGAAAAGCCAACTACTGCGCCTTCACTATTCTTATGAAATACTCCTGATAGAAAATATCAGTCTCTATTATCAGTCAAGAAAACTGTGACTTCAGACCTGAAGACGGCTTACTGCCCAATGAATGGAATGGTTCTTTTTCTTCATTTGAAATTCTTTTGATCCTATAAATTGGCCATTGTGATATCTTTATTTTATGAATATTCAGAAGCTCCTGACTTCTGAATACACTATTTCTAAATTTTATGATTAATGTACACTGTACTAGTATATTATTTGTGCTATATATAAAAGTGGAAATTCAAAAGAATGAGATAAAAAATCTTAATGGCACATATCATATTTTGTTCTTTCTTGTCTCCAGTGGATCAGTTGATTTACTTGATTTACTTCCTGGAGTGTATGGAACCCACATTAGAAATTGCTCTTTTAAAATATGAAGAAAATATTAATAGCAGACTATATTTATCAAGAACATATGAAATCTTGTCATGTGTTTTTGTGACTCCATTTCTCTGGTCCAAATCAAACACCGATTTCCAAGTGCACATGTTAAGAATTAAAGCTTTTGAACATGATTCATTCTGAAGGGAGAATTGGTAAAATGAAGCAATGTGAAAAGATTGAAGATATTAATATCAACCAAAATTTGTGAGGTGCTTTAACCGGAAGCATATAGACAGTCCCTGTGCATGGGACTGTCACCAATTGAGGACTGCTACAAGACTGAATTATGTTCCTCCAAAATTCAGATTTGAAATCTAACCTCCAGTCTGACATTGGGAACGCTAGGGTCCTGAGGGTAGAATCCTCATGAATGGGATTTGTGCCCAAGACCTCTCTGGTCCCTTCTGTCTTGTGAGGATATAGCAGGAAGATGGCCATGTGTGAACCAGGAAGCAGACTCTCAAAGACACTGTATCTGTCAGTGACCTGAGCCTGGACTTTCTAGCTTCCAGAACTATGAGAAATAAATTTCTGTTATGAGCCCCTAAATTTATTGTATTTTTATTACTAAAAAGGGGAGGTTCTGGTATAGCAAACAACTAAAACTGTGGAAGCAATGGGTAATGGGTAGAGGCTAGAATAGTTTTGAGGCACATACTAGAAAAATTCTATGTTGAATATTGTCTCAATGTTTTGAAATCTAACCCTCAATATGATGGTATTAGGTGGGTGGGAGGTGTTTGGGAGGTGATTACTGCATGAGGGAGGAGTCTCATGAATGAGATGAAGACCCTTCTGTCATATGAGGATACAGTGAGAAGATGGTGGTCTATGAACCAAGAAGTTGGCCCTCACCAGACATGGAATCTGGTGAAAATTGATCTTGGATTTCCCAGAGTTCAGAACTATGAGAAACGAATATTGTTTATAAACTTTATGGTACCTTGTTATAGTAACCTGAAAGGAGTAAGACAGGATCTAAATCTGTCTGTTTTAATCATTTACATCCAGGAGTACATGGAGAAAATTAAATTTTTTACAGAGAATGAAAGGAGCACAGAGATAATCTCTCACCCCATGCAAAGGATATTTGTAGCCTCATTGTTTTATTTGTTCTTTACCACAGCTTTGTGATTTTGATATTCTTTTCCCAATTTTTTGAAAAGAAAAATGAAAGTCAGAGAGGTGAAGTGATCTGCCTAAAGTCATCCAGTCAGTAAGGGTCTCTTTGGGGGTTGCACCCATCTCTCTACTCAGGGCTGCTCTGGAGTTCTATGCTTCATTATATGACAAACATTTGGGTATGCACCCTCTCCTTGTTCCTGAAATGAAAAGTGGTGGCAAGAAATGCTCCTGACGTGAGGAAGCAGGTGTTTCTTTCCCCCAAAGGACTAAAGCCAGCAGCATGCTAAGAATCAGGGAAAAGGTAGGAAAGGCCAATAGAGACAAAGCAAAGTAGCAGAAGATGCAGGTAAAAAAAAAAAGTACAGAGGATTCTGTAGAAGCCTCTCAGAAAGGTAGGAAATAATCATATTTTGTCAAAATCAACCCTTTTTTCTAATTTTAGATAGAATAGTTTGTTATTTGAAAGAGTACCATCTGGGAAGCATCAGACTCATCAAAGAAGTTTAATAATCTGAACAAACAGATGTGAGAAGTAAGAAAGTGGGAGGAGAAGAGATAGGGATGGTGACTTTCTCGGCCTCATCTTGGGCCCAGATCTATGGAGTTGACTGAGCATGGACTCAACCTCTGAAACCATGAACCAAAATAAACTTTTCCTTCTCTAAGTTGTTCTTGTCAGGTCTTTTGATCACAGTGACGAAAAAGCTGACTAAAACAAAAACAAATAAAAACACATGATAAAAACTAATGGCTTAGTTGTCTAAAGTTTCCATGCAGACATTACTGCTTCCTTGTGCACTTTTTGTGGAAGTCCATTAATTACCTTCTTTGCTGGTGATTTGTATTTTGTGGATCCTGAAGTTCTGGCATCCTCGGATAGGGAAGGTCAGGAGATGCATACCCTGTTCTATTTCTGATGATGAGGAGGAGAGCGTTCCAGGAGATACTGGGATATTGCTGTAGGGGCAGTTTTCACTGGACTTCCCCTAATGGTTCTCAACCAGCAGTGGATCATCTTTATTGAGCTCTTGGAACCAAATGAGGACTTTGTCGTTGTTAGTGACTTGGGAGTGCTGTGAAATGTAATGCTGAGGGTCGGAGATGGTCAATCTCCTGCCATGCCTGAGCAAGGCTACACAAATAGAATGGTCTTTTCTCAAATATGGATACTCTGTGCACTAGCCCTAGGGACCTCAGAGACTCTCTGGTGTTCAACAGTTGAGGGAAGGAACATCTCAAAGAGGGCTTGAAAAGATTCTGGAAAGAATCCAGCTGTATCTTTAATGTGTTCCATTCATATAGTGTGTGTTTGTGTGTGTGAGACAGAGAGAGAGAGACAGAGGGAGAGAGAGAGAGAAGGAGATCTTCTTGAGGGGTTTAATTTTATATTAAGAAAATGATTCAACTCTCTAATACATGATGACATTGATATGATCTGCTAATATGATTTAAAATTTGATTATGATGGATCATTCTTTTAATGCACTGCCAGAATTTGAATGCATTTTAAAATGTGTTCATCTTTGTTCATAAATGAAATTTGCCTATAGTTTTCTTTTTGAGTTATTTTCATTATTTTAAGAAGAACGTAATGATACAAAAAAGAAATAGAATGAATCATGTGGTTGAGAATAGAGAAATTAGTAATAATTTGTTTTTAAAAGTTAGCTATAATTTGGCTGCTTTATTATTCAGGCCTGATATCGTTCTAAAAATATCAGGCCTTAGCCGGGTGCAGGAGACTCTACAGGAGGATCATAAGTTCCAAGCCAGCTTCAGCAACTTTGAGAAGCCCTAAGCAATTTAGCAAGACCCTGTCTCAAAATAAAACATAAAAAAAGGGTTTGGGATGTGGTTCAGTGGTTAAGTGCCCCTGGTTCAATCCCTGGTACCTACCTCCCCGCTCCCTACCAAATGGTAGGCCTTTACTTCAGTTTCCAATGTCTTCTATGATGGTTATGGTGATGATAATGATGGTGGTTTGGTGGTTTCTTCTGTGGAGCTAGGGTTAAACCCAGTATGTGTACACATGCTAGGTAAGTGCTCTGAGCCACATCCTTAGCCCTTCTGTGATTATTTTTCTGTATCAAGTTTATTACTGTCTTACCTTGGGTTCTTCAGAAAATGAGACTGGAGCAAGGCTTGAGTGGTATTCTATCCGGAGGTGAAATCCTGATGTTGAGAGAGAGAGGGATCAAGGGAACAAGGCAGGAAAGAATGGGAAACAAAGACAAGTTGGCCTGCTACCAAGCTGGCTACCACCTGATGGTGGACAGTGTGATGCTCATTCAGACAGGACATCACCACCCAGGCCATGCGTACAGAAGATACGTGTTGGAATGGTCTGCTGGAGGGAGGAAGGAGATGGACTTACCTGCTCACTTCTCATTTCATTTCTCCCACAGGTCAATGTTAGCCCTACTGGGAGTTCTTCCCTGTACTTTCCTGTATATTGCCTGGTCTCCTGGGGACAACTGCTAGGAAATCCAGATTCCACCCTATGGAATTCCAATTTCAATTCTTTGGAGTCCTCCTGGGAGTCCAGAAGTGAAAGGAGGGATTAGAGCTGCATGAGTCTGACTGAGTTGGGGTGGGGGGGCACCAGAGCTTCTGTGGCTTCTGGCATAATGGGAAGGTGTTAGGGAGGTTCTGTTAGGGAGCTTTTTGTTATTTTGACAAATACCTGAGAAAGTCAAATTAGAGGAGGAAAGCTTTATTTTGGCTCACAAGTTCAGAAGTTTCAGTCCATGGTCTGCTGGTTCCATTACTTCTGGGTCTTTGATGAGGTACAACATCATGGCAAAAGTTATGGAGGAGAAAAGCTGTTCACCTCACAGCATGCAGGAAGCAGGGGCAGAGGGGGGGGAGGGTGGGAGAGAGGAATCCATAATGTTTATTGAAATGGGGACCCATTGCAAGGGTAGCTTTTCCCACCTTATCTTGATCCACATAGTTTAACTACTATAGCGCTTTGTAAAGGAATTGATACTTCCCTCACATTTAACTATTTCTCCATGTCCTGGTAAAGATCTTGGACCTTCTTTGGAGATACAGTTGGAAACAGGTAAATAAGTTGCATATGATAATTTTTGTTTGCTATTCTTACCTCTCTAGGTCATTGCATTCTCTTTTATCACATTACTGACATCTGTAATTTTATTTAGCATAGGTCATTGCTGAGTACAGATTTAAGTTAAATAAACAACCCAAGAAGCAACCTGGGTTACCTAGAACTACATTTTGGATCCAGAATGTTTTATATGTGCTTCCATATTCTGGTGATATGAATCTGCCAATTCTTGTTATTTTTCTTCCTCTTGTACATTCTGTGGTTTGACTTGTAATTTACCTCAAAGGACTTGCTGGAATGTCTCTAATTGTAGATGCAGAAGGAGGAGAGGGACATGGGAGCATTGGCCTGTTTGAGAAGCACTACTTCAGGAGAGGTACTTACAATCAAGGTTCCTGTGTGAAGTCAGGAACAGACTTCACTGAGTAGAAGAGGGAACTCTTTCATCTTGCCAGGGAGGCTGACTGGTTTTAAGGGTTTGGGGATACGAATGGACTACATTCTAGCCCAGGGCCTCATTCTTTCTCAATCATTCGCCTCACTTATACTTAACAGAAGGGTTGTGTAATCAGCCTACATTGTAATTGCGCAAATTTAGGACCACCCCATGTCTTACTGTCAGCATTCTTAGCTGAGCACCTGCAAAACATAGGAGACTTTTTTTTTTTTTTCTTTCAGTAATAGGGATTGAATCCAGGGACACTCTATCACTGAGCTGTATCCTAACCCTACTTATTTTTTATTTTGAGATATCGTCTCACTGAGTTACTGAGGGCCTCTCTAAGTTGCTGAGGCTGGCTTCAAACTTGTGATCCTCCTGCCTCAGCCTCCTGAGTTGCTGGAGGCTCAGCCTATCCGTATTTCAGGGCCCTAACAGCATTTCCTTTTATTCATACTCTAATGAATATGATTTTGAAGATTACAGACATATTCTGCTGCCAGACAAGATATAGGAGACTTTTTTAAAGACTAGTCATTACAATCCTTTATTCTTTGATTGCACTTGGCATTTTCTTCCTTAAACTTTCATATGTGGAAAGTAAAGGCTACTTGGTTTTGCCAACTGTAGTGTTTCATTCCATGTTCTACAGGTGATATAAGTAACTTGTCCTATCTACAATAAACTACCAATCATATAATGGTAATAAGATCTTCACTGTTTTCAGATATGATTGAAGAAGAAAATCAAAGATTCTTTGTGTGTGTGTGTGTGTGTGTGTGTGTGTGTCTGTTAACTGTAAAATATTTGGCATCCATCATTTACTCTGTGGCTTATTGTTCTACTTCAATCCTCTCTTGCTAGTTGTAATAGAAAGAGCTTGTTTAATTGAAGGGTATTAGGTAGTTCACAGAATCCACGTGATGGCCAGATAATCAGACTTTGACATTACAAATACAAATGCATTTCAAGTTGAAACAATTATATCTAAAGGAAATCCAACCTATCCCTATTTCAGGGTCCTCATACCATTTCCTTTTATCCTAAAGATAATTTCCAGTGAAACAGTTTTGCAGATACATCTATCCAATGGTTTCCCTAATTCCTTTGACTCATATTACCAGTATGAGTCAGGCAAAGATATTAAAGTTGGAAGGTAAATTCTATACTCACTTTTAATTGGCAAGGAAACACCGCATTAAATATCTTATAAACACCATGCTGTAACAAGGCCAGCAACTATGCGTTTGTTCTTTCTACTGCCTAAAAGGACTGGCAATTGGCTCTAATTTACCTTTGGGTGAACTTCTGCTTTTGATAATAAGCAAATGTTTTCGCTCTGAAGTTGAGGAGTGGGTGCTTTAACTTTCAGTTTTTAAGGAAAATAATTACCCTAGTGCTTTTTGGTTCTCTGTCTCTGTTAGCTGTTAGTAGAAAGGTAGAAACCCATCTCCTATTTGATTAAAGCTAAATTCTTCAGTAAATGAACACTGACAAAGAATTGTTTTCTATACTTCTTTCAAAATGCCTTGGGGTCCTGTGCATAGAGTTTTTGGAGTTTCTAAAAGTGATTTTAAGTTTAGCAACCAGAGTCCTGGCGTTCAGAACTTTACCTAAAAAACTCTAATAAAACAGGAAACAGGATTGAACAGAAGGGCCTAACTACACTGACTGATTATTCTAGCTATGTTCAATTCTCTACCTTCCTCCTTGTTTGCTGATGCTTTTTTTTGTACTGGGGATTGAACCCAGAGGTGTTTAACCACTGAGCCACATCCCCCAGTCCTTTTACATATTTTATTTAGAGACAAGGTCTCCCTGAGTTGCTTAGGGCCTCATTAAGTTGCTGAGGCTGGCTTTAGACTTGCTGTCCTCCTGCCTCAGATTCCTCAGCCACTGGGATTACAGGCATGTGCCACCACACCTGACCCCAGTAGCTTTTATTTTGTTCTCTTAGAAGCAAGCCACTGTTTTAGAAAATATACACAGTTTGGCAAAGGTAAACTCATACGAAATCTTAATCTGCTGTGAGTTTCATATCCTGTGAGGTTCCATCTCCATCCAAGAGGCCTTTCAGGAGACAGATCTTAAGTACTGATTTACATTTTCTCTGGTGACCTTGATCAAAAATTCCTAATGATCAGTGTTTGATTATCAGTAGATTAGTCTGAAATTCGAGCATATGTGAGAGTGAAGTGAAGAGGAAGGTCGTAAATGAAAGGACTTTATCAGTCATGGCACAAGAAGCAGCAGGAGCTTCATATTTGCACAATTCCTCTTGCTTCTCAGTCCCACAGAGTGAAATGGCCCATGTGGATATTGTCCATGTGGGTTTGTATCCCAGCTGAGGACCCCTGATGTTAGCAAACCTGTTTTCTAGTGTGTTGCAAGCAAAACTGCACAAACAGTAGTCCACCCAGACAGACAATCTGCACTAATGAGAAGTGCAGAGTTTTTTTGTTTATAGTTTGGGCTCAGAAATTCTTAGGATGGGTTATCAGGAGCTTGGTAGGTCTTCACATTGCTTTATTACTGAAAGTGAAGAGAGATGCAAGGAAGGTAAGGCTTGGGAAAGAAGGAAGTGTGACTGAATTCTTATTCAAAGCACAAGATGTTCTGCACTTGTACTTTCCTAACTGACAGGGATGTTGTTCTGACTTTTAGCCCTGACACTTTCCCTTTGGCTAACTTCTGTCAAGGACAGAGGACCTGCTACAAAAACAGTTGCTACTGATCCCTCCTTTCCCCGCTGCTGTGATCTCCAGCTGACCTCTTCATCTCAGAAACACCACTTTGGAGTTGGACCAGGGGTTGCCCTGCTTGTCTCTCTTGTTGGATCATCCAACTTGACTTGACCCTGAAAAGTCACACTTGGTAGCTGCAAAGCACACAAAGACCGAGAGCCTCACACTTTCCGGAACACTTCAAAGCCACAATTCCCTATTAGCAAACCTAGGTCAAGAAAATATGTCCGGGCCTATTAGGATTTGCTTTTGAGAGCCAGGTGGCCGGCTCCTGTGGTTAGAGATGAATTTCCCTGCCTGACCCCATGCACTGTGAAGTTTTGACAATGGCACAAATACCACCTTTCTAGTTAACATATGTTTAAAGCTATTTGGTTCATTGTTACTTGAGCCAACCAGTTTAGATCTGGGGTTTGAAAGAAATTTAATTATGAATTTCTACTATTTCCAGTTGTATAAGTGCCATTTTAAGTCTTGCTGCTTGAATGCTATGCATACAAAGTAGGTCAGAGATTCCTTAATTTCCCAAGTTAGTTTAATGTTGCTTCGTTTTGAAAATTTATGGGTGCCAGTTTCGGCGACATATGGACCATAATAGCTATAGGAAATTCTAATGCGTGAAGATTTGTGTATGATTGGTAAGGTAAAGCTTAGTATGGCTGGGTGTGGTGGTGTGATTTGGGAGGCTGATGCAGAAGGATTGCAAGTTTGAGGCCAGCTTCAGCAATTTAGTGAGGTCCAAGACAACTTAGTGAGACCCTGTTTCAAAAAAAAAGCTAAGTATACACATAAAAATGAGTGGGTATTATAGAAAATCCACTGTTTAAGCAAAGCCATACAACCTGATATTGTTGAGAGAATATAATCATTGTATGAGAGAATTGAGTTTTGAATGCAATGCCATATAAGTCAAAAACCTTATGTGAAACCATTGTAGTGTAGCCACTGCCCTGTGCATTGAGGCTGCTTCTATGGGGCCAGACTCTGATGGTAGTAATGGTAGTTTTTGAGCTGCTATTGACACCACCATTTTGGAAAATGACACTCACAAAACTTGGGAGAGCTGGGCACAGCAGTGCATACCTGTAATTCCTGCAACTCCAGAGGCCGAGGTAGGTGGAAGGATTGCAAGTTCAAGGCCAGCTTCTGAAATTTAGCAGAGGTCCTCAGCAACTTAGACACTGTCTTAAAATAAAAAATAAAAAAGGGTTGGACATGATGGTGCACATCTGTAATACCAGCAATTCGGGAGGCTGAGGCAGGAGGATTGCAAGTTTGAGAGCAACTTCAGCAATTTAGTGAGACTTTAAGGACTTAGCAAGACCCTGTCTCAAAATAAAACATAAAAAAAGTGGAGATGTGGCTCAGAGGTTAAGCGACCAAGAATTCAATCCCTGGTACCAATAAATACCTAAATAACTAACTAAAAATCAAAATGTAAATAAATAAATAAATTAAGTAAGTAGGTAAGTAAATGGCTAAGGATGTAGCTCAGTAATAAAGTGCTCTTCGATTTAATCTCCAAAACAAAAGAAAAACAAAACAGCAACCAAACAACAAAGACCTCAGATTAAGCCAGGCATGGTGTTGCACATCTATAATCCCAGCTACTCCAGAAGCTGAGGCAGAAGGATTGCAAGTTCAAGGACAGCCTGGGCAATTTAGTGAGATCCTGTTCAAAATAAAACGAAAAGGGCTGGGGATGTACTTCAGTGGTAATTACTTGCCTACCATGCTCAAGGCCCTGGATTCAATCCATAGTACTATAAACAAAACCAAACCAAACCACAAAACTAAAGTTAGTGAATTTTTAACCAAGAATCTAAATATGTGCAAGACACTGTGTAGGTTTTTGGAAACTATAATTTAGGTAAACTTGGTTTTAGCAAATGAAAAAATAAACAACTACCCAGGTGAGGAGCTCCTTTGCCTTGAAGATTCTCAGGCTAAACCAACAGATTCCTAAAGGGTTGATCCTCTGACTAGTAAAATCATGTGATTACCCATGAGGTATGGTATGGGAGATATTTTGAATATATACATGCACACACTTTCACACATGCACTAAGCCTCCAAGGCTTTGTAAACTTTTCTGAAATTTTACAAATGGAGATTCATTCCTTTGAGATGTAATAGCTTTTTAGATGTCATAAGTAATCTATTAAAGCTCAAGTTTGACTACGTCTATATAGGCAGGAATGCCTTAAAGCTCTGTTGACACCTGAGGGAGGAGAATTGGCAGCTGGCTGAGAGCATCCCTCTGAGATGGAGAGGCCCTGTGCAGTGTAGGGAATGTGATTTCCAGCTTGGTGTTGTTAGCCCTGCTCTTTCTAAATGTGTCTTCCATAAACTTTGAATTTGTTTAAATTTTACTAGGAAACATCTTGTTTGCTTTTCACATTTGTTTCCATAGTGCCATTAGAGGCTTTCTAGCTCTGTTGAAAACATCTTTGTTTTGGGCATACGCACAGACACTTTTTGTCCTAAACCCAAGAATTAACACAAGAGTAGAGATGATCTCTTGAACTTCAGAGTCTAAATCAGGGTTCAGAAAAAATGAGTTTTAGATCCTTTCCTGGATTATAACTTCATTAGTAACGTGGTGAGGAAGCTAGGTAACTTGGTGAATGATGTGTGGTTAGTCAGTGGCAGTCAAGAGTTTGTCTCTATATCCAGCACTCAGTTCCATACCCAAGTTTCTCTGTTTTGGTTTGTTAAAAAGAAGGAAATGAAACACATCAGGACCCAGAAGACAAGCTTTTTCTATTTCATAATTCATCTTACCTTGTCCCTAAGCGTGATGAAAACCAAACCTTTACTTCCTTTGTGGATAACTGATCTTTGACTTTTCCTGGATGTCTGACGGGACAGTATTCTAATCGTCTGAAAGGTTGCTTCTCTTACAGTCTATCCTTTCTCCAACAGCATTCTGTCAGGAAGATGAACATTCTTTTCCAGCTTAGTCTTTTGAGGGAATACTGTTCTTTATTGATTGAAGCCAATTCAGAGGAATACCTTGCTAACGACCGTGGTGAGACCCAGGGTTTAAATTTGCCATTGTTATCATGTCTGACTCTTACCATCCTCAAGACTGAACTATGAAGTCATCTTCTGTTTCATCGGCCATCAGTTCACTTTTGCAAACACTTGATGTTCTCTTAAGGAAAGCAATGGTTTAACACATGTGAATTTTGTTGCAGCGGTAATTGTGCTGCAGATATTACTGCAAAATAATCGCTGGTACAGTTTGTGTTTATAGTATATTTCTGTTCTTCCCATGAGTGCACTCTCAGGTTCATTCACAATAGTGATTTGGGGTAGGGTACCCATTCCTTCCTTTCTTCTCTGCTGTCATTTTCATTACCCTTGTTGAATCTAAGCTGAGGCTGGAGTCCTACTGGTTAATGTCTTTCTGCAAATGGATCTCTGACTACATTTCACAGTGAAATTTCACAGTAAAATTGAATCTGAGGGTTATGTAGGTCTGTTTAATCAATAGCTGCTTTTGACTCCTACTATCAAAATGAGCATTTAAAAAATTGGTCTAGTAGATGATGAGAACAAAAGATTGCCATCCAGCTGAGAGTTCAGTCAGCCTTAAAAACATACTTTAGTTGCAAAAATAGTTTCCATTTGAGAAACAGAAAGCACCAGAGAGCTTTGGGTCACATGTTAATTTTGTGTTAAAAGATCAATCTTCACACTCTCTGATTTTATTGAGGCCCAGGCTAATCCCATCTCCATGACTGTGGTTTGAATTCCAGGAAAATTTGCATGCCCTTTCTGGTTTCCTGCTTTTTCATGGATATATTTGAAAATCATTGTGGTCTAAATGCTTAATTCTGGGAGAACCAAAGTGATAAAGAGCTTTATATCCTACCATCTGTTTTACCATTTGTCTTCTGTAATGAGAACATTAAACCAAGCTTCCCCACCTATTTCTCTTTAAGACTCTGATTTAGTGCATACCAGGAAGAGATGAACCATATGCAGGTGTTTCTGGCCAGTAATGCTTAGTTGCCATTTTTTTTTCTATGATGGTCTTTTGTTGCATATAAGTTATTTAAGAAGACAATTCATTTCAGTGATCTTAATTTCTAATTTGCGTACAAACTCCTCGGTAAAGCATTTGCGACGACACCGCATCGTGAAACAAAGTTATCTGTTGCATAGACACATGGTCACGTTTGGATGGGCTTTCCCTGTGTTTTTTTGTTTGTTTGTTTGTTTGATTTTCAAATTTGTTCATATTTTAAGAATATTTTAGAAGAGAAACAGGATGTTCACTTAGGTTTTAAGAATATTTTCAAAGGGAAAACAGAAAACTGATTTATAAGTCTCTTCACTAGAGGCACACAGCAGGCAATGAGTTTTCACTCTAGGCATGCAAACACCAAAAGAAGACAGCTGCTAGATGCTACAAAATAGTTAAATTCTCCATCTGGCTTGCAATATGGGTGAAGATTTGCTGCAAATCTGGATTGAATGCCATGCCCCAGTTAGTTTACAAATGTGGCTGGTCCTTTTTGTTATAGAACATGAAGTGCAGTCCTAAGCACCAAGGAATTAAACTCTCAAGTATTCAGAAAAAATGGGGTAAAGAAAAAAGAAAATTTAAATAGCTCCTACCACCTGGTAAATTTCTAAAAATTATTATTATTTGCATCCTTGAGAATCTGGAAAAAAATAGAAAAATCTTTGACCAAGTTTAAGTTTAGGATGACAGGGAAGTAAAAAGAAACTTGTTCAAATTGAAACTGGCCCAATAAATAAAGATTAATAATATTTAAGTCTAGTATTCCAATGTTGAGGAAATTACAATTTTTTATCAAAGCAGCTATAATTTGCAATTATTATATGGAAATGCCTATAATTCTTGTATCAAATCTATAAAATCCTACATAGGTTGCATGTTATAAGATTTTTGTTTTCACATCTAAATAAAATCATATCATTGAATATGTTTATACATTCAAAATCATATATTGATGGAATCTCTTGGTAACTGATGTAATGCTGGCAGTCTAAATTGTAATTACTCCACAAACTCTCCCAAACCCAATATAGATTAATAGAAAAAAAATACACAAATCTCATGTGTACTTTGTTCAAAGACAAAAGGAACTCAAATATGCAATTACTTGAGAGTATAAAAATAAACACCCATTTCCAGTAGAGCTTTCTCTGAGGATCCTTTGAAGGACTTGTGGAGATTAGGGGTGAGGGAAGGGTCTATAAATACTGTCAGAAGATAGAAGAGGGAAAGAGATAAAAATCACTTCCAGAAATAGAAGTTTAGTACAGAAATAGAACTACGTTAGTTAGCTATTGGTTGTTGTGACCAAAATATCTGACAAAAACAACAAAAAGTTCACTATAGCTAGATTGTGGAACCAACCTAGATGCCCTTCAATAGATGAATGGATAAAGAAACTGTGGTATATATACACAATAGAATATTATTCAGCCATAAAGAATAATAAAATTATGACATTTGCAGGTAAATGGATGGAGTTGGAGAATACCATGCTAAGTGAAATAAGCCAATCCCCCAAACCAAAGGCTGAATGATTTCTCTGATAAGTGGTTGAGGACACATAGTGGGGGTGGGGAGAGGTAAGGAAAGAATGGAGAAAGGATGGATTGTATAGAGGAAAATGAGGTGTGAGAAGGGGGCAGGGAAGGAAAGATGAGACAAACATCATTACCCTATGTATATATATGCATATGCAAATGGTATGATTCTACTTTGTGCACAACCAGAAAAATGATGGTTGTACTCCATTTGTGTACAATGAATCAAAAAAAAAAAAAAAACCAACGGAAAGGTGGAAATATTTATATATTTATTTTGGCTTACAGTTTCAGGGGTTTCAGCTATGGTTGGCTGGCTTCAAGGTAGAAACATCATATCAGAGGGGTATGCAGAGGAAAGCTGTTCAGTCCATGGCAGCCAGAAAGGGAAAGAGATAACGGGGCCAGAGATAAGAAACACCCTCCCGGGGCATGCCCCCAGTGACCTGCTGCCTTCAAATAGTTCCCAGAACCTGTGTTTCTACTGTCTCCCCATAATCCATTCAGCTATCAGTGAATTGATTAAAGAAATAGAGGGAAATTAAAATATCAAATATAAGAAACAAAGACTAAATTACAGTAAACTTAAGTGACTTGAATGAAAATTTGAAAATGACACTGAGGAAAAGCAGGAAAGCCAAGCA
The DNA here is from genome assembly GCA_020662805.1 of Glaucomys volans. Lineage (NCBI taxonomy): Eukaryota > Metazoa > Chordata > Mammalia > Rodentia > Sciuridae > Glaucomys > Glaucomys volans. The sequence continues at coordinate 898,732 of JAJEJO010001962.1, forward strand.
AGAGAGTGAAAATGAAATAAAAAAAAGAAAGAAAAATGGTTAGTGTGAGTGATTGGAATGGAAGATAAACAACAAAAATTCACTTTAGGTATAATTGGAGACCAGAAGAAAAACCCCCAAAAGAATGGAACGTAGCTACTATTTAAAACCAAACTTCCAGAAAACTTGCTGGAAATAAAAGAACATTCCAGGTCAATATTTTGAAAGAATTAATGAGGTACTTGGAAATATTGACCTGGAACAATCAACTCTGAGGCATATCCTAGGTAAAAAGTTCATCACAAGATAGAGACAAAAATTTTAATGGCTTTTAGGTAAAAATGTAAAAGGACAAGAGATTTTACTGGCATTGGATTTCTTAAAAGCAATGAAGAAAACAGAAAACAAAGCCATTAAGCAATATCTTTTTTTCCCCTTGTTTTGCAGTGCTGTGGATCTAACCTAGGGCTTCACCCCTGCTAGACAAGCTCTTTACCATTGAGCTACACTTCTGTCTCAAACAGCATTTAAAGAAAACCAAAGAAATAAAATGAATGAACTTAATCCAACTAAGCTCTCCTTTAGCTACCGACGCTGTAGGAAAGCAGTTTTAAACATGACAGAAATGAAAGAATGCTCTACTAATGAGCCACTCTTGAAAAGTCCACTAGAGGATGATTTTCTTCATCAAAATGTGACTAGAGAAGTTCTGGCAGAAGGAGTAAGGATCAAATGTTAATAAATTAGAAAAAAGGGAAGGGTGTTAATCTGGAAGTATAAAATGTAGCCATATATTTTGATGACAGAAATAATTTCTAATTTAATTTAAAATTGGAAGAGAAAGAGAAAAATAGAAATAAGTTAATTTATTGTGATATAGGCAATAGTCAAGAAGCCGTTAGGAAATCACAAACCAGATAGTAAAAGTAAGTTAAATACTTTTATTCTTATGCTGCTGGAGAGAATTGCATGATTTGAAATATATCAAGTATTCCCTTTTCCTTAGGAAAATAAAGTATGTATTTTCAACTTCAAAAAATTAATTAAAATATGCACAAAAGGTAAATACTAGAACAAAATAGAAACTTTTTAAATACTGAAGAAAATTTAAAATAACACAATAAAGAAAACTAATAGAGGAAGAAACATAAGAAACTGTAATTATCATGTACATAGTAGCTACACACAAAATGTGTCAAAGACGGGACTATTCCTATCCCATATTAAGTATATTATAAAGCCTCTAATTTAAAATGATGCAGAACCACAGCATGAGCTGACAGATCAGTGAAATGGAATAAAAAGTCCATAAATGGACAAAAACACATGTGGTATCTCAAAACGAGGGCAAAGAAGGGTTTTTATTGAATGGTGCCTGGGAAACTAAATTGCATTTGGAGAAAGAAAAATAATAGAATTTTACTTATATGAGAAAAAAGCTTAAAATGAATCAGACAGGAATAACACATGTAGGATAAAGACAGAATTAAAGGGCTGGGATATGGCTCAGTGATGGAGCGCTTGCCTAGCATGTGGGAGGCCCTGGGTTAATGGCCAGTACCAGAAAGAACAAACAAACAAAACCTTCCAGAAATAGAACCAAATGACTACCAGAAGAAAACCTGCAGGGAGTTATCTGTAATCTGGACCTATGATCCAAATGCAATAAAAGAAATGATTGATAAATGTGATTACATAAAAAAAACACCATTTTGCCGGGCAGAAACCATGGTAAAGTAAATCCAGAAGACAAATGATTATTTGAAGGAAAATATTTGTAACATTTCACAGATAAAGGGCTGATATCCCTAAGATATAAAGATATCTCAAAATACAAGGAAAAAAAAAAAAAAACCCTAAAAAAGCCAAGGAAAAATTGGGTGAAAAATATGAAAAGGCAATTCACAAAACAAAACCAAAAAGCAAAAACCATAAAACATATGAAAGTGACTGTTAAACATGTGAAAAAATGGTCAACTTAGCTCAAATAAGGGAAATGGGCTGGGCGTGGTAGCTCATGCCTGTAATGTCAGCTACTCATAAGTCTGAGGCAGGTTGATGATTGAAAGTTTGAGGCTGGCCTAGGCAACTTAGTAAAACCCTGTTTCAAAACAAGAATAAAAAAGGGTAGGGGATGTAACTTGGTAGAATTTCCTTAGTTTCAAACCCCAGTACTTTCACACACACACACACACACATCCATACACACACGCACACACACACAAAGGGAGGATGGAGAGAGAGAGAGAGAGAGAATTAGGTTTTTTTTTTTTATTTTTTAACCATTGTAGGAGCCTGGCTTTGGTAGACTCTATGGTGTTGGATTGGAATTGGACATATCAGTTAACGAATTTTAGACACATTCACAAACATACACATATGCATTTCTTAGTTAGCTCTGTATGTTGAGATGATCTGTACTATTCTCCACTTAAAAGAATGTAGGCTCCTTGGGGAAAAAGGTTACTGATTCCAGGCTGGAGTAGGGAAGCACAGGGTGAACCTGGAATATACTGTCATGCCAGAAAGTAAGAAGGTATCCAAAGAACAGAGGAAACAGTCATAGAGTCCAGCCTGAATGACTCTCATTAGTTAAAGCTGGGGCATAAAGATAAATAATAACAATTATCAACGTAAAATCCATTAAGTGAAATAAGACTGTGAATGATACTGATGTAAAAACATAAGTGTAAAAGAAGGAAAGGTTTTTCCTTTTAATAGATTGTCAACTAATAAATGAAAAAGGATGTCGATCATCACTGCAATAATTGGTTCAGACAAGAGTCATCAATGCATACTAGAGTAAAGATGAATGTTTGATGAGGCATTGGCTATCTAACATAGTCTCAAAGTATATTCTTAAAAGTTACTCATTAATCACAGAGGGCAAAATAGTATTCTTGTGAAAAAAAGTCTGAGAAATATCACCCTGATCAAAGTTAATATCACCAGTCTTGGGACAAATAGTACCTCCAGTTATGATGCCATGAGAAAGTCCAACATCATTTCCGTGGTACTCTTACAAGAAATGCATACCAAATCTAATCATTAGGAAACCCTGTGAGTAAGTCAGAGAGAGAAAATCTTGGGACTTTCTGTATAATCACCTCTCTGCAAAAAACATGAAGGTCATGAGAGACAAAGAGGGACTGCAGAGCTGTGGTTGATAAAGATTACTAAAGCCAGGTACAGTGGTGCACACCTGTAATCCTAGCTACCCTGAAGGCTGAGGCAGGAGGATCTCAGGTTGGAGGCCAGCCTGGGAAACTTAGCTAGACCCTGTCTCAAAATAAAAAATAAAAAGGGCTGGGGGTGTAGCTCAGTGGCAGAGCATTAGCATGTACAAGGCCCTGGGGTCAGTCACCAGTAGCATGAAAACAAAACAACAAACTAAAGAATCATGAGAACTAACAAACATTTGTGATTTTATACTCTGTCTCTCTCAAATATAAATAGTATGTATATACTATATGCTGGTGTTGGGCCAGTTAAAGCCCTGATTTTGGTGATTGTACTGAGGTTTTGAAAGACAAACCTTTGTTATTCAAAAATACCGTACTCCCTAAAGTATCCAGGCGCAAAGGGACATGATTTTTAAACTTATTCTCAAATGATTCATGCAATACATACCCACATCCAAACACTTACACACACACACACACACACACACACACACACACACCACACACGGAAAGCTTGGGAAACCAGGTCAGTATTTTCTCCTTTATATAATTCAGAATTTCTGTTGTGTTTTTTTTTTTTATTTTGTTTTCTTCACATCATAAGCAGAATGTTTGTTGACCCAACTGAAATAAATTTTACTTTAATTAATAAGTTTTAGTTTATTAACCCTGTTTTCCCCGCTTCCCCTTGCAAACACTAATCTTTTCACCGTCTCCAGAGTTTGCCTTTTCTTGAACGTCACATAGTTGAAATTGTGCAGTATGTAGCCCTTTCAGATTGGCTTCTTTCCTTCAGTAATATGCATTTATGGCTCCTCCATGTCTTTCCTTCTCATGGATTAATAACTAATTTCATTTTAGCACTAAATAATATTTAATTTTCTTTAGGTACCATAGTTTATTATCTATTCACTTACTGAAAGGCATATTGGTAGCCTCTGTGTTTTGGCAAATATGTGTGAAGTTGCTATAAAATGTAAAATATAAAAATGCAAGTGCGGGTTTTCATGTGGATGTACATTTTCAATTCATGTGGATAGATCCCAAGGAGTGTGATTACTAGATTCTATGGGAAAAATATATTTAGTTTTGCCAAACTTTTCCGACATGTCTGGACCATTTTGCATTCCCACCAGCAATGAATGAGGGTCCCTATTGCTTCGCATTCTCACCAGCATTTTTTTTTTTTTGTTATTCTAATAGGTGTGTGGAGGCATCTCATTATTTCAATTTGTATTTCCTAAACATCTTTTCATGGAGATGCCTATTTGTCATCTCTATGTCTTTTTGGATAAGATGTCTGTTTAGGTCTTTTGCCCATTTTTAAATTGTGTTATTCATTTTTTATTGTCGAATCTTAAGGGTTCTTTCTTTCTCTTTCTTTTTAGAGATTGGATCTTGCTATGTTGCTTAGGCTAGTCTCAAATTCCTGGGCTCAAGCAATCCTCCTGCCTCCTGAGTAGCTGGGACTACAGATGCTTACCACCTTGCCTGGCTAAGAATTCTTTGTATATTTTGGATAATAGTCTTTTATTAGATATGTATTTTCCAAATATTCTTTCCCAATCTGTAGCTTATATTCTCTCTCTCTTGAGAATTTATGCTTTTTATCAAATCAAAATGCAAGGAGGCAAACCTGATCAGATACATAGTTCAGTGTCAGATAAATTCAACCCAATTCCTTGTAGAGAAACATAAGAGCTCCGGCTTTTAAGAACATAAAGGCATTTATCCCAGGGTTCTCAATGAAAGGGTTTTACATAATGTAATGTAAAAGTTACTTACTGCAGGCTTCTCTCTCCTATTCTCTGTATAATGACCCCCCCTTTATTTTGAAGGGACCTTAAAGCACTGACCACTGTGTATTTAGATTATAAAGCAGGAGCGGGGTTTGGTGGCACATGCCTGTAATCCCAGAAGCTTGGGAGGCTGGGGCAAAAGGATTGCAAGTTCAAAGTTAACCTCAGCAATTTAGTGAAGCCCTAAGTAACTTAGCAAGGTCCTGTCTCAAAAAAAGAATGGCCTGGGGATATGGCTCAATGGTTAAGTGCCCCTGAGTTAAATACCCAGCACACACACTCTCTGTAAAGATTATAAAGCAGGAAGCTATTTATAGAAATAGAATGTACACAAGAAATAGAAGTTGATTTTTGCAAACCTGAAAAATGAACATGGGAGAGGTTTTTCCCAGAAATGCCAAGAAATGGAAGGATAATTAGGATGCTGAGATAGTGCTTGAGGATCATTAATTGTAGGAGTAAATGTTATGCACCTGTCAAAAAGGAACTCCCAGGGTGTAGCAATGGCAGGCACGTGTCCTCAATCCAACCTGGCAGAGGCACTGGCAACTGGTTCAGAAAGTTAGACGATCTCACTGGTAATACTTAGATCGCAGATTCATATAACCAAGCAAACCATGCCAGAATACTTTGGTAGCTCCAAAGAAAATTTCCTCTGCACATTGGATGTGGAATCTTATAACTACCTACTTCTCTACTTGCCAAACCTTCAGCATCCAAGAGGTATTCTACAGCCACAGAGTTCTTCTCTCAAGCTCAACAGCAAAGAGATTCTCTCTTCTCCTGCTTTCTAGCCCTCTGCTCTTTATCTCTTCTCTTTCCCTCCCTCTTCCTTCCCCCTAGCACCTGCCGTTGTCCTACTATTCTCTCTCACTCCCTCTCTTTTTCTTCCATGCGTCATGTAAAACTACTGGGAGCAAAAGGAAAAGAAGTAGAGCTCGTTAAAAAGCTATTTAAAAACTCTGCCTCTGAGTTTTCTCACCTGGTTTTCCACCTGGTCTTGGGCTCAAGTTAATGAATTTGACTTCTGTCTACAATCATTGCATGAAATGAGATAACTCCCCCCAAACTTCATATTAAATACGACTTTCAAATTTCAGAGGGATATCTAAATGATTTTTAAATATAGACCAATGACATCACCTTGACAGAGCATCTCAAGTGCCTTTTAATGCATGACTTCCTTGCCTGGGTCAAGCATGTTGTGGGCATCTGCAGGGCGAGGGCGGCTTCTGTAAGTGGAGGAGAGGAGGTTCTACTCTGGTGGGGTGGGAGGCGTGTAGGTATTATTTAGGGATTTAGGAAGTTTGAAACACACCCTGAGGTAGCTGTAATTACATGGGGGTAACGAGATGATTAGGAGGAAGGAAGAAAGTGGTTAGGCACAGGAGAAATGGCAGCTATATTTGTCAAGTTAAAATTTTTAAAAAGTTAGCTGTTCCTTGGAGTGGTCATAGAAATGAACTTGTCAAAGATTTTTTTCACTGGAGATGAAAGAAAGCTGGTGTCCACATCCACTGTACTGAATTAGTAACTTCAGTGCTATATTTTGTGCCTTTTACGGAAAGAAGGGAATTTTGGGTCCTAGGTTCACTTTCATTCTGTTCTTCCGGCCACTGGAGCTTTCAAGGTAGCTGTGTTTAGGGCATGCTGGGTGAACTACTCTGGAGAGAAGGATGGAGCTTTGAGTGAGGGTCATAAGCTGCGTCCAGGAGTGATGTATCACCACAGTCCTGGTGTAGGACATCAGGATAACACCCTCCCACATACCCCTCTTTACCAACAGGCCGCTGCTTTGTGGATGTCGCCTCTGTCTGCCCGCCTCCTTGGAAAACAGGTAACTCCATCAGCCTGGGAGTCTGCTCTCTCCTTCCTTCCTACAGTTTGTTCAACTTTGGGTAGTGCAGGGAAGAAATAAATACCTCTGGACACTGGTTTAAGCAAGAAGGCTGTAATAGTGTTTGCATCTGATAACTAGCAGAGGGGCTGTGCCGTTCATTTGTGCTGCAACTTGTAGTAATTTACTATAAAATCAGAGACTCATAAATGACTACTAGCATCCAAAGCCTTTGCATGGGGCCTTGGGAGTAGTCTGTGAGTCAATAAATGGTGTCTTAGTAATGGAGGGATCTTCCCATCACAGTCCTTCATGCAGTGTTTTGATGTATCCGAAAATCAAGACTCCTGGGCTTTGGTGCTTTGTAAGAATTAAGATCACCCACTACCATATTGTTAAATCTGTAGGCAGCACATAGTCTCAGAAAATATTTATTGAGTGTCCACCGTAAGGCAATCAACCAACAATGTCTGTGCCTGTCTAATCCCCTTCCTCCACATCTGGCCTGCTGTCCCCTCCTCAACCCCAAGTTGCTGGTGGTGCTGCCATCAGCACCCAGTCAGACACCCCGTACATAATGAGAAGGTGGAGATGGGAAAGAAGTGAACCTGGTTGCTTATAGCAGAGAGAATTTGTCTCATATGGAATTGATAGAACCAGATGGAAAACATACAATGTTATGCCGTGCTCAGTGTATGGAAACTGCTTAAGGGTATTGAGTATTCTCTTGAAATAATATTTATTTTTCTGATACAATCGTCAGTGGTTATTATTTTTGCTAGCAATGACAAAATGAGGGTAAATATCATGTGGGTAGCAGTTTCTTGTTGGTCATCAGTTGATTATCAGGATTATTAACTTTACTGAAACCCTTCCCCTTTAGGAAGAGCCCATTTTCCCTCATTGGTAACCTCTTAGGCAGAGAAAAAGTACGTGGAGTCTCGAAAAAATGTGCACATCATCTGTTCTCTTCCTTCAATAAGTTTGGGATGTGCCGACCTTGCCTCAGTCTGTTGAATCTTATGAAGTTTCTCCAGGGGTTTTTAAGGCCAGACAAGAAAATGCTCTGAAGGCAGATGAAAGGGCAGGGAGCTCCAGCAGAAGCCAGAGAAAAAATGTCTGTATCTCCAGGCAATCTCCTTTGTTGCTCTGGACAAGGCTCTGAGTGGAGGGCGAGCAGGTGCCGCCTTCCAAATGCAAAGGCAGTCGAGCTCCTGCTAGCATGGGCTCTGCTGGTGACCACCTCTGTCCCTGCTGCCCGTGAGTTAAGAACTGGACAACAGTAAAGAACTGGAACTCTTCCCTGACACTTACCTTCTCAGATACCTTCATTTTGGGGATATTTTGTCTTCCATCCAGAAATCAACTATTATGAATTTGTGTTTGGAAATAATTTATAGCAAATGCAAAATTTTAAAGATGGAAATTGGCAGAAAGATAAAATAATTTAAACATTACAAAGAAAACAAAAATGCCATTTTAAAAAAGAATTCAGGCAATTATCAAGAGTACAAACAACAGTAAATGTTGGTGAGGATGTAAGGAAAAAGCTACACTCATACATTGCTGGTGGAAATGCAAGTTGGTGCAACCATTATGGAAAGTGATATAGAGATTCCTCAGAAAACTTGGAATGGAACCACCATTTGACCCAGCTATCCCATTCCTTGGCTTATACCCAAAGGACTTAAAATCAGCATACTACAGTGATGCAGCCACATCAAGATGTTTACAGCATCTCAACTCACAATAGCTAACCTATGGAGCCAACCTAGGTGCCCTTCAATAGATGAATGGATAAAAAAATGTGGTATATATACACAATGGAATATTACTTAGCCTTAAAGAAAAGTGAAATTATGGCATTTGCCAATAACTGGATGGAGTTGGAGAATATCATGCTAAGTGAAATAAGCCAATCCCCCCAAACCAAAGGCTGAATGTTTTCTCTGATATGTAGATGCTAATTCATAATAGGTGGTGGGGGGCTAGGGAAGAATAGAGTTACCTTAGATTAGGTAGAGGGGGGTGAAGTGGGGAGAGGAGGTAATGGAGATAGGAAGGACAGTAAAATGAATAAGACATTATTATCCTATGTACATATGTAACTATAGGACCAGTGGGATTCTACATCGTACAAATCAGAAGAATGAGAAATTATACTCCATTATATATGATGTATTAAATCATCTGCTGTCATGTATAACTCTGCTGTCATGTAAAAGAAATAAAAATTTTTAAAAAAGGATCCAGTAAATGTGTCTTTTTGGTGCTAGTGAATGAGTCTATCTAGAGGAATAAGACCTTGCCCTTATGAAACCTTTAGTCCAGAGAAGTGGTCACCCCACCTATAAAAAGTACAATAAGAGACACACCCAAGGATGCCACGGGAAGACAGGATAGGCAGGGGCTAGCCTGTCTGAAGAAGATTGGAAATGTGTCCCTTAGGGTGAGGCCATTCTTGACCAGGTGTGTAAGAGGGAAAAGGACATGGTATCCGAGGGTGGACGTGTGCCGTACCTATGACCTGTGCTGGGAATAGTGGGGAGGTTTGGGTGGCTAGAGGTTCATGGTGGAGGTGGAATGAGTGAGTCTAGGATCTGCTGGGGTCAGATGTCACAGGGAGGTTGAGAGCATGGAGGTAGGGAGAGGGCTATGGGGACATTCCTAACCCTGAAGGCTGTGGGGCTGGTGTGCAGGAGGCAAAGTCTACTTATAGATAGTTTGTATGCTGGTAAGTAAAATGTCAACAAAACACAAATTAATTTAATCCCCCTACCTTGGGATGAAAACCCTCACAGGCCCAGGACTTTTCGGTTTACTCTAGTGAATGGACCATCCAGTTTTTGGTCACACACATACACACTTGATAAGATATTAATTTACACTCCAGTCTTCATTCATGGATGAGTCTCCTTCACTGTGAGCCAGGGGTCCCATGAGCTCCAACCCCACTGCAGCTGAGCAGCCAGTGGTCTGTCCAGGGCAGGACTGTTTATGGAGGCTGTTCCCCAGCCCAAGAGGTGTTTTAGCCCCGTAGAGAAGGTGAGTGCTTTCCCTGACTGGATGGTTTAAATCTCCACAGGCCTGACAGACATCTAGAGCTGGATGGTGCCCTACTCTGGCGTGATGATGTCCCTTGTCCCTCTCCTCTGGTCCTTGAGGAGCCCCATTCCTCATGAACTCTTCCTGTGGGAAGCCTTGTCCTCTCCCAGGTGATCCTCTCTGGCTCTTGGCCCCACGGATCCAGGGAGCACCTCACACATCCTCACTCTGATGGACCCTGGGTGTGCAGGCTCCTTCTAGCCAAGTGTGGCCACTGTCCTTCTACCACGGGCTGCTTGAGTCCCTCAGACACGATGGAGCACAGGTGGCCCACAGGACATTTCAAGCCATCTGAGTGGGCCCTGGGAGCCCTCCCCCTTTGGGAGGAAGCACATCACAGGGTAAATAGGGCTCCAAATAAATCTCACCCATTTACTGTCCCCACCCCCAAACCTTTTATATTCTTGGGGAGGAGCAAAGGGGAAAGGAATTTGGAAGCCAGTTCTTGGGTTTTGCATTTGTAGTTTGGATATGGCCACTGGGGATTTTCTTTGAAGTGCTTTTTTTTTTTTTTTTTAAAAAAAAAAAAACAACTGCTACCTAAAGATCTTTGTAGAAATGTTAATTTTAATGTTGCATTAAGTGTATAATAATCTGGGTGTGTGAAAAGCTGGCAGGGATCTTTGTTGGGGCAGGGAAATGGAATAGGCAATTAAAATAATTAACATTTATTGAGAATTTATGATGTTAGGTGCTGTTCTAAGCATGTTACAGGGAGTAATGCTCTAAGTTGTCATAACTCTATGAGGTTGGTGTTAATAGGTCTTCCATTTTATAGCTGAGGAAATAGAGGTAGGGAGAGGTGAACTAGCTTGCCCAAGATCACGGAAGGGAATGGTATAACTGGGCCTCCAGCAGGGCAGTCTGAGCCCACAGACTATTCCTTACTGCTGCATTACATCAATCACTGCCAAGTGTCAAAAGTTATGGTAAATTCTTTACAGAAATTCTTTAACTTTATCTTTTCTTTTTTGGTACTGGGGATTGAACCCAGGGGCACTCCACCACTGAGCCACATCCCCAGCCCTATTTTGTATTTTATTTAGAGACAGGGTCTCACTGAGTTGCTTAGGGCCTCGCTAAGTTGCTGAGGCTGGCTTTGAACTCTCGATCCTCCTGTCTCAGCCTCCCAAGTGCTGGGATTACAGGCGTGCGCCACCGCACCTGGGCACTTTATCCTTTTGATAATCCTATGAGCTAGGCGTAGTGGTGCACGCCTGTAATCCCAGCACTTGGGAGGCTGAGGCAGGAGGATCGCGAGTTCAAAGCCAGCCTCAACAACTTAGCGAGGCCCTAAGCAGCTCAGTGAGACCCTGTCTCTAAATAAAAGACAAAATAGGGCTGGGGATGTGGCTCAGTGGCCGAGTGCCCCTGGGTTCAACCCCTAGTACCAAAAAAGAAAAAAAAATTCTATGAGGAATGTGCTATGATAATTCCTATTTTGTAATGAAGAAACAGAATCTCAGAGAGCCTAATTAATTTGCTGAAGGTCATATAGCTCGGGTGCGGTAGAGCTGGTTACCAGTCTAGGTGGGATTGATTCCCAAGGTTTGCTGTATCTGTTGCACTGCAGGTTTCTTCGAGAGCATGCAGGTGTGTGATATTTCTGGGATCATGCAGAGGTGCAGACACTGGACCCAGACAATCTGGGTTCAAGTCCTGAGCACTCTCCAGCTGGGTGGTTGTTGTCTGGAGAATGTTCTCTGGATTGCTCTGCTGTGTGGCTGTCTCTCTGTGCCTCATTCAATGATATCTATAAACCATAATAATTGTTCCTACATTGTAGAGTCACTATGAAGATTAATTAATGTGGGGAAAGCACATAGAAGAATACCTAATGCCTAGGGTTCTTTCTGTGCTAGCTTTATTGTTAGAGTAATGCAAGTCAAAAACAGAAAATTATTCTCTTAGCATGTGCTGGTTTCTAGACTATTAGTGAACAGGAAGTGCAAATTCAGGTTGTGGGGATCATGTTCTGTTCCTCCATATTCCCAGGGACTAGCAAATTCTGTGTGCAAATAAAATTACTTTTTGTCACAGTGTTAATAATTATTATGTCCTCCTACTTTCTTGGGGGTTCATTTTGAAATTTCTATCTTGTTGCTTGATAGAGTTTTAAGCAATTACATGGAATCCAATACTTCAATTTTTCTTGGAAAAAGAAAATTTGAACTATCTTACTCTGATTAGAAGCTTGGCTGAGAAAAAAGTCATGTTTGTGGCCTGGCAGATTCTTGCCATAACTTCATCATATGGATCTGATCTGTTCCTTTGACTTGTGAGGATTCGTTTATTCAGAAACAGTGTGTTGAGTAGGGGACAAAACAGAAGGCAGGGAGGTATTTTGTGTTTTAGTAGGTGAGAGAAACAATGAATAAGTGAGCAAAATATATTGTAAATCAGGAACTAGAGAATAAAGAAAGAGCTGGGTGTTGCAGAGCATGTTGGTAGTCCTAATTGCGGAGCCTGGGAGTTGGAGACTAGCCTGGCCACTGTTTTTTTTAAAAAAAAAAAAAGTAGAAAAGAGAGGAAGAGTTGGGTGTTTTGTAATTTTGAAGAGATTTAGGTATGCTAATGTGATTTTGCTCTTTTTAAAAGTGGTCTTTGTATATACTCTGCTGTCATGTATGACTAAAAAGAACAAATAAAAAACAATTTAAAAACAAATGAAAAGAATATCATGGCATTTTCTCTTCAATATTCTAATGGCAGGAGAACATTTTGTGATTATATTTTCTTACGTCAGTCAGAGAAATCAATGGAAACCGTTGAATGGCTATAAAATGTTCTGGAACAACTGTTAAATAGAATCAAGGGGCCAGGGGAAGAGAGCTGGGGATGCTTTATGTTGCAAACATGTTAAAAAACAGGATATGGATAAAATATTTTGCAAGGATTTGTATAAAGCTGTTCCCTTTAACTATTTCTTTTAGTCCCTAAGTGATCTTCCTTCTCTCTTTCACTACTAGTATTCATACCAATCACAATGAAGTAAACAATCTTTAATAAAGAAAGATTTTTTCTTTGAAGAAAATAAAACAGCCTTTGTCATTTAAAGATAGATACAGATGTATCATAGAAAATTACGCTGAGATATTATTGTGAAAAAAAATGAGATTGGCTTTTCAATGATCCAGAACTGGGGGAGGTGCATGAGGAAGAGGGGTTGAAAGGAAGCTGTATGGCCGCTGTGTGGGGGTCGTCAGCCTGTTTGCTCTACTTCTGTGTTTTTGCTGTATGATGTCCCATTCATTCACATGGCTCTTTGCAATTTAGGAAGTTCTTGACAGTGGGTGAAGCAGGGCCTCTCTTATCCATCATGGCTTCCTCAGTGCCTAGCAGAGATTCTGGGCTCCGTCAGTGCTGAACATTCATTTTCTCATTTCTTTTCCCAGGGTAGACAGGGAAGGAATTTTTACTCCCATTTCATACAGATGTTAGGAGTGCCATCACAGAACTGCTTGCTCAGTGGTGAGGCTGCTTAATTTCAAGTCCCGTGGGTTTTCCCCTTCTACCATGTAATCTGAAAGAGGCCAAATTCCTTTGTATAGAATGATGGGCAGATGATTAAATTTTTGGTGGTGCAGTTTATTTGAGAGGCAAATAAAACCACTTGAGCCTCATGCCTCCACTCTTAGGGCCAAATTAAATTTCTTCCTACTGTGTGTGGCCAGAAAAAATAAGAAATCCTGTTAAAGTATAAACCCAGGCTTGAAACTGCTCCTCTGAAATTCAGTATCATTTAACACTGGAAAAAGCAAAACAGGACAAGACCCACCAAGACATTGTACATGATACTGATAGTTATACACCCAGGAAATTATGTGCATATGTCTGTGTGCACATACATTGAATTTCAAGTTCAGTGGCTTTAAACCTTCTTTCCATATGTAGAGTTTTTATGACCATCAAATAGATGGGACTTTGGGGTTTAATGAAAAGACTTGTATGGATAACATATGTTTCTTTTTATAGAAATAATCTCTCAGCCTATTGAAAATGCCTGGATTTTAAAGTGACCATGTAATAATTTTATTTGACCCTTAAATCATGTGGTTTTCTTCCCTTCTTTTTTCAGTGTGTCTTGGTTCCTGTGATGTTCTTATTTTAAATTCTGGAGACCTGTTTAGAAAAAGAAAAAGGAATATTTGTATATTTTTAGTTAATTCTATGTGGATACATTGTTTACAAATACTAAAATATGTTAGGTGTTGGGAGATACATGGGAAGGTGTATTTAGAATAATCACTCCATAGTCTTGCTTCATCCTTTTGGGGGACATGTGTAATTAACAGCCTAAATGAGATTCTTTGCTCTTAAAAGTCTGTGCTTTAGGGAAATTAACGTAAGTTAGAGGCAAATCTGCAATTTTCTTGATCTTAAATGACATTTGGGAGAAATGGTTTGAGTTATAAAGTTACCTGACTTGCGGATTCATTGTCTTTTAAACACACACTTGAAATGCACACTTCTCTAAGTTCTTGTAATAGAATTTGCGACAGGGTCTGAGGTTATATTTTAGTCTCATCTTGAATGTGTCCTAGACTCTGCATTAATACATCTCCCACAGGCTTTTCTAAAGGGTCAGAAATTTAAGATTTCTGTGACAACCAAACTAATATTAGCAGGAAAAACCCAACCTATGGAGAGGTCGACAGTCGGCTGAGGTGGTGATGGGGTTCAGGACACCTCACCCCATAATACGACACCTTGGCATATTGAGTATTTTAAGATGAAAGGACTGGAGAAAATGGTAGAAACAAAGATGGTCTCTCTGTTCTCCCCACACCCACTCTCCCCACTTGCAGAGCTTATAAAGCCTAGGAAGGAATTTCTGGCCTTTCCCTGAAGCAGCTCATAGGACCTTTGTGCAGTGGTGCCGTTCCTGTGACCGGAGGAAAGGAGCGTCCTCATCGTTGAAGGCACAGAGAGGACACCATACCAAGAGGCCTTGCCAGGTTCCCCAGTTTACTTTCACCCTTTCCCTATCATATTCAGTATAAATCTCCATTCTTCATCAAACCTACTATAAAAACCACCCAGGTTTCATGGTTTCTTCTGTCTTGAGTTCCTCATGAAGGTTCCCATGACATGTAGACCTTGCCTGAGTGGATTTGCAGGCTTTACTCTTGTGAATCTTTGTTACAGTCCCAGGCATGGACCTGGGCATGTAGGGGAGAAAAGTACCATCTTTTTCTTACCCAGGACAAGGGTCATGGCTCACAGCCTAAAGGACAGATTAACAAGAGAACATAAGTTCACTTAACATTTGTTTTTGTGACATAGGAGCCTTCAGAAACCCAAGACCCAAAGAACCGGGGAAAACCGTTTTCATGCTTAGGTTTGGGGAAGAGTGGACAGTTGTAGAAAACTGTAGAGAATTGTAATTGGATTAAAAGGGTGTGATCTGATGGCAATGAACTGGGGTGCTTAGCCAAGCATATTGGTTCAGATTCTTCTTGGACTCTTGTTTGAGATTCTTTCCCTCTGGGCAAAGGGCAGACACCTGTCACATGAGGGTCCTCAAAGAGAGGTAGTAGGAGAAGGTCAGAGAGACTTTTCTATTTTTTTTTTTTTATTGCCCCCAGTTTCCTTCAGCTTCAAATACTCAGTATGCTAAGCTGTCTTATTTTGAGGTAGCGTTCCCCAAACTTCATCGATTAGAAAGAAATTTATATTTCCTCTCTTACTATGTCAGTTCTTTGTAAATAGAGTATAATGTTAGCCTCAAAAAGTTGACATCAGGGGCTAGGGTTGTGGCTCAGAGTATTTGCCTAGCATGTGCAAGGCCTGGGGTTCAGTTCTCATCACTGCGGAAAAAAAAAAAAAAAAAAAAAAAGGGGAGGGCGTTGAAAGTGTAGACCTTAACCTCAACAATACATATAAAAAATCATTTGTGACATGACATTTCAAAAGATTAATCATCACATGAAAGTTATTTGGATGACTACTTTTAAGTTGACAAATCTTTTTTTGTTTATAATTTAATTATGAATTTCTACTTTTCTCACATTATCAACAAATCTGGCTTGGATCATATTTTGAATGTCACAGCTAATGTTTTCTTTTAAACTTAATATGTAGTGGAATTTTGTAAATGCTAACTGAGGACTTGAAAAATGACATCTATTCCCCTGATGGGGGAGTGGGGTATTTACTACATTGATCTTGAGAAAATGTGTAATTTAGGTAACTTTTGTCCTGCTACGAACATTTGCTATTTCCTTGTAGGTAACTCTGTATTTGTGTGGAATGCTGTTATATGAGCATTTCTAGGCACTTTCCCTTGTATTTCTAGGCATTGCTACATTTATTTACATGTTCAGCTAGTTGTCTTTTACCAAAACAAAGACATTTTAAAAATACTAACACAAATATATGTTGGTAGAAGAAAACCTTATGGCCATATGATATCACAATATAATATAATATCACATATTTCTCCAAAAATATGTGACACCCCATCTCAACTCCTTGGTCAGTCCAAAAATACTCTTCTTAGAGGAGGATATTTGACAATCTTTCTGAGAGACAGGAAGGCTGCTTGGTGTGTGGTGAGGTCTGCCATCACTTCAGCACTTCCTGAATGTTTTGGGTTCTTCTGCAGCTGAAGGCAGAGGGGATCTTTCAAAGAAGTGATGGGTGCTGTTGTAGGAAATAGCATTTCTTAAATTCCATGTGAATCTCTGCTGTTCAGGGGCAGCCAGAACCTGAAAGTGGGTTAAAAAGTCTCAAGGACAGAGGTTTGCCTCAGTGTAAAAATCATGAGCTTATACTGTCCTGGTTGTGCTCTGGTCAGAGAATGGGGAGTTCCCAGGCATGTATGGGTGCCCCAGGATGAGTCACTGGTGCTGCAGAATGGGCCTTAGAAGAAGGACTGTAAGGAGGAAGAGGAGGAGGAGGAGGAGGAGGAGGAGGAGGAAGAGGAGGAGGAGGAGGAGGAGGAGGCAATCAGGCTCTTCAGCAGGAGTCTGTGGAAGAGGATGGGGGTGTTTTCTCTTGACAGTCACTGATGTTACAATGGAGGAATAGTGATATTTACTATACTGACATTGAGAAAATGTGAAATTTAGGTAACTTTTGTCCTGCTACGAACATTTGCTAATTTTTTTTCCTAATAAAATAGAAGGTACACATTGGCCTCTGTGATAAAAATTTGGGGAAATGCTGTCATACTATCATGGCTGTTCAATAGTTAAGTTGTCCTGTGATTTCTAGGTGGGGTTCCTTGGGCAAATAAAATATGAAATCACCTTAAAATGAAATCACCTGGGTTTCCTTGACACAAGGGCCACTCTGATCTTAATATTTTTGTAGCATTGATATTTTCCTAATGTTTGAAGTCCAAAATTCTCTTTAGACTTAAAGTGTGAAATGGCACACATGCATCCTAAGGATTTGACCTGAAGGGCACTCACTGAATTGAAAATCTTAGGGCTCTCAGAAGAATCCAGCTTTATTTAAGCCTGACCAATTAGGTATTAAAATCTTAACGAAAGCAAGCTTGATGCTATTGGCTTATTTCCCACCTTATTGAGTTTCTGTCACAGTTGTCTGAGCAATGTTCAATGACTTAATTTAATTTACTTTCTTTCTGGGGAACAGGCAGGAAAGAAATTCACACAGAAATAGGAAGACCCTAAAGCCAGACAGATGTACATAGAAAATCAAAGTGGAAAGGGGCAACCGAGATGATTGTTCTGAAATACCAATCAGACTTTGCAAAAGGGGTTGAATTCTCTGATAAACTTACTTGCAATTATAAATACATAATAAAAAATGATTTTCCAATGAGGAACTGCTAGAAAACAAGACTAGCCAGGAACCTGGAGACTTTAAAAGTCACAAACCCATTTCACCTGCAGTGCAGTGGTTAAATGCCTGGGCTCTGGAGTCAGGCCACTGGGATTTCAACCTTAAAAGTGACTACTTTCTAGCCGGGCATGGTGGCGCACACCTGTAATCCAAGCGACTTGGGAGGCTAAGTCAGGAGGATCGCGAGTTCAAAGCCAGCCTCAGCAACTTAGCGAGGCTCTAAGCAACTCAGTGAGACCCTATCTCTAAATAAAATACAAAATAGGGCTGGGGATGTGGTTCAGTGGCCAAGTGTCCCTGAGTTCAATCCTTGGTTCCAAAAAAAAA
>JAJEJO010001962.1:919491-935175 GCA_020662805.1 Glaucomys volans
AGTCATTGAAGATAATTAGAAGACCTCTTGTCCTGGAGATTGGGTGGACAACATTCAACAAAATAGAACATCATATGAAGAGCAGGATTTGGGGGGCTGTGTGGCCACTGTGCCAAGGAACTCACTGTGATGCTTGCTGAGTGTTAGGAGCCGTGGAATATCCAACATGTGCAACAACTCAGTCTGGAGAGAAGTGTGAGACCGGAATCTGGGTTGGAAGTTGAAAGTCGCAGCTCTGGAGGGCAAGAGCTCTCCGAGTGGGGCAGTGCAGCCACACAGGAGAAGGTGACAGAGAAAGAGCTTTCAGTATTACCCTTCAGCCCCAGTGTGAGTGGAGAAAGTTGAGGCACTGAAGAAGCCAGAGCAGTGACCAGAGAGACCTGGGGAGAAGCCGGAGTCCTCTTGATCTGTCTCCTGGGTATCAGCGAGTGCCTAGATGAAAAAAACAAACCCATGCTGACAGGTCTCACTCCCAGTTTCTGATCCCAAACCTCAGGGAGCCTATGGAGCTTCCCGGAACCCTACCTTCCTGCTTCCAAAGAAGAATATTCATCCAAAAAAACCCCAAAAAACAAAAAACAAAAAACAAAAACAAAAACTAAAAGAAACCATAGAACTCAATAACACAATCAAAGAGGAATAGTCACTACTTTTCTTCTCTCTTTAAACCTTCAGCACCTCCTACCTTTGCTCACCTTTGGCTGATGACCGTCACACCTTGTGCCATTGAGAAAAATGGAGCAGTTAGAAGAGAATGAGCTCACTTCTCACCATTGCATGTACCCAGGGGCCAGCTGTGTCCTACTCGTTGTGAGCCATGGATTTCCTCTGCTACTGGTTCTGTTCCTGTAATTATTGTTTCTCCCTCATTCTTTTTTTTTTTTTTTGGTACTGGGGATTGAACCCAGGGCCACTCCACCACTGAGCCACATCCCCAGCCCTATTTTGTATTTTATTTAGAGACAGGGTCTCACTGAGCTGCTTAGGGCCTCGCTAAATTGTTGAAGCTGGCTTTGAACTAGCCATCCTCCTGTCTCAGCCTCCCAAGTGCTGGGATTATAGGTGTGTGCCACTGTGTCCAGCTCTCCCTCATTCTTGTTTCTCCCTCTCTCCTGGATCATCTCTGTCAGCACATAGGTGCTGAAGCAGCTCCTATATGTAAAAGTGCTTTCTAGAATCTCTGTCCCCCTCTAGATTTTACTTCAGTTCTTGGTTCCTCTTTATAGGAAACTCCTCGGCAGGACTTCCCTGCTCATGGCTGTCACTTTGTGGCCTCTGGTCAGTTTCTTTTCTCATACTCTGCAGAGTGTGCTTAACAGCATCGGATATGGTTTTCATTTTGCTAACTCCAGTGGCCAGCTCTTGGTACTCATTGATTTGAACCCTCAGAAACCTCTCACAAACTTGATCACCTCCCTGCCATTGATGTCCCAACTCTGGAACCCCTAACACTGTGGTTTTCACCCTACTTTTCAGGACCCTTCTTCTTGGTCTTTTGTTATTGTTGTTGACTCCTCTAACTGCCAGTGACCCAGGGCTCAGTTCCTGGATCTCTCTCTCTGAGATCCAGGGTGCTCCCTGGGTGATTTGATTCAGCAACATGTCTACTACCTGACTACTAGGCAGAATAACTGTCTAGTACTGCTGCTAGCCTACCAAGTGTGACACACAGTGGGATGTCTATGAATGTGTATTGAATGAATGAGTCAATGAATGGACACCTTTTATTGTGCAGAATCTTGCAAGTAATGGCGAATGGGATTTGACCATGATAGTGTGCATGTACTGTCTTTGGCACAGATATGGTAGCTGGAAAGGTTTAGATTCCACACACACCTTCTGGCTTCTCCATTTTCTACACCTTCACCTTTACTGACCCTTCCATCGCCTCCCAGTCTCTCCAACTCCTTGGCACGCTCTTTCAGACAATTCAAACTTAACCTTTTTTTTTTTTTCTTTTTAAATCTTTTTTTGAATGTGAATTACATAACTTGGGAAAAAAGGCAGTAAAGTATTAGAGATCATGCTGCCATCTAAAGGACAGAGGCGGTAGGAGGCCTGCCTTGTCAGCAAAAGCAACACACAGAATTGGAAATTTCATTAGCAGAGGGGCAGGTAAGACCAAACCAGCCCACTCAAAAGGCTCTTGTTTTCTTTGGTGACCTAAGGAAATGAGGGCTGGTGAGTAATTAGCAAAAGAGGTACAGGCAGGAAATCACATTTGGATCTGCTTTTCCTCTCCTTCATTTTTAGTGTGGTGTGTGATTGTGTGTATATGATTGTGTATGTGTGTGTGTCTGTGTGTGTGTGTATGTTAGAGGAGAAGTGATTTTTTTTCTTTTTCCTTTTCTTTCTTTGGCTCAGAGAAAAGATCTAAAAAATGTTAACAATGGTTGTCTTTGGGTGATGAAAATGTGGTATTTTTCTCCCTTTGTTCCATTTCTCTGAAGTGTCTTCAAAGAGCCTTATTACTTAAATGATTTTTTAAAAAATAATTTAATTTTTAAATTTGAGTTAGGAAGGGAGCAAGGTTGTTCCAGAAAATCCAGCCTTGTGAAGTTCAAATTGAAAGAAATCTTTGATCAAATTTAAAACCGTTTATGTCAAAGGGTTAATATAATATTTTATGTTTTCTCTTTGAAGAGGTCTATTTCCTAGCTCCACTTGAAACAAAAATGCAAAGGCTTACATTTGGAGAAATAATTCAATATGAATAAAATTACCTATTAGCGTGAATAGGCAAAATTCCAGGAAATTGTTGGATAGTTCAGTAATTTCTGCTTTCTACAGGTGGAATCTTCCAGAGGGATAGTTTGCCCTGGGAGGGAGAAGTAGCCCAAGTTAGTTCACAGAACTGTACTTGGGTTGATGACAGGAGAGGACAAGAGAAAAACACACATTCAAGGGGTTGTAAAAGCTTCAAGAGGTGTCGTTAAAGCAGACATGCCCCATTGGCATGGGTTATAGCTCCAACAGACTAATGGCTTACTGCATGGTACCCGGTGCATGAATAGCTCCTCCAGACAGACAAAATCATGTAAGCTGGAAAAAAAATTGCTTTGAAGCTGTGAGAACTAGTAATTGAGCAGATTAGCAAAGGCACTTTAAGCTTGTAATCACTAGAAATATTTTAGGGAGTAACAGCAATCTGTCTGGGGTTATAATATACAGTACAAGAGAAAATTATCCAGCATGTAATTAAGATATTTGGGGGTCCAGTGTGTTTTAGTCCATTTTTTTCATTGCTGTGATCAAAAGACCTGACAAAAACTACTGGAGGAGAGGAAGTTCATTTGGGGCTCACAATGTCAGAGGTCTCAGTCCATAGATGGCCAGTTCTGATGCGCTGTCCTAAGGTGAGGCAGAACATCATGGTGGAAGGGTGTGGAGGAGGAAAGCAGCTCAGGACTTGGCACTCAGGAAGCAGAGACAGAGAGTTCTGCTTACCAGGGACAAAGTGTATATACCAAAGGCACACCCCAGGACCTACTTCCTCTAGCCACATTCCACCTACCTATAGTTACCACCCAGTTAATCTATCAAGACTGGATTAAGTTATTGATGAGGTTACCCTCTTTTAACATAATCACTTTGCCTCTGAATGTTTTGCATTGTCTTACACATGAGTTTTTTGGGTATACCTCATACCTAAACCAAAGCACAGTGCTAGAGTACTTTGTGGGGGAAATTGGAGGGGATCTACATGATGAGTTGAGGATGGGACTAAGGACCAGTTCCTTAGTGTCTCCCTAGATACCCAGGGGTAGACTGTGAGAAAGGACCAGAGGAAAGTGAAACCGGCAAGACAGGCCCAGTGTCATGAGTTTCTGCATTGTAGGTAGGTCTTGCTGGTTTATGTTCTGTGAAGGATATCTGCCGAACAATAATAATAGCCAGCATTTATTGAGTTACTCTGTGTCAGGAACTATTCCAAATGCTTTGCAAATATCTCAGTGAGTCTTCTCTCAAACCTGATCAAGTAAGTGCTATACATAAACTTAAAACAATAGCAATGGAGGCTGGGGTTGTGGCTCAGTTGTAGAGCGCTTGTCAGGCATATATGAGGCACTGGGTTTGATTCTTGGAACCACATATAAATAAATAAAATAAAGGTCCGTTGACAACTAAAAAATATTAAAAAACCCCACAATAGCAATGACCTCTCGAACAAGGAACCTCCATGTTAGTTATATTCCTAAATTCACATAGCTTAATTTGTGTGTACAATGTAGTCTGAGACTACAAGTTTAGCAACTATATTATGCTAACTAGAGCTTGTCCTCAACCATTTTTATTTACCAAAATTCCTAAAGGAAATTAAAAAAATTTTTTTTAGTTATCGATGGACCTTTATTTTATTTGTTTTTTCATATGTGATGCTGAGAATTGAACCTAGCGCCTCACACATGCTAGGCAAGTGCTGTACCACTAAGCCACAACCCCAGTCCCCAAACCCTAAAGGAATTTTGATAATCAATGTTTATATACTTTTGCATAGTTTTATGGTGACATATAATTTTTTTGTCAAATGTCAAGTTTTACAAAAAATATGTGTGGTTTAAAATACTTTTGAGGTTCAAATATTAAAAATATTACATTATTTCTTATTTAATTTTAATGTAATTTTAACTGATACATGCAATCATAAAAGTTATAAATATGGCATATTTTGTGATGTTTTGATACACGTATACATTGTGTTGTATTTACATCAGGTTATCTTCCTCTGTGTCCTAGAACATTTGTCATGTCTTTATAGTGAAGACATTCAAGTCCTTTCTCTTAGCCTTTTGAATTATACAGTAATTTTTATCTACATTCACCTTCCTGTACTACGGCACACCAAAACTTCTTATTCCTATTTCACTGTAACTTAGTACCCATTGATCAGCCCTTCCCCATAACCCCATATTCTTTCCAGCCTCTGGTAATTACCATTCCTCTCTCAACTTGTATGAGGTCAACTCTTTTGAATTTCACAAATGAGTGAGATCCTGTGGTACTTGACTTTCTGTGTCTGGCTTTTTAAACTTAACGATCTTCAGTTCCATCATGTTGTCACATGGACTTTCTTATGACTGAATAATATTATGTTGCATATATGAATCACATTTTCTTTACCCCTTCATCAGTTGTTTCCATCTCTTGGCTTTGTGAATAGTGCTGCAATAAACACGAGAGTCCAGGCATCTTTTTGATTTGCTGATTTCCTTTCCTTTGAATATACCAAAGGTTAACCAAGAGATTGCTCAATCACATGATAGTTCTATTTTTAATTTTTTTTTCCTTTGGGTACTAGGGATTGAACTCAGGGGCACTCAACTACTGAGCCACATCCCCAGCCCTATTTTGCATTTTATTTAGAGAAAGGGTCTCACTGAGTTGCTTAGTGCCTTCCTTTTGCTTAGGCTGACTTTGAACTTGGGATCCTCCTGCCTCAGCCTCCTAAACTGCTGGGATTACATGCATGTGCCACCGTGCCTAGCCTGTTTTTAATTTTTTGAGGAACCCCCATACTGTTCTCCATAGTGGTGGAGCAAATTTACATTCTCACCAAGTGTGTGGAAGTGTTTCCTTTTCTCTAGATCCTTATCAACACTTGTTATCTTTTGTCTTTTTGATAAGATCCATTCTTGCTAGAGTGAGGTGCTAACAGTTGTTTATTTGTATTTTCTTGATGATTAGTGACATTGAGCATTTTTTCATATGCTTGTGGCAGTTTGTATGTGTTTTTTTAAAAAAGCATTTTTTAGATGTTGATAGACATTTATTTTTTTTCATTTATTTATATGTGGTGCTGAGAATCAAAGCCAGTGCCTCACACAGGCTAGGCAAGCGCTCTAACACTGAGCCACAACCCCAGTCTCTCTATGTGTTCTTTTGAGAAATTTTTTTCTGCTATTGAATTCTTTATGAATTCTGTATGTTAATTCCTTGTCAGATGTATGGTTTGAAAATATTTTCTCCCATCCTTCAGTTTATTTCTTTGATAATTATTTCCTTTATTGCCCAGAAGTTCTATTGTTCTATTTTTGCTTTTGTTTCTTGAGCCTTTGAAGTCTTGTCCAAAAATTCCTTTCCTATTCCAATGTTGTGAAGCATTCCTCTATGTTTTCTTCTAGTAATTTCCTGTCTCACATTTACGTCTTTAATAATTTTGAGTTGATTTTTTTATATGGAAAGATATGGGTCTAATTTCATTCTTTTGCATGTGTATATCATATTTTCCAAGCACCATTTGTTGAAAAGATTTATATTTTCTCCAATTTGGGTTCTTAGCACCTTTGTCAAAAATCAGTTGTCTCCAGATGTGTGGGTTTACCTCTAGGCTCTCTATTCTGTTACATAGTTCAGTGTGTCTGTTTTTATGCCAATACTGTGCTGTTTTTGTTAGCTTTTATAGTATGTATTGAAGTCAGATAGTGTAATGCCTCTTGCTTTGTTCTTTTTGCCCAAGATGGTATTGGCTATTCAGAGTGTTTTTGTGGTTCCATATTAATTTTTTTTTTTCTAGTTTCTAGATTCTAGGATTGTTTTTTCTAGTTCCATGAAAGATGTCATTGGTATTTAGGCAGTGATTGCATGGAATTTGTAGCCTGCTTTTGTTAGTATGGACATTTTAACAATATTGATTCTTCCAATCCATGAACATGGGATGTTTTCCCATTTTTTTTGAGTCCTCCTCAATTCCTTTCATTAATGTTTTATGGCTTTCTTATAGAGATATTTCAACTCTTTGGGTAAGTTTATTTCTAGGTATTTTATTTTATTTTTTGTACAATGGGATTGCTTTTTGATTTGTAATTCATTATTGGTATACAAAAAAGTTGCTAATTTTTGTATGTGGACTTTGTATGCTGCTACTTTGCTGAATTCATTTATTAGTTCTAATAAATAGTTGTTTTTGGTGGCGTCTTTAGGGTTTTCTATATATAAGATGATGCCATCTGCAAATAGTGACCATTGTACCCCCCATTTGAATGCCCATTATTTCTTTCTCTTGCCTTATCACTCTACTTAGAATTTTTAGTACTATATCGAATAAAAGTAATGAAAGTGGGCATCCTTTGTCTTGTTCCATATCTTAGAAAGTCTTCAGCTTTTTCCTAGTCAGTATTTTTGGCTGTAACTTATTATATATGGCACTTCCTATGTTGAGGTAGTTCTTTCTTTACCCAATTTGTTCAATTTTTATCACAAAGTGATTATGAGTCTTATTCATGTGTTGATATGACCATATGGTTTTTGTCTTTCTTTCTGTTAATGTGTTATATCTTGTCCATTGATTTGCATATGTCAAACCATCCTTGTATCCCTTGGATGAATCCTACTTGATCATGATGAATAGTCTTTTTGCTGTGCTGTTGGTATTTTGTTGAGGATTTTTGCATCTATGTTCATCAAAGATATTGGTCTGTAATTTCTTTTTTTATTTTTTGGTGTGTCCTTGTGTGGTTTTTGTATTAGGGTAATGCTGACCTCACAGAAAGAGTTTGGAAGAATTCCCTCTTTTTTAAAAATTTTTTTTGGAATAGTTTAAGAAGAACTTTTATTATTTCTTTTTAGGTGTTTGGTAAAACCACCTGGGATTTTCTTTGCTGGGAGACTTTTTATTATTGATTCAATCTTGTTACTCATTATTGTTCTGTTCGGGTTTTCTGTTTCTTCATGATTCAGTCTTGTATTGTTTAGGAATTTGTCCATTTCTTTGAGGTTATCAAATTTGTTGACATATATTTGTTCATAATAATTAATGATTCTTTTTGTTTAGTGTACTTTTCAGCTTAAAGATTTCTGTTTGATTTTTAAAAATTACTTCCATCCCTCTGTTAAGTTTCTCTCTTAAAGAATAATTTCTGTGTTTCTTTAAAACAGCTGTTTAAAGCCTGTGGATGTAGCTCAGTGGCAGTGCTTGCCTAACATGCGTGAGACTCTGGATTCAATCCCCAGCACCACAAAACAAACAAACAAAAAGTTATTTTAAAATTTCCATGTGAGAGTTTCCCCATACTGGTTACTATCTAGTCAGTTGGGGGCACTTTATTTTGGTCTTTAGGTGAGGCCATGGTTTTCTGAGTGCATTTGATGCTTGCTGGTGTGCAATGACGTCTGCACATTGAAAGATTAGGTATTTATCCCAGTCTTTATAATCTGACTGTTTTTCCAGAAATTCCAGAAAAAAAGATGCTTTTCTCTCTGAGACTATAGTCACTTCCATGATTGCAGCAGTAGGTGGTGCATTAAGTCCAGGTTTGCCACAAGTCTGCTGTTGGTGTTTTGTCACAGTTTCAGTACTAGAGGGCAATCCAAGCCCAGATTTGTTCCAAACATGCTGGGGGTGGGAGGGTCTCATTGCAGGGGGCCTGACACTGAATACCAAGTTAGCCCTGCACTAGTTCTTTTTTTTTTTTTTTGTATTTTATTTAGAGACAGGGTCTCACTGAATTGCTTAGGGCCTCGCTAAGCTGCTGAGGCTGGCTTTGAACTCGTGATCCTCCTGCCTCAGCCTCCCGAGTGCTGGGATTACTGGCGTGCGCCACCGCGCCCAGCAGTCCTGCACTAGTTCTTGTACTCTGCTCCCCAGCTGCTGGAGTCTTTCTCCACCCTCTATTGTTCAAGGTTGGAGTAGTGGTTGTTGTGGCAGTCCCTTGACCACCTGGCTAACACAGTTCCAGCAGCTCAGTTCACAGGTACAGGCCTGTGAACTGTGGGCAGGGATCTTGGGACTCTGCCTAGAATTAGGTTTCACCATAGTAGGCAAAGTACTGTGTTTTAAGTTTAAGACCTGAACTTAATTCCTTGTCTGTCCCCCAAGCAGGAGGCATCTTTCTCTATGTTGCTTCAATTTGTGTGTGGGGGGGTGACAAGATAAACTTTCCTTTCTGTTTTTGGGGGATGGGATACTAGGGATAGAATCCAGGGGCATTTTTACCCCTGAGGTATATCCTCAGCCATTTTTATGTATTTTGAGACAGGGTCTTGCTAAGTAGCTGAATTGGTTTTAAATTTGCATACCTCTTGCCTCATCCTCCTGAGTCATTGGGATTACAGGCATGTGCAATTGCATCCAGCTCCTTTCTGCCACTTTGAATGAGTTTTTTTCTTATTTTACTAAAACCAGGTATTTTGGTCTCTCATGTGGTTCCCTAGCTCTTGTGAAAGTAGTTTGGTGCTCAAATAGTTGTTTAACTTGGTGTGTCTATGGGGAGACCATCGCTGGAGGATCTTACTCCGCTGCTATCTTCTGTATTATTTCTCTTATTCCTTGAAATCATATTTTCACTCCATTTACTCTTATGGAATTTTATCTTAAGGTGACATAGTTTTTCAATTCTATTTTTATTCACTGTGATGGTTAATTTTCTGTGACAATTTGGCTGGGTTGAAGTACATGTTTATTAGAGCCCTAGGCCAAAGACCTGACTCTGGAGATCCCAATGAATCTGCTCCAGCCACTTGCCCCAAAAACTAAGCAGAAAAGGTAATAGAGAAAAGTAGAAGAAGAACTTTAATCAATATGAGCACCTTTGGATGGCAAATTGAGATCTAGTATCTCAACCATGTCTTTGGGGTGCTGACTGGAGATTTAAGTTTCAATAGGGAAAGAATTGGGGCAGAGGGCAAGATGTATATATAGTTAATCAGTCTTGGTCAAATTATGGTTTGCTTAATCATTCATTTCAGTTCTGAGTCTGCAAAGTGGCTCTAAGACAAGTCTTTATCACTTGAAGGGGCAATTTCCTTTTGTTGCTCAGGATGTTTATCAGACCTGTGATTTTTGGAGTGGGGTGGGCAGTTCAATTCCCATGAAATGATTTCTCTTGTTCATGGGGCACTCTCATCATGATGTTTTTCTGGAAGATATTGGACAATCACTGAAGATACTGTGAGAGTTGATGGTCAAATGTCCCTATAAGTCTCTCAGTCTTGAAGGGGAAAAGGATAGGTTAAGTAAATTTAGGGCAAATAAACTTTGTATTATCAGTTTTTAGACGAACACCCCTTAAATGATGTGCCTATTTGCAGAGCTAAATAGGAACCTGACCCAAAGTTGAAAGTAATAAAGAAGACAGATGCAAAATGAAGGCAGAGATCAAGCTTGATACTGCTTTCAGTTATCCCCGGGGCATCTGCAGGACTTAGAGTAACTGCTTTTGGCAAAGGCAGCTTCCCCAAGTCCTGTTATATCTGTAGTTATTTTAATCTAATGGAGGTGTTGCTCTTAAGGCATTTTATCCACGTGGTTAGCACCTACATTTGGTTTACTTTAGGTGAAAGAGATTACTCTTAGTAATGTGAGTAGTGATTCACCTAATTGGGTGAAGGCTCTAAGAGCAAAAACTGGAGGAGGGTTCTTAAAGAACAAATTCTTTTCAAGACTGCAACATTAACTCCCATGTGTTTCCAGCCTGCCCTGTGGATTTGTTGAAAGGTAAACTAAAACACATTAAAATTTAAAGAGTTTATTTGAGTGTACAGTGATTAATGAGTTGGCCATTTTGAGACTACAAGAGCTTTGGGGATTCACCTGAAGGAACATAAGGATGAAGCTTTATAGGGTAGTTGTAGAAGAAAGGTAAAGAAATTATTCTAGTGGAAAACTGTTGGAGGTGTTTTGGAAGCTGCCGATTGGTCTAGAATAGACCATTCAGACCAAGTTAGATTTTGTGGTTTGTTTACATAGGAACACAGGGTGCTGAAGTTGCCTCGGTCTAATGGCCTCCCAGTTAATTCTTTCAACAGATTTCAGACTTGCAGACCCTGAACCAATTCCTTAAAATCACTCTCTCACCTTGATATGTTCTCCTTGATAAGCTGCAATAACAACAACAACAAAAACGTAAAATGTAAAATAGATTATACATAATGTGCAGATAAAGTTATTAGTGTTAAAATATTTCTTTGGCCTTGACTCATAATTATTGGTTGTCTTTAACTACTTAAAATAATGTCTATAAAAAACTTGATAATTACTTTAAAGTAAAAAGCTACAGGAAATTCATTTCTTAATTAGATTCATTGTGGAGAATCTATGTGAAAGTTTTATGGGGCCTTCATTAAAGGAATTATTGAATAGACTCTGCTTGTCCTGGAGCCTTAAAGGTTTGATTTGGGTAGGAGGTAGATATTTCTGATTACTGTGAGATAGGAATGTGTTACCAGGCTATTATTAATAGGCTATTATCGGATATAGGAAAAGTGTAAGGGGACAGATAGATAAGGTGGATGGGAATGCAAGGTTAAGAGAATAATTCAATAAAACGGGCCCACTGCACTGACTCTCCACATGTTTTCTTTGCCAAAAAGCCCCACCTGGCCTGAGTGGATAGGATGTCACATTCCTCAGCAAACAGGGAGGGGGCGAAGGTCAGGCAGTCAATGGAGGTAATGAATGATGTGGGTCAAGAGGATGAGGACTGGTATCAAAGAAAAGACAGAGTTGCTAGCAGTTAACCTCGGATTGCACTTTCCTGCACTTGCCCACTCTGCTCCTGCTCCTTCCTACCAAGCCAAGTACATGGAGGAGAAAGAGAAGGTGTGGGGTTCTGGGGCCTATAAAGGAGCAAGACACCACTCCTGTGGACTCCCAGCTCTGGGGCCCCTTCTTTTCCAAGAAGTCTGCTGTTTGTCTCTTTCTTAAATAAAGCTTGTTTTCTAGACTTGCCTCGGCATTTCTTGGGTGTTTAATCTTCAACACTGGGGAAGCAAGGACCTGTTCCTGATCTCTAAGACTGGTATCAAAAACACCTACAAAAGTAGAGATTATGAAAATGGATTTCCTTAAAACTGTGACCTTGTACCTGTTCTAAAATCTTTGCATACATCCTGGGCAAGGTTGCCTTCTGTGGAAGACAGCACTACTGCTTATCCATCTGGGTGTTCATGTTGCCTTCTTTCTCTCAAATATTCCGGTTTATGAACCGATTTGAATCTAAGGAATTCAGCAAACCTCTGGTTTTGCTTCTTTTCTGACTTCTGTTAATTTAGGTACATTGTTTTACTGTGATCTTTGGATTTAATGTCCATCCTGGGCCTACACTATCCTTGTGTTTCTCAAGGCTCCTGTCCAGGGAGTTCCCATGGCTTCCAGCTTTTTATCTTGATGGCTTGATCTTCCATCATTTACGAATAACACCTCTGCTTGTGATCACCACAGGGCTCCAGGTTGCCGGAGTCAGTGCCTGGAACCCACCTGTTGGCTGTCTTGCTTTTATTGACTTCATCACGAGGTACCAATTAAGTTAAAAAATGCCACATTGTCCTACTTGGCAATCTGGTCCCTTTGTCCTCTTCAGTCTGTTTCTATTTATCCCACTTTATTTCCATTTACCTTTTGGTCTTCTTTCTCCCTCTAAGTTCAATGGCTTTTTACATTTCCTTCCTGGGCTTTAGACTGTTGTTTCATGATTCTCCAAATGCTAATAAAAAGCAAACCATCAAAAACAATGTTAAAATCTACCCAAATTTTGGGTATTGAAGGAACATTATAAAATAATTCTTAAGAGTGTGTGAAATGGATTTTGGAGTCATACAAAAGTTATTTAAGCCTGGGGGTCTGAAGATACACAAAAAATGTTTGAGAATCAAAACTTCTCTAGGGTGTTGCACCCACTCTGTGGTAGCTCATTACATATGTGCTCCATCACTCTTTCCATTGTGTCAACCCCTGTTACCGACCTTGGCCCTGGAAACAGGAAAGAGGAAGGAGAGGTGGGGAGAGGAGTAGTAAGATTCTTCCTTGCTATCTACTCGTGTGTAGGGAGTTGGCCAATGCTTTCTCTCCTGGGATGCTTTCTTTTGATATGTGGACACCAATTTCTTCTCATCTGTAGCTCCTCGTTCCAGCAGAATATTCTTGCTTCTTGCATTTGCTGGCTCTTACAGTCTGCTTGTGTTTGCTGAGGTTGCAATCACCTCTCCCAATAGCTCCACTGAAGGGGACTCAAGACAACCCCCTGCTCATTCTCTCACCTATGAGACACACCCAGTGCCACTGCTTGTCCATGTGGTGCTTTGTATTTATTAGAAAGAGGTGCTCATTCCTTTGGCACTGTCTTTCTCCCTACTTAGAAACTATAATCTACTGGTTTTGTGAGAATAAGACCCTCTATTGCCATCCACCAGAAAAAAAATAAACTATGAGGACTATGTCAGGAAGGACCTTTCCTCCTGCAACATTAGATGTATGTACCCTTGACGGCACACAACTTACACACCACACATGGTGACCGCAGGTCCCAACAGAGTCTACAGGAAACCAATGGTTTTCCAAGAAAAGCTTTGGAAATAAGGTCTGATCTCAACCCAGAAGCAAACTTGTTCTCCCCCCTCCACAGTGCCAAGGATTGAACCCAGGGCCTGTGATGCCACGCAAGTGTTCTACTACTGACCTGCACCTCCTGCTACAAACTTTGAGGTGCATGAAAGATTTCAAGAGTGGTGTAAAGGGGATTTTGGCTAACTCCTTTGTAAATTCTGCACATGGACTCATACTATTTTTATCTTCTATCTTACCTTGGTGCTTCAGTGGTAACTTGTATTTTAACTTCTTAATGTAAATAAAATAAAGTGAAAATCTTTTTCCTAAGGTGGTAAACACTTTCAGCTTACTCCAGTGAGAATAACAACATGTATAGAAGTTGTCTTCACTAGGAAACAAAAATTACCAAATAATATTTTTCATGGGTTTGATGTAAGAACAATAGGGAAGTTTCCTTTTTGAACAATTTATTAGGGAAACTGTCTAGAGTCTTTTATCTTTTTCCCCTTTGGAAGACACAAGGATCATGTGGAAGAGATATCCCTGTGGACAGATTAAGAGGAGATGGATTAAAGCTGTAGATAGCAAGGCTTGAGGTTAAGTGTGAAGAATTCCTGATACGAATGATTCTTTAGCACTAGTATGAAATATCAAGATCTCTTCCCAGAGCTGGCCTCCAAACCAACCTTACAGGATCACTCATCCTGCTTGTTTCTGTGAGTGTCCATTGATAGCTGCAAGTGGCTGAGGGTAGATTAAACCAGGAACTCTTGCTAAAAAGAGTTTTAATAAAGTTTCTCTTTCCAGGGATATATGAAATTATCTAGACATTTTAATCCCTATAAACCAAAATAGCCTTGTGATTCAGGTTCTGTAAGGGTGTGTGTGTGTGTGTGTGTGTGTGTGTACTTTTCCTTGAAAAATCAAGGAAACAGATTCTCCTCTAGAACTCCACAAGGCCTGCAGGCCTGCCACACCTTGATGGTAGTTCAGCAAGGCCCAATTTAGACTTCTGACCTCTAAAAGTTCAAGATAATAACTTTTTTATTCGTTAAGCCATTAAGTTTGTGGTAATTCCTTACAATAGAAGTAGGAAACTAATACACCTTGCCAGATAAACAGCATCTCCCTCTGGAGCAGAGGCTTAGCATATTTGTTATACAATATAATAAGGATAATGTCTTTTGCTGGGGCAGAAGGCTGTCATGCTTATTTTCAATGATAAAATATTCAGGTTTCCTAAGGCCAGGGTTTCCTTGCTGGAACACGACTCATTTGGATATAGTATCATCTAGCTTTCTATTCATCTCAGTGTGGCTTTTGGAACTTGGAGGTACTGGCTTACATACTGCTACTATTGGAGCAAGTAATAACCTATCTTTTGTCTATGATCCAGAGTCTCCTGTCTTCTGCCAGCATTCACAAAACATTAGCACGCTAATTTGTTAGATTGCAAGTAGATCCTTCCTAGTGTGCTCATTACTGATGTAAGACTAAAAATTTCTTTAAAACTGTGCTAGACCAGGACTTAGTAGCTGCATAATTATTGCATTCAAGATACTGTTCACTCTCTTTTCATACATTAGGTGCAGTATCACAATGTCTCCCTCTGCCCTTACAAAGATTGGAGATCAGTTGGCAGCAGATCAAAATCAAAAATAAAAAAAAAATTGGTTGTTTATTGTAGATAGTTTGAAAATTCACCACTATGGCAGCTGCTCAAAAGTTTTGTCTTTTTTCAGCTACAGAATTTTTTTACTGTCACATCTTTCCACTTATCTTCCTTTTTCTATGTCTTGCTATATGAAAGGAAAAATCCCTGGGAATCAGACTCTCATTCTTTTCTCATGAGAAGCATTCTCCACTCTGAATTTTTGGTGAATTAAATTTCCTTCCTGACTATACCATAAAACTCCTTGGCTGCTAGAGCCACTTTCTTGTTTTCAGCTTAAACTATGTGTCAATAGTCATGTCAGTATATCAAAAGTCAATTAGACCAAGGGTTTTCTTTCACAGATGTGAAAACCCAGGCCTCTCATGACCAGGAGAATTATTGTGTTAAGTCTCTTCTGGCCTAACCACCCAGTGTCTTGGGAGAAATAGCTTGGCCACTGTCACCCCATCTCCCTGTTCCAAGCCGGGGTTCAGTTGTTAGTTTGGTTTAACATTATTGCTTCCCCTCCACTTCTCTGGAAGCAAAACCTTGGAATCAAAATTACTGTATTGAGCTGGGCGTGGTGGCGCACGCCTGTAATCCAAGCGACTTGGGAGGCTGAGTCAGGAGGATCGTGAGTTCAAAGCCAGCCTCAGCAACTTAGCGAGGCCCTAAGCAACTCAGTGAGACCTTGTCTCTAAATAAAATACAAAATAGGGCTGGGGATGTGGCTCAGTGGCCGAGTGTCCCTGAGTTCAATCCCTGGTTC
>JAJEJO010001962.1:935275-981846 GCA_020662805.1 Glaucomys volans
AATATCATAATTAACTAGCTGATTAATTTCAGAACCATTTATTAATAGCCTAATATGTACCAGATTGTCTTATAGGAGACAGTGCTTCCTGAGAAAGGTTGAGGAGGTCTTTGGGGAGAAACAGAGTGGGGTTCCACACCTGGATTGTGAGGGAGTCTGAGGATTTAAGGGACAGAGAGCCCTGGGAGCTTCTTTTTTTTCTTTTCCTTAGAGTCAGAAACTTGACTGCAGTGCTGCTTCCTTTTTCCAGATGGAATAAGAAGAGGCATAGATTTTCTTTTTTTCTTTTTGATACTGGGAAGTCACCCCAGGGAGCTACATTCTCAGTCCTTTTTAGTTTTAGTTTGAAACAGGGTCTTGTTAAAGTTGTCCAAGCTGGACTGGGATTTGTGATCCTCCCATTTTAGAGTGGCTGGAATTGCAGGTAGTTACCACCATGTCCAACTTAGAGTTGCTTTTTCTTTTACAATGCTTCCTCTTTGAGAGAAATAATAGGAAAAAAAGTGAAACAAAACAAAACACTTCTTACTGTCCATGCTCCTGGAAGTCACCTGCAAATTATACAGGCCAGGAGATTTGTCCATTCTGCAGTGGACAGGTTGAGTTCTCATGATTCTGGGGTCCAAGTTCGAAATGTGTGCTCCTTTTGTTCTGAGGAGTACAAAATGGTAACTCCTCTAAGAGATTTGAAGAGTAGGAGATTATTAGCTTGGTTAATCTAAAATTTTAATGTAGTCTCTGCCTAATGCATTTTAAATAGAATTATCCAAGTTTCAAGAAAAGTAGATTGAACCTTGTAGAAATTTGTTCATAACAGATTCTCTCTTCTTGATTAGAGACACATCAGTAATGGGTTTTATACAATCTAGTCGTTAGACTATGCTTTTCTGTTCTGACTGTTAAAGAAAGGGGGAGAAAGCTTCCATGTATAGCAGAGACATGCTTCAGGGGCATCAAGAGCAGAAGATGCATCAGAATGAATTATGAGTGCATAAGAGATAAAGTAATATTTCTTTATTAGTTGCAAAGGAATGATTTGTACCAAAAGCTGAAGCTGTGATTAGTTAGGAGTGAGAACTCTGGTTAGGTACTGCACAGCAGGGGGACTATAGATAATAATTATGTACTGTACATTTCAAAAAGCCAGAAGAAAGGATTCTGAATGCTTTCCTCATGAAGATATGATAGATGTTTGAGGAGATAGATATGTTTCATCAGATTTAAACATTATAAAATGTGTACATGTACTGAAAGGTCACATGGCATCCCATAAAATAATACAATGTAAATCAATGCTTTAATGTATCAGTTAAAAATACATTTAAGTTAAATTAAAAAATGAAAATGTTGACTTCCTTGGTTTGATCACCTCACATTGTGTACATGTATGAAAGTGTTATATTGTGCCCCATAAATATGTATAATTAAAATAATTAATAAAATATGTAAAAAAGGGACAAGAGTCTACATGTAATTCATTGACTGCTAGAACTCTAGGTGAGAACAAATACGATTTCTGTAATTTAATGAAAAATGAAACATTTACATTTAGGAGCCATTTATATTGTTTGACATTTAGCAAGTTAAGGTGATTATCACACAATATTAAAATTAAAAATTTTTAATAGGCAATATAGATTACAGGTTGTAATTGGATTTTATCTGAAGATGTTTTGCTTTAGGAAAAACAGGTTGAGGTTCCCATTCTCATACTTGGTATTGGCCTGGTTGTCTGACCCAGTAAGCTCAAGCCGGAAGCCACTTTTTGCCTGATAATGCTTTCTAGAATTGGAGGGAAGATGCTTCAAAAGAGTTAACTCCAGCAGTATACTTCTTTTTTTTTTTTAATTTAAAAATGTTTATTTTTAGCATATGTGGTTTTGATTTCTCCTTTTATTTTTTTAATGATGTATTTACACTGTGAAATACATGATTTTTTCCCTGAAGGGTGAGATCTTTGTTAGATTGATACACACGTATAACTGCTACTGCAATCAAGATGTAGAATATTTCATCACCACAGAAGATACCTTCCTTCCCCTCTCAATAGATCTACTCACATCCTCCAAGGTAACTCCCTCTCTAATAGCTGTCACTGTGGCTTAGCTTCACCTATCACAGAGAATCATGTACACAGAGTCATTTTGGATGTGTCCGAATTATTTAGTTATTTTTGTATGGGCTAGATGATTCATCAAATCATTCCCTTCTCTTGAGTCTTTGTTTATTCACCAGAAAAAAAGAAAGAATATTAAGAACAAAAATTAGGACGAGGAGCATAAGGAGCTGGAGGGAACAAAGAGGTTGGGCTTGATCAATAAGCTCCCTCCAGTGTGGATTCAGCAGTTTACTTGTTAAGTCTAGGAAGTCCCAGCAAAATTTAGGAATGGCATAAAGAATTTTGGAAAAAATACTTGTTGCAAACGAGGACAAGAAGGCAGAGAACAGGATAGAAAGAATTAAAGAATACGTAAAAGCAAGTAAAAAAGCTGCATTTCCGTTCATGGGATAGATTTAAATGACTCCAGAGGAACAGGATGAATATGACCTCTCAAGCCTTCCCAGTTCTGTTCCAAGAAGTGGTTAAATTAATATTCTCGTCTTTTCACAACATTAATTCATTTCAATTTTAGCCTTAAGTGTTTTTAATAGAATTTATTGTTTATTTGCAAAAATATTGTGGATTGTGGAAAATGAGTTAATATGTGAGGCACTCAAAACAGGGTCTGGACATATCTGTACCTCTTAAATATTTGTTATTATTTTTTCACAAGAGTAAAACCAAAATCTTACCATGAGTCTGATAGCACTTGGGCTGTTCATGGTTAATCTTTGGAATGCCTTCTTGTCAAATGTTTCTACAGCCCAGCATGTTAGCATGGAAATATTTTCCCAGGGGGCTTGATGACATTTTCGACTTTTTAGCATGACTTTTGAGGTTATCTTTGATGGTTTATGTCAAACTTTCTCTTTTTCCATCTTGAGTTTTAGGGTGCAACCACAGATGTTTTGAGGTAAACCAGCCATTAGGTGTCGCTTTCCTCTCACTGCTTTGGGTTTTAGGAACTATGACCTGGGTTAAGCTTTTTGCTTTTCTTCCTCTTTTTCTCAATGTCTATAAATAAATAGTCTCTATGTCAAAGCTAAACGGGAAATGTAATTTTAGATTAGCAGATAAGAGACAATACTCAACTCCTTGGAATGATTAAATTTTGTACTTGTTTTAAGTTGGCCTGACTCAACGTCCCTAGTTGACTAAATTTGGAAATGCCATATTTGTGTTTTTCTTTCTTGCTGAAATTGGCTTAGCACTGTTTCTGTGCCCGATACTTTTGCCTGGGGACACCTTTTTTCAGGTCAAAGTTCATGGGTTTTATCTGGGTCGTATGGCCCACACCTGTATTCCTGGGACCAGGGGAAGGCTGAGGTGGGAAGATTGCAGATCCAGACCAGTATGGGTAACTTAGTGAGACCCCATTTTAAAACAAAAAAAAAAAAGGGGACCAGGGATGTAGCTCAGTGGTAGAGTGCCCCTGGGTTTAATCTCTCATTACCCACCCCCCCAAATCATGGGTTTATGATCTAGGGATCACTGAGAAAAATACCTATCTTTGAGATACCTTTTAGAGTTGCTCTTCCAGAAAGCTTCTATTGTCTTCCTCCTTCCCAAAACTGCTTAGGAAAATCCCTGTACTTACCCGTATTAACATTACATAACATAGTGGAAAACACTATGTTGAAACATTTTGTTCTCTTATTTTTCATACCTATTGAACCTTAAGTAACCTTGAGAATGTGGACTCTCTTTTCAAGTCTCCTTTGTGGCCTAGCATTCTTGCATAGGATGTATTTTCAACAAGTATTCATTGGACAAATTAATAAGTAATCAAATAAGGCAGAAAAACCATTCAGGGATGCTCTTGTTGCCTGCAGCATACCCAATAGTGCCCATCTTTTTCTCTACTCTAAAGGCTTGTTTTGAAACGTTAACTCATGATTTCCCAGGCATAACAGTTAGCAGGAGCTTTCTTCAGCAAGAGGCAGAGTTTGGGCAGTGCTGTTTTCGCTTGGCTTGGTTCCCTCTGCCTTCTTTTGTTCAGGCATTTCATTTTAATGCATACAATGTCATCCTCTAACTTTGGGGCAGAAATTGCTATGGTGGTCAGAAATTGCCCATAGAAATAGTTGCTTGGAATTTTGACACCAGAACCTTAATGAATAGAAAGATAAGGTAATTTTAAATTCAGGTGAATTTTTTACTTGCAGTTTAATTGTTCTATTACTCTACTTTGCAGATTCCGGGAGGCTTGGCCTCATGCCTATGCTGGTTTTAGGCGCTGAAGGGGAATTGTCTCACTTACAAAACTCACAGTCTTCTGATATTATGAGGAATACATTTCAAACCCTTAAGGAAAACTTGAGGTCACTCTTCCCCATCTTGCAAGATTGTGGGTGAAAGTGCTGAGACACCGAGAAGAAGAAACCTGGAGCCAAGAAGGCTGATGCCATTGGCACAGTCAGAAAGGGTAACCCTCAGGCTAAGAAGCCCAAGAGGGAAGCCAAGCCCCACTCAGCTGAAACCCAGTCCTGTTCAGAGAAATTGGAGATGCTCCCCATCTGCTGTGCATTCCTGAAAAGGCATATATGAGAGGAAGTAGTCAGCTGCTAAATCCCAGGTTGAAAAGAAAAAGGAGGAGAAGTTTCTTGTTGGTGGTGACAAGAATGGTGGTACCAGGTGGTCAAGCTCTGTGAAATGCCTAGATACTATCCTACTGAAGATGTGCCCTGAAAGCTCTTGAGCCACAGCAAAAAACCCTTCTGTCAGCCTGTGAGAAAACTGAGAGCAAGTATCACTCCTGGGACCATGTTGATTTCCTCACTGGGCACCATGGAGGCAAGAGCTGAGCGGTGGCTTGCTCCTTGTGGCTGGACCTCTTTCCCTTAGTCAAGTTCCTCTGTGTAGAACACACCAGAAATTTGTTATCACCACCTCCACAAAGATTGATCAGCAACGTGAAAATCCCCAAACACCTCACTGATGCTTACTCCAAGAAGAAGCAGCTGTGGAAAGACACAGGAAAGTGAGATCTTGGACATGCAGAAAGAGAGATACAGGATTACAGAGCAGTATGAGGTTGATCAGAAAGCTCTGGACTCACAAATTTTATCCCAAAACAAAGCTATTCCTCAGCTCCAGGGCTACATGCAAATGGTTTTTGTTCTAACAAATGGAATTTATCCTTACAAATTGGTGTTCTAAATTTCTTACCAAGAGTCTAATTAAATAGCTGACATATTTTTAAAAATCTTGAGTTTAGAAGTACCACTCATTAATATAATTTTTCCTATGGAGTTCAGTAAATTAAAGCAAAATGTAAATAACCATCTTAGATCTCTAGTGCTGGTATACATAGCTGATTAAAGTCATTAAAAAGCTCTTAAAATAGACACTGTCACAGCAAATAAAGTCCATGGCATGGAACATTATGTGCCATCATTGCTGTGGTATGTCAACTGTGATATTATCTGACTCTTTAATCCTAAAGTGAATGGTGCTCACTTTTTTGATATATGTTATAGTCAGATCAGGGCAGGTTAAAGTTAAAAAAGAGTAATTCAAGTCAGGTGTGGTGACACATGCCTGTAATCCTAGCAGTTCAGGAGGCTAAGGCAGGAGGATTGCATGTTCAAAGCCAGTCTCAGCAACTTAGTGAGGCCCTGAGCAACTTAATGCTGGGATGTGGCTCGGTGGTTAAGCACCTCTGGGTTCAGTCCCTGATACCAAAACAAAATGAAACAAAACAGTACTTCAGACCTTCTGGCGTTTCCTCACTGTTGAGCTTCCTCAAAAGCAGCTGCTTTAACAGCAATGGAAATGATAAAGTGAATAAATATTAAGTAGGAGATACAAGACTAGAAATAAGATATTCTTGAATCAGATTCTAAAACCATGATTGGCAGTTGTCTTAGTCCATTTGTGCTACTATAACAAAATACCTGAGACTGTGTAATTTGTAAAGAATGGAAATTTCTTGTTCATAGTTCAAATTTTGGCATCTGGTGAGGGACTGCTCCATTGATGGTACCTTCTAGTGGCATCCTTGTATGGAGGATGGTAGAGGCACAAAAGGACCTAACTAATTCCCTCCAGTCCTGATTAAGGTGCTAATCCATTCACAAGGGCGGAGCCTCCATGGCCTATTCAGTTTCTAAATGTCCCAACTTTTAAATACTTCTTTAAAAAATTCATGCATACATACATATATATGGATATATATATTTTAGTCGTTGATGGACCTTTTTATTTTATTCATTTATTTATATGCAGTGCTGAGAATTGAACCCAATGCCTCACACATGCTAGGCACGTGCTCTACCACTGAGCCACAACCCCAGACCAGTCCCATCTTTTAATAGAACCACAGTCTAGATTGTTTCCTTATAAATTCTGGAGAGGAAATAAAGATCCAAACCATAGCAGCAATATGTTTTCTTTTTTCCAAACGGTTATGTGTTTCTGATATGGGTTCTTTGAAACTTATTTTGTTGGTGGTCATAAGTCCTTGCTCCATTGAAGAACTATGACTATCAAAGATTGTTTGCAACTGTGAGTCTGAGAATGTATCCAAAATTTATGAAGTGCTCATCCAGCATAATAGGATAAGACATACACAGATGTCCCAAACTTAAGCAGAACAGAACAAAACAAAACAAAACAGGTAACTTGTCATTTTACATAACTGATCTCTCATCTTGCTTTTTACCCCTTCTGATGTGGAAGTAGGAGGAAAACCCCTTGAAATCTTGTGTTATTTTGTGAGAGCTGCCATGATAAAAATTCTGTAAACAACAGAAATCTATTTTCACACAGTTGTGGAGGTTGGAAGTCCAAGGTCAAGGTGTTGGCAGGATGGGTTTCTTCTGTGTCCCCTCCTCTTCGCTTTGCAGAAAGCCACCTGCTCTGCGTGTGCACGCTTGGTTTTTTCCTAGGATGCATGAACCTGGTGTCTTTTCCAGGTTCAGATTTCTTCCACTTACAAGAATAGTCAGATTGGTTTGGGGCACACACGTAGGGCTTCAAGGTAATCAGCTCTTTAAAGGCCTTATCTTCAAATACAGTCACATTTTGAGGTTCTTGGGGTTTGGACTTCAAATTATGACATTTTGGGGGGAACAGTATCGCCTGTGTGTGTTAAAAGTAACACATATTCTTCATTTTAAAAATGACCTCTTTCAGTTAAGATTCATTGAAGTTAAACCTTTCTACTCCTCAGGAGGTTTCTCCTCATTTCTCCTTCCCAGGATGGCAACTGAATTTAGCAGAAGTTTAGTATCTTTTTTTTTGGTACCAGGGATTGAACTCAGGAGCACTCAGCCACATTCCAGCCCTATTTTGTATTTTATTTAGAGACAGGGTTTCTATTATTTAGAGACAGGGTCTCACTGAGTTGCTTAGGGCCTCGCTAAGTTGCTGAGGCTGGCTTTGAACTCACGATCCTCCTGCCTCAGCTCCCAGACTTGCTGGGATTAGAGGCTTGCACCACCTTGCCCAGCCAGAAGCTTAGTACCTTGATGAGAGTAGGAGAAAGGGCCTTCGCCCTCTGTCCCTTGCTGGCTCCACTGAAGGGTTTCTTACCTTGATAACCAGGCATCCATGGAGGGCTGCCTGGATCTTGTTCCTGGTCATTCCCTGGACTTCCACTGAAAATGACCATGGGATATGCCTTTAACTCTGCAGGTGAGGTCTCTGCATACTCCTAACTTTTTCTGTGGATCTCAGATCATGTCCAACCATCATGTGGGACTGAACTGAATAAAGAGATTATTGGGTTTCTTTAATGGAAAACAAGGCATAATCTGGTGTATTCTTGTAGTTATCTGATTTCTTTCATTATCTTTGAGCTATTTTACAATTCCATAAATTGTAAAACAAACAAAACAAAAAAAACCCAACAAACCTAGCAATGCAAATGATTCTTGTCCACAGGAATTGTGTCCAGTGGAATACAATTTTTTTATTGCCCTGTGGGTAGATCCATTTTATATCTATTTGTGAATT
Organism: Glaucomys volans; assembly: GCA_020662805.1. Taxonomy (NCBI): domain Eukaryota; kingdom Metazoa; phylum Chordata; class Mammalia; order Rodentia; family Sciuridae; genus Glaucomys; species Glaucomys volans. The sequence continues at coordinate 943,335 of JAJEJO010001962.1, forward strand.
TATTGCCATATATATGTATATATATACATATACATATATAAACACACATATACATACACACAAATGTATAAATGTGTTGTATTTTATGTATATATTATATATATTATATATAATATACGTAATATATAAAATCTTTGAATTCTCCTTTGAACCAATTGTAACATCTTTCTGGTTCCCTCATTAATGAATGAATGAAATACAATTTTTGATAGATGTTCAGTGTGTACTTATATGGCAGTCATTATTGAACTCTCTTTTAAAAATAAATAAAATTATCCTTTAATAAGTACATTGTTTTCAGAATTTCCTTGTTTCTCACAGGGGCACATGCACATTTCAGGATCTCCAGCCTGCTGTGCTCAACAGCAACAACTGGGTGGTGATTTTCCTGGCTCATCTAACGAACCAGACGTGAGGATTTGGGAAGTGTTTTGGGGGGTGACTGATTTCTATCAGGCTGTGGTCCACGAGGGTGGTATGCGAGTTTTAATTTCTTTCTCTGGGTTCCTTTCAGTTCTTTCTGCCCCTTGTCTGCTTCTTGAGCTTTTTTTTTTTTCATTGACATGTACAGGAAAACTACGTTGGTGTCCTAACCTGCATCCTCCCTGCCTTATTTCTCAGTAAAATAGTAAATCTGGACTGAAAATAATCTGGACTGGTAAAATAGTATATCTGGACTGAAAATTCTGTTGTAATAGGAAGAAGAAAGATTTTTAGGATTAAAAAAAAAATCAATTTTTCCTAAAGCGAAGCTAGTTGTATCAGTTGTATTCAAATGTAATCCAAAACTCAGAGTTGACTCCTTTTAAGTAATTAATAGCATTGATGGTGATTTTTTTTAAAGCTATACTGAATATTTGTTGTAATATATAATGCAATGCATTCTTTGGTGCTGGAGAAAATACTTCCACAACAACACATTAAATGATTGCTATCTCTCATGTTTACTTCATGTTCGGGGAGAAATGCTTTGTTAACACTTTAAATCTACCTTTATTCACAGCAAAGGTCAGTCCAGTGCCCTGGTTTTCTATTGCTTTCCAGGAACTTTTTTGTCTTCTAGAAGCTTCTGGCTTTTCTCTAATCACATTTACCGGAGTCATCTGTTTTTTATGCATTTTTTTCCTTCCATAAGTTGACCTCCTCCTTTTCATTTTTAGTGTGGTTTGATTTCCCATATATAAGCATTTTTCGTACTTGATTGGTGTGCTGCTTGAAACAATCTAAAGAATTGCTTTTTCTTGTTTTCATACAGAGCATATGGTGAACTTTACATCATATATTCCAGTAACCATCTCTTTCTTCAATTTATTCGTTTAATCTTTTCTTATATCATCAGCCAACTTTGTTGGGGGAGGGCAGTTGGAGGGCATTTTCCACACAAAATCAAAGGAAGTTTTATTACATAATAAGAATCATGCATTGGTTCGACTATAGGAAGCCATGTTAACTACAGACTTGGGGCCATTGTCCAGGACCATTCACTGAAACCATACTCACATTGTACTCAGTTTAATTTCTTCCTCTACAAAACTGGACATTATTAAGATGTTATGAAACTCCAGTGTTTCTCACCCACAGATGAATGTCAAAACTAAAAGTAATCCATAGTTATAATGTCTACCAGCTTAGAATGGTGGAACAAATTTCCTCAGCAATATTTTTATCTAGAAACTTCTGAAGTCCTCTTGGTTGATACTAATGGATTCTAGACAATTCTAAAATATGACAGGTGGCTGGGCATGGTGGGGTATATCTGTAATCCCAGGGACTGGGGAGACTGAGGTAGGAGGATCACATGTTTGAGGCCAGCCTCAGCAATTGAGTGAGATCCTGTCTCAAAATAAAAAAAAAAGAAAAAGAAAAGAAAAAAGGTCTGGGGATGTAGCTTAGTGATAAAGGACCCCTAGATTCAGTCCCCAGTACCACAAAACAAAACAACAAAACCAAAACCAAACCAAACCAAACCAAAACCAGATGGATTAAGATGCCTGCTCCTGTAATTACTGTGCTCCTGTATAACTGGCTGGAGGGCTTCAGTTTTGGATTCTGCTCTGCAGCTGTGATTTGGCATTTATTGGATGCCGTGATGTACTTGATACATCCTTGTACGCTGAGGTGGAGGCAGGGCGGTCCTACTCTGTAGACTTTGAGTGAGTGGATTGTAATGCTCAGCTTGGCCACGATGGACAGAGCTTAACAGATTCACAGCACTTTCAGGTTCTGAGAACCACTACAGAAATGACCATCAACATATTTCAAGGCAAAATGTAATGAAGCAGTTGTAAAAGAAACTTTTCTGAATTTATTTAACTCACCTTTAAGCTGGAGTTTCTAAACAGTTGTGCTTTCCCCAGCTCTATGCAAGATGCTGTAGGAGGAAAATTGCTCTAATTGATGCCCCTAATTTGGGGGACAAGGTGATCAGAACAATGAATGAATGTCAGACTTTGGATGATGCAGACTAAAAACGCCATGTGAACTTATTTATTTATTTTTCATCACTTTAAATATGAATTTAGATAAATTCAGGTGATTTTTAGACAAGGTTATTTAGATTATCCTTGGCCTTAGTTGCCTTATGTGTAAAATTGGAATAACTATGCTTACTTCCTAGTATTGTTTTCAGATGTAAGTGAAATGATGTTTGTAAAACATTTGGCAGATCTTGTACCTATAAATCAGCAAATATGAGTTCAGAGATCATAATTATCAAGGAAGAGGCCAATGCTGAAAGGAACAGCGTAGGGTGGACTTAGGACGTCCTCATCCATCAAACTTAGTCCACCCAGACTTGCTCTTGCACCTTGACTCTAAGTTTGTGCTGTCCTGCCACACACGGCCTCCTGTGGTCATGCTGAGTGGACTAGACCTTGCTCCACTGTATCCCTGGGCTGTGTCTCCTATCTTCCTCCTGCATGAGTGCCTACCACAGGCTAGCACTCCTAGCACCCCAGACTCTCCCAATCTTCCTTCTTCAAAGCCTACCACTGGTCACGCTTCCTTCACATCTGTTGTATTTTCCAAATACAGTCATCCTCCCATGTCTGCCTGGGATGGTTTCAGGACCCCTTCAGATACCAAAATCCATGGATGCTCTTAAATAAAATGACATGGTGTTTGCATTTAATCCAGGCATGTCCTCCAGCACACTTTCAACTATCTCTAGATTATTTATAATACCTGATACAATGTAAGTGCTATTAGATAGTTGTTGTATTATGGAGGGAATAATGACAGGGGAGAAGTCTGTGCATGTTGAGTACAGACATCATTTTTTTTCAAATGCTTTCAGTCCTCACTGGCCGAGCTAATGGATGTGGAACTCAACGGATGTGGAGGGCCGACTGTGTTACCTGAGCACCCGTGACACACACTTTCACGCTCCTGTTTAAATATCTGTCTTCTCATATTGGACTGCAAGTTCCTGGGTGACAAGGAACTGTTCTGCCGTGTCTTCAGTGTCAAACAAACTTTTGTGAAGCAGATGTAGAAGTGCTAGGAAACCCAGGGACGGAAGGGCCACTTCTTAGTGGAAGTGGCTTGAATTTCTAGAGGTTTCTTAATTAGGAGGGTGAGATGTGATGGTCATAGTGTTTTTGAAACTTTCTTCTGGGTGAGATGGGAACAATTAAGTGGGGAGACCAGTACCCTGGTGAGGACCTGGCCTTGGCTGTGGAATTGGGAAGGAGGGTGAATCTGGAGACACTATAGAGGATAGCACCACTGAGAGTCACATGAGAGGAGAAGGTCAAGTGTTTCTCATATTCTGGCACCTAATGGTCTGGTTTGTGTCCTGGCTTTGTCATGCTAGCTGTGTGACTTTGGGAAATTTACTTACATCTCTGTGTTTCACTTTTCTTGGTTCCAAAATGAGAGTAAAAACCACCTCAGAGGGTGATTAAATAAAACAATACACTTAAGGACAAGAAAGTCTAACACTTAGGTGCTATATAAGTTGATTTGCCATATTTTAAGGAGTTTGTATCATACTTAAGATATGGTTCATCGATGAGGCAAAAGTGTTTTATTATTTATTTGTGCAAAAGGATTGGATTGGGGTTAGACAGCCAGATGTGCTAGATTGTAATGTTCCAGGAAACTCATTGTCTGAGGGAATTTATTGAAATTTGGGGGGACTGCAGTGTCATCAGTGACAGGGTAAATGTGTACATAAGCTGCTTAAATACCATGGAGAGGAGGTGATCGAACCTCGGTGCAGAGGGAGGGTGTTCCAGAGGGGGTCAGGACTAGAAGGTTTAAAATGATGAAGTGGAGATTCTTTCTTTCTTAAAACACAATGTAAACAGTGCACCACAGCTGGAGTTCTCCAAGACCACACTAAAAAAGTTCTGGGTCAGTAGCACTTTGGGTCAGTAGCACTGACTAGTATGGACAAGGGAGTCCAAGGACCTCAAGATGTTAGAGTAGAGCCCAGCTAATGGCTCTGCCAACAGGGACAGAAGAGCATGGTCAGAGTGGACAGTGGGGGGACAATGCAGAGTTCTCCATGATGGCAAGAGAAGAACTGGGTTCACCTAAAGGGAAACTGGGAAAACCAGAGAAGATGATGGAAAGAATATTTCTTTAAGAAAAATTTACCTATTTTACCTTTATTTAATCAAAAGGCAAGGCATTTTCTTTGGGTTTCCCCCTAGATTTCCAAAAAGAACTGTCTGAATTCTAACATTTGGACTTTCTGGTTATTCCACAGGGAGTTCTATGATATGGTGAAACTTTTACTTTAAGCACAGGAAGAACTTCCAACTGCCATTTCCACAGGTTCAAGCACAAGGTTGAACCTTTATGTCCACTCCTATTATTCTCATGATGAATTAACTTTGGAAGTGGTTTTGCCTAATTAAAAAATTTCTACATGGCAAGGAAGAGAAAGCCTACAAAATGGGAGAAGATTTTACCTGGCTCCTTCCAACAGACATTAATATCCAGAATATATAAAGAATTAAAAACTAATAATCCACTCAATAAATGGTCAAAAGATCTAAAGAGGTATTTCTCAAAAGAAGAAATACAAATGGCCAACAAATATTTGAAAAAAAGTTTCAACATCCTTAGCAATTAGGGAAATGCAAATCAAAACTCCATTGAGGCCGGGCGCGGTGGCGCACGCCTGTAATCCCAGCACTTGGGAGGCTAAGGCAGGAGGATCGCGAGTTCAAAGCCAGCCTCAGCAACTTAGTGAGGCCCTAAGCAACTCAGTGAGACCCTGTCTCTAAATAAAATACAAAATATGGCTGGGGATGTGGCTCAGTGGCCGAGTGCCCCTGAGTTCAATCCCCGGTTCAAAAAACAAAAAACAAACAAACAAACAAAAAACTCCATTGAGATTTCATCTCACGCCAGTAAGAATGGCAATCATAAAGAGTCAAACAACAATTGCTGGTGAGGATGTGGGGGGAAGAGACACTTATTCATTATTGATGGGATTGCAAATTATTACATCCACTTCGGAAAGCATTATGGAGATTACTCAAAAGACAAGGAATGGTACCATCATATGACCCAGCCATCCCACTCCTTGGAATCTATCCAAAAGAACTGAAATTAGGATTCTACAGTAATATAGGTGCACACAGTAATATAGTGTATAGTGTATAGGCACATACAGTAATATAGCAACACAATTAACAATAACCAAATTATGGAACCAACCTAAGTGTTTGTCAATGGCTGAATAAATAAAGAAAATGTGGTATCTATACACAATGGAGCTTGACTAAGCTATGAAGAAGAATGAAATAATGTCATTTGCTGGTAAATGGATGAAATTGGAGAACATCATGCTAAGTGAAATAAACCAGACTCAGAATGTCAGATGTCAAATGTTTTCTCTCATATGTGGAAGCTAGAGAGAAAAGAAGAATTAAAAAAGGTGATCTCTTAAAAATAGAAGAGTGATCAGTAGAGTAGAGGTAGGGGTAAAGTGGGAGAGAAGAAGAGCAGAAAAGGGGAAGAAGGGGGCAATTAGGTTGACCAAATTATCTATGTGCATGTACAAACATATCACAGTGCATTCTGCTTTTATGTGTAATTATAGTGCACCAATATAAATAAATAAATAAACAAACAAATAAATAAATGGAAGACTAATAGAGCAGAGGTAGGTGATCAGGGAGGGAGGAGGAGAGGGACAAGGGAAGTATTGGGACTGAAATAGAGCAAACTGTTATGTGAATATTTAGGAATATGCCAAAATGAGCCCCACTGTTAAATTCATAACTATAATACACTAACAAAAATGTTAAAAAGAAATGTTTTTGCCTAGGAACAACCTGGATGATGTTATCTCCACTTACACAGTTTTTTCATTGCAAATGTACATCTGTCCATAATGCTCTGTATTATATATAGTCAGAATATGCATTCTATATATGTCTGACCATCACAGAAGAGCTTTATTACAAAAAAAGCTCTTGCCCCCTTCCTCTCTCCCTTCTACTTTTTAAAATAATCTTTCATGTTACTCAGGAGAAAGTTTTTTTTTTTCTTAAAGTCCCAGATGCTCTGGATAATTCTAAAGAGCTGATATAGATACCTTCTCTCCCATGATGTGGGTTGCAAAATGAGTATTAATAACTAACAAAATTACGATTCCCTAATTTTTTTTTCCTCATCAAAAAGTGCAGTAGCAGGGCTGGGGATATAGCTCAGTTGGTAGAGTGCTTGCCTTGTAAGCACAAGGCCTTGGGTTCAATCCCCAGCACCGCAAAAAAAAAAAAAAAGAAAAAAAAAAGTGCAGTAGGAATGGTTCTTCTGAGTTGTTGCAGACTGAACTCTTGGTGCATTGTAGTGCCTGCCTCATTAAGTAGACTTGTCCTGTTGAGTTACCAGAGGACAGAGGACCTCCTGGGATTCCAGGGATTCATTCTCTGTCTCTGTCTCTGTCTCTCTCTCCCTCTGGTGTGGTGCTGGGGGTTGAACCCAAGACCTCACACATGCTAGGCAAATGATTCCTTACTGAGCTACTTCCCCAGGCTCCAGGTAAAATTTGAGATAAATTCAATAAGTTAAATCAACTCTGTCCTTCCAGTTTGTGCCTGCTTCAGATAACAATGTACTCATGACAGGTCTCTCTCTGCCTAACTTTTGAAGTGTTTCCTCTGTGTCTGCTCTTTCTAGGGAGCACCCCAGCGCAAACATACTTAGCTCATTTTCTCAGAACACCACTCTTTGCTAGGGAAATGAAAGTGCACATGGCCTAGATGTCATGGTTTGCCTTCCTCGGCTTTGAGTGTTCCAACAGGGAATTTGAATAGCTTAAGCCAATGGAAGCAAATAGGGATTTGGGGGCACAAGGTCAAGTCAGAGTGGCAGAAGAGATTATGGCAGGGAAGCTCTTCTAAGCTTTTCTGGGTGATAAGATACACAATATGCCTTTCCACGTGAACGACAGACCAGCCTACTTGAAAATAAAAAAAGAAACATCCATTTAGCAATGTCATCTAAATTTATTTTTGCATCTTCTCGAAAGACTCCTTGAAATGAATGTTGTTTTAAAGTAGGAAATGTAACTATTGTATATTTTCCTTTCTTGGGATCAAAGTTTCAGTTGTTAATGGTAAAGGGTTCTGTTGCTTTTTCCTCTCTGTAGGACCCTGTGGCTGGAGGGTACTGTCACATATGACAGAAGAATAAATCATGGGTTAAAGTTCAACCCATGGACCTAATTATTTCTGAAACAGTTCTCTAGTAATACAAAGGTTTGGTAGTGAGAAAAGAGGTTTCAGGTTTGTTTGACTTATAGTTCCTCTTTGCTTCTTGGGGTAAGTTTTGTTTTTTAAAGGGATACCTTGACTTTTTACATGATATTTAGGAAACTTGTGAAATTAATATAACAAAGACTGCTAATACATAGTTAACATCAGGAACCTTGCATATTTCCTATCGATGTTAAGGATTGCATAAGCTCAAACATGGTCTATGCAAAAGACCCTCTTCATGGAATTTAAACCACTTCATGATTTAGAAGCAAAAGAGAAGCTTATAGTCATTTACTTAAAGATGCACTAGGAATGAATATGTAGAAAAGTGCTTCCTATTCCGACTTCATCCCTTTTTACATCAATTTTTTTCCTTACATAGCAGACATGACATTTAAATATTTCCCTAATATTATTGGCATAATCAACTCTGTCAAAAAGCCATATGGTTTATGCAAAAACAAAGATAATCTTGGAACATCGACACATGTAAGCTTAATTTAAAAAGCCTGTGAAAATAGTGGAAAGCAGATGGAGAATTGCCACAGAAATCATCAACACTTAGAGGAAGAAAAATGTTACTTTGGGGTTACGGTCACTTCCCCAGGAATGGTCAGACTTGCAAGGTATTACTCCGACTTGCTTGTCAGTAATAAAAATAGTGTTGGCATGCAAATATTTTAAAAATTTACCTATGGTTGCATAATGCTTTTACTGTATCTGAATATATTGTAAGTATGCACATTTTTACTGGAAAATGAAAATATTTTTGATATTTTAGTAGTGGCAGAGAACTATTCACCACTATTTTAAATCAGAAATGTTCTTTTTCATTTTTCTGAATGAAAGGCTAGGTTGTAGCTTACTAGTTTTTGTTCTATGTAGATTTTTATCAATATAACAGAATATTTAGTCTGAGAATTAAATAGTCTTTAAAGGAGGATGACTCAATATTTCATTTATGGATTAATCATGCTGTCAAAAAAGGGACTTAAATTTGAATAGCTCAACAAAAATAATTAAAAAATGTTTAGCCCAGATTCTTTATTAGAAATTATAATTGCCCAACACTGCTCTTTACAACAGTTTAATCATAAAGTTGAAAAATCCCAGTAGGAAAGCATTTGTGCTGCTCATTTTGCGTCAGTGATTATTTACCACCTGATTGTTTTATAAATCCGTTACCATGCCCTTTGTAAAAACCAATAACTACATTCTCATTCTCCTTTCTTCTGAGGCAGTTTTATTGTTGTGGTTCTGAAGGAATAGACTAATCAAAAGTGGGGAAGGATTAGAGTTGGGGCCAAAGGGAATTTGGAACATCAATATAACATTTAATAAATTTGAAATTGAATGAATGTTGTTTTTGACCTTGCAAATGAAATATCAAGAATAAAGAGATAAATATCAATATTCTGGTTTGCAGTAGAAATTCATAAAAAGTTGTTTCTTTACAAGGCACTAAAATTATACAATAACATTCAATGGGAATTTAAAATGAGAAGGTTGAAATCAAAGTAATGATCAATTTTTAAAAGAATGAAGATGGATTAGCTTCTAAATAGTGTTTTCTTTTATCTTTCTTATTTATTTCTTTTTCCTTTTTTAGATTTGGATGGCAGTTGCTTTTCTGCAATTGTGTTATGGCTACCATTACAATTAAGAAGTGGAAAATGGATTTCAGAGATCCAAAGAAGTCTAGTCTCATCAGCACCAGAACCATGTACAGAAAGAACAAACCACAGGCTTAAGAGGATGGCAAGAGAGAACACTCAGAAAAAATGGGAAAAAAGTAGTGCAATTGAACTTTGAGAATAAATTAGCCTTAGGAAAGTTGCAGCTGGAGACAGCCATCAGTGGGGAATGGGCAGTGGCTTAGCTGACTTCATACCTGCACTATGGGTTGTGGGATTCCTCAGTTGTTGTATGTAATGAAAAATCAATTTTCTTCCTTTGTGAAATGTTTTGGGAATAAAAAAATAATAAATGTTTGTTGAAATAGAACATACTGTGTGAGTCAGATTTTCATTGCAGTGTCTAAAATACCTGACTAGCACAACTTAAAGGAGGAAGAGTTTATTTTGAACTCACAGTTTCAGAGGTCTCAGTCCGTAGGTGACTGAGTTCATTGCTGTGAGTTCACAGTGAGGACAGAAGGGCATGGCAGAGAAAAGTTGCCCACCTCATGGTAGCTAGGAAGGAGACAGAGAAGGGGAGAGAGAGAGAGAGAGAGAGAGAAGGGTAGGAGAGAAGATAAATAGATAAACTCTTCCAGGGCATGCCCCCAGTGACCTCTAGCCATGCCCATCTGCCTAAAGTTATCACCTAGTACAGTAGTCCTTTCAAAATTATTAATTCACCAAATGGATTGATCTACTAATTAGGTTATAGTTCTCACAATCTAATCATTTCACCTCCTGTGTTAACATAAGAGCTTTTGGGGGCTACCTCATGTCTACACAGAAAAGTCCAGGACCATACTTCACAGCTCAATCAATTTCTACAAATGAAGTTACTCATTCCAGAATATGAGAAGCCCAGAGTCCACACTGGATAACCTTCCAGTCATTACAGCCCCAATATAGCTACCACCTCAACTTCTAAACCATAGAATAGTTTAGTCTGTTTCTGAAATTAATATAAATGTAATCAAAACAGTTTTATGTTCTTTCTTTTTTTTGGTACTGGGGGTTGAACCCAGAGGTGCTTAACCACTGAGCCACATCCCCAGCTCTTTTTAATATCTTCTTTAGAAACAGGGTCTTGCTGAGTTGCTTAGGGTCTCCTTAAGTTGCTGAGGCTGGCTTTGAACTCACTATCCCAGGATGTATTTTTATGGGGGGTCCATCCCTGTTAACTAAACATTGTGTTTGTGAGATTCATACTCATTGCAAGTAACAATTCCTTGTTGCTTCTTAGTACTCTATGACATTCTTTTGTATAAAAGGAGTTTATTTTTTTTCCCCCTAACAATAACAAAGTTGCTAAGAACATTCTTATATCTGTCTTTTAGGGAACATGGGTACATTTTTCCCTGGGTACATACAGAGGAATGGAATTGCTGGGGCACATAGTAATCATCTTTAGTGGAAACAGTTTTCCCAATGTGGTTTTATGTGAATTCCAGTTGATTTTCATTTTCGTTAACTCTTGAAATTATAAAGAGTTAGCCTTTATAGTCAATGGTAGCCATATCTTATTCTGGTTTCAACTAAAGAAGTTGTGTGCCTTTAGATAGACCCTTTGGATGTCCTCTTTTGAAAGGAGGATATTTCAAAAGCTTGTTTGATATTTTTGCTCGGTTTTTCTATTAGATTGTCTTCTTTTTCTCATCAATTTTAGAAATTTTCTTGTGTTCTGGATCTGAGACCTTTGTCAGTAAGAGGTATTGCAAACATTTCTACTCTGGGGCTTAATTTTTTGCTTCTTAATGAATACTTTGATGAATAGACATTCTTAATTTTAACATAGTATAATCTACTAATTTTCTTTCTTTTCTGGTTAGTGCTTTTTGTATTCTCTTTAAGAAATTTTTGTCTGATTGTGGGTACAGTTTAGTGCAAATTACATACTTAATGTGTATGAAGCTCTGGGTTTAATCCCCAGTGCCAAGTAAATAAATAAAAAGAAAACATCTTTGCCTCTTCAAAGGTCATGAAAACAATTTCTTCCAGAGTCCTAATGTTTTAGTGTTCACCTTTAGATCTACAATACATCCAGAACTGAGAAGAGGTTTAAGGTTTACATTGTTTAGATATGGATATTCATTTGACTAATACCCCAAGTGACCTAAAACCTTGACTACAGAGATACTTTAATAACTCTGAGTCTTCTAGGCCATGAATATAATCTCCCTCTGCCTATATCATATTGTAATTTTTAGACATTACACATCACTTACTGGATTTATTTCTAAGTAATTGATGCTTTTAAAATGCTATTTTTTTCCAATTTCATTTTCTAAATGCTTGTTTCCAGCATATACAGTAGTGTATTATACAGTCATGCTTTTTTGAGATTGGAAGAACTTTAATAAAGAACCAACATTATAGCTGGGCGTGGTGGCACAAGCCTGTAATCCCAGCACTTGGGAGGCTGAGACAGGAGGATCGCGAGTTCAAAGTCAGCTTCAGCAACTTAGCGAGGCTCTAAGCAACAGTGAGACCCTGTCTCTAAATAAAATACAAAATAGGGCTGGGGATGTGGCTCCGAGGTCGAGTGCCCCTGGTTTCAACCCCCAGTACCAAAAAAAAAAAAAAAAAACCAAAAACAAAAACAAACCAACATTATGTAGAATTTTGACTAGTAATGACACACCTATTCAAAAGGTAATCATGAGAGCAACTCGGAATATCTCCATTGCCCTCAGCCTTTGCCTGATTGTGGTTCTTATTCTGCACTGAGACAAACACATGACAATTTCTTTTCCAAAGGACACTAGTGGAGGAAAATCCCGAGGCCTCTGCATGATTTCCCAGATTCTTCAAGAGTTGCTGCCATCTTCAGCTGTTGCCTATTACATGTTGATAGCCTTTTGGTGACATGATGATCATTGATCAGCTCTTGGCAACTAACTAGAACTTTTCTCTACTTTCTTTTCCTTTATTGCCTGAGGCAGAAATTACTTTTCTGTACTGGCGAGTGCACATTTTTTTTCTGTCAAAGAGAAAAGACCAAAGCTCCATTTCCATACCTTTGATCCTTTGTTTTAAATATGAGATTTCTATCCACTTCCTTTCTTCCCCATAGAAGGCTTGGAAGTGCAAATTTGTATATATAATATTTATTTCATTTTATTATTTATGCTATATATAGTTATTGATTGTCTTAAGTCTCTTTTAATCCATTTTTTTCCCCTTAAAGTGTCTTGGGTACTCACTGCTTCAGAAGTGGTCATGGAACTTGTTAAAAAAAAAAGCAGATTCCTTAGCTCTTCTCTGGTTCTAGGAATCAGCAGTTCTGGAGGTGGGATTCAGGGCTCTGTATTTTAAAGTATCATGCCAGCTAAGTCTTCTGCATTATTACTGGAGTCATTTGCATAATATGACTTCTAGTATATTCTAAATGTGTTTCATATTCTTATATTCTAAAATGTAGGTTTTTCGTTTCTTTTTTTTTTTTGAGAAGATTGTGACAAGTGTTAGGAAGGACATAGCCAAGTTCAACCCTGTAGGCTCAATAATGGTTTTTCTTGTGTAGGAATGTGATGCTCTGAACCTCCCATCAGCAGGATGGGTCCCTTCTGTATTAATTTACACCAAAAATTAATACAAAATAATCAGACTACATTGAAAAGTACTGAGAATAACAATAAGTAATTGAAAAGAAACATTTTTATTAATGACCACAAACATGAAGTGATATCAGAGGATTTCAGAAATATTCCTTCTCTTGTCTCGGACACTGGACTTCTTCAAGGAGGGGCAGGGGAGGCCGAGAGGGGCTGGAAGGGCTTTGCTGTTCTCATTGTGTGATGGCAGCTTCAGTTTTCTCAGAAATGGGAATTAAAAAAAAAAACCCATTTTATTGAGTTGGAAGAATTAGTGCATGAAAGCACTGGCCACAGTAACTGGTTCATCAGAGATAGCTGTTTTCTTTGTTGTAGGCAAGATTTGGGATGTGTCTGAACCAGAGGTTTGAGAAAATGCCTGCCTCAGTGTGCTTAAGATATGAAGAGAGTGTGGAGGAATAGAACTGCGGAGGACTCCAGGATGGGAATCGTGGTGTGGCAGGTGTGTACCAAGTTAGATCTTTCTTTATCATTGTCATGACACTGAGATGGAGGGGATGTCACCTCTACTTCACTACTCAGAGAAACTGGGACTGTGGGACAGAGTGAAATGTTCAGTTTCAGAAGCTCCAAAGCAGCCAAAGGAGCGCTCAGGCCAATGGCCCTGGACTTTGGCTTCCTGTTCAACACGATGTTCAGCCCCAGTCTGGATGAGCGCTCCTCGGGTAGCTGGAGGCCCCGTCAGAATTGGTGGTGCCAAGATATGATCTCAACTGTTCTGTTCGTCTGATATACGTATTTAGTCAGGCAAATTAGAGAAAAGGACATTTCCTGACTTCTGAGAAATCACAATGGTGATTGCTCCTGACATTCTCTGTGAAGGACCTAAGGGGTGTGACGATTAAGAGTCAGGAGTTCTTTCTCGTTCCCAAAAAGACATTATTAAGGGGAGAAATAGATGCATTAAATATAATTATTCTAAACCAACCAACCAACCACACAAATCACCAGTTGATTTGAGGAAATTTATTCTGATTAATCAAAACTGTAGACACGAAGAGTCCCTAAGAAATGCCATTTAAGGGATAGAAATAATTCCACATAAAAATTCATGCTTCATTTAGTGGTGAATCATTCCACAAACATCCAGTGCTTGACATGGGAGGAAGTAAGAGATAGTAAAGTGCTCTTATTGGCAAGTTAAAAACTGTGAGTTCTCTACTAAGGCATGCTCAAGTTTAATTCTCACCACACTTTTCCCTGTGAAGGTAGGTGAAGGGCATGTTGAAAAGGGCACCCAGATTCTTGTTCAGAACTGAGGAACCTATTCTCCAGTTGGCTCCCTTTTGATGAGGAAAGTAATCCTGCCAAGGTCATGGCCCCACTCCACAGTAGCCTGTTTCCAATGACCAGTATGTTGTATAGTCTGGTATAAATACCCAACCCCTTGTCCAGCTCCAAACACCCCTGAAGAGTGATTCCAGCCTCAGAGGTACCTAAGCGTGAACTGAGGTTGATCTGGAGTTGGCTTCTTGGCCTCTTTCCAATCCTGCTTTATTGCTTTGCCCTGGTAGTTATCCACCACTCCCCACTTATCTTTCTAAATGCCCATCTCTGGCCCAAAGCTTGTGTCCCATGGAATCTGACCACCAGCAGCAAGGAACTGAGGATAGACCTTTATTCTATTCATTTATATGTGGTGCTGAGAATGAAACCCAGTGCTTCACACATGCTAGGCAAGCGCTCTACCACTGAGCTGCAACTCCAGCCCTGTTTGTTTAAATATTAAGAAACATGGTAACAATCTGAGGTGCGCACTACTGAAAGATGCTCTGTACAGCGAAACACGTGACTCTGTACAATTAAAATACACTAATTAAAAAACAGAAACTCTACAGATACAGGAGTTACTTTGACTAGTAGTTCTTAAACTTGGGATATGTATCAGGATCTCTAGAAGAGGGTGTTTTATTTTATTTTTGTAAAGTTTGATTTCCCAAGTCTTATTCCAGCTTTTATGAATCATGATCTTTGAAGGACCAACCCAAGATTAAAAAAAAATAATTTCCTGGCAGTTCTGATGAAACTAGTCTATAGATCAGAGTTTAAAAATGACTGATGAAGAAAAAAAATTTGTAGATGAAAAAAATTTTAACCCCAAAGGTCTATGCTCCAATTTTTGCTGTATTTTTAACGCGGACTGAAGATCAAAGTTCTGCATAACACGAAGGCACATAGGAAGGGCTGGGTGAATGGAAGGAATGAGGGAACAAACTTGCCACTTTCATGGGGGTTGATTACCTTCTCTTTTGCGGAGGTAGACGTGGCTAATAACCCATGTCACGTTTAGGCAAACATTACCAGACTCCATGACCAATGCAAGAAAAAAAATCCTGCTAGAGCTACCCCAGAAAGCCCAGATTGCTTCAGGAAGTACTAGTAAGTTTTCCTCAATTGCAGTTATTCAAGCAGAGTATGGCCTATTGTTCTGGCAATGGGGATTTCTACACAGGGGAAGAAGTTTAACTAAATAGTCTGGAACAGTCTATGATGCAAGAGACAGATGGGGAATTTATGTTTTCAGTGGGTAGGGGGCGGGAGGACAATTTCAATGGGAATGCTTAAGTAAGGCTGAGAGCTTTTAGCTATGATTTTTAGGAGATCACCTTTGGATTAGGACATAACCTTTGCTGGACATCTTGTCAAAAATGAATGAATGAATGCCATGATAGTCTATTATTTAAGGAAAAATAACTCTGGTCAACTTCAAATAGAAGGAGGAATATAGAAAGGCTGTGTGTGTGTGTGTGTGTGTGTGTGTGTGTGTGTGTGTATGTGAGAGAGAGGAAGAGACAGAGAAAGAGAGAGAGAAAGAGAGAGAGAGAGAGAGAGAGAGAGAGAGAGAGAGAGAACATGCGAGGGAGAGCGTGCTCCAGTGGTTTCTTTCCACCCTATGTCCTGGACAGTTCACATAGTCAGGGTCCCCTGGGACTCTAACTCAGAGAGTAGAGCTGTTTTCTTTCCTTCTTTTTTTTTTTGGCGGGGGGGGGAGGACCAGGGATTGAACTCAGGGGCACTCCACCACTGAGCCACATTCCTAGTCCTATTTTATATTTATTTAGAGACAGGGTCTCACTGAGTTGCTCGCTAAGTTGCTGAGGCTGGCTTTGAACTTGCGATCCTCCTGCCTCAGCCTCCCGAGTTGCTGGGATAACAGGCATGCGCCACTGTACCCAGCTACTGTTTTTCTTAATGAAATTCAATCCTTTTTGTTCTAGAGATGAGCTCAGAACAAAAATAGGATTATATTGTCCTATAGAATAACTTAATACAGGTCATGGTGGGGTAAGTTTCATATACATAATTGAATCTTTTTATGAATGGCATTCCTTAATGAATTTTTAATAGAAGATAGTTTTCATTTCATAGCAATAAAAGGGAGAATTGCTTCATGAACAATTTAATAGAGAATCTCTATATTGAAAATTGTGCTGCTTTACTCAAGAGATTATTTGTTGTTGTTCCCCAAAAGCAGATGGTCTGTCAGTATTTAACCTCAAGGTGCTGCCCTTAAAGGCTCCAATTTTGAAATAGTGTGAATGAATATGAGAATTAAAAAAAATGCTTGGAAAAGAAACCATTTTGGGGGGAATATGTTATTGGGGTAATTTTTGAGGGCAACTATTTAATCATTTTGATTGAGCTCAGTGATCAGGAAACAAAGTGTGGTATATAAAGAAAGAATAAAAAAACCGGTAATTTTGGAATTGGTGTTGTTCCTATTGACTTCTTGGGTGATCATCAATGAATCTCTCTTCGCCTTTAGTCCTGCAATTCCTTACCTGTTCAATGTTGGGACAGCCAATCTTCAGGCCCATTTTCAGTTGTAAAGAAGAATCTGACATAACTCATGGGCAAACCTACTTTTTTGGTTCTACTACATGTGGACAAAAAGGTATGAGTCCACGCTCTTAACATGTTGCAAAAGATGCTATGTATGTCACAGAGTTCCTGTGTCGATTAAGGTGATAATGTATTTAAGGTAATTAATACAGGGCCTACAAAATGCACAATGAATGTGATTTTTACATGGTCTACAAATTAAAGTACCTGAAAGGATTTCCCCCCAAATCTATTATTTGGACTCATCAATGGTAGTGAAAATAAACCTGGGTGTTTCGTAGGCATAAGTAATTAATATTCCTAAGTGGATGGTTCAATTTTTCTGGTAGTTATGATCAACGTACAATTAGAGCTAAGGTCCCGGTTGTCAAGGCCTTTTCTGATATTTAGTGGAATTTCTCTGGTACTTCTATAATTGTATTTGTGCATAATAAAGTATTGTCATTCGTAATCCATACACTCTTACCAACACATTTTTATTGAAGGCCTACTAACCTAGGCACTGTTCTGTGTATTTGCAACGTATCAGTGGACTGAATGGAAGACAAAAATCCTTCTGCATATGGGATTTTATATTGTTAGAGTTGATAAAAGTAAAGATAACATACTACAAACTACATAGCATGTTAGAAGGTCCTGAATCTTGCTTATTTGGTTATACTAAGGTATAGTATGCACCCTTATTCAGCAAGGGTGGACAAATTCTTGATTGTTTTTATGAGAAAGAACTTTAACTATTGACTGAATATCTCCTTTTTTGTGTGTGTGTGTGTGGTGCTGGGGATTGAACCCAGGACTTTGTACTTTTGAGGCAAACACTCTACCAACTGAGCTATATCCCCAATCCCAATTGAATATCTTTTAATGATTACAGAATCACTCAGACTATCAACTCTATTTCACGTTATATTCTAATTTGTTCTATTTTTCTCTATTAAATTTTAACCCTGTAAGCTAGTCACTATAATAATAATGTTATTAATTATTTTCATATTAGTACTAAAATAGTTGGAATGTTACCCTGTCCTTAAATGGAAACATTTCTCTTATAAACAGTAAGTGGCTGATTTTGCTTTTTAGCAAAACAGTTACTTCCATTTACATTTATTGTAATTACCAATATGTTTACAGTAATTTCTTCCATCTAATTTTGGACTTTTTATTTGGTCTGCTTTATCTTTTTTTCCTCCATTCTTGTTTACTTTTAGATTAAGTTGTTTTTCTTTATTCTTTTTTCCCTTTCTACTAATAGGGATATTATGTACTTTATTATAATCTTTTTGTAGTATCATTCTCCTGGAATGAGGACTTGGAATGATTAAACTTTGATCAATTTCCTCATTATTAAAAATAGTAGTTTCATGTTGTTTGAGGTTTTAGTTCTGTCTTAATACTTTAACCTTTCAATTAGATGTTATTATTGTTGATTTATACAATGCCTTTTCAGAGTCATCTCATGTTTACCATTACCTTTGATTCCTGGAATATCTTATATCTTGGCTCTTCCTTAAGGAGTTATTTTTATTTTTCATAAATTACATATTTTAGACATTCCTTAGTGATATATGTTGATAATACATTTTTATTTCAATTTTATTTATTTATTTACTTTTTTTTTGGTACTGGGGCTGAACCATGGGCGCTTTACCACTGAGGTATCTCCTCAGTCCTTTTTATTTTTTACTTATTTATTTTAAAAAAATTTTTTGTTGTTGTAGATGGACACAATACCTTTATATTATTTATTTATTTTTTTATGGGGTGCTGAGGATGGAACCCAGGGCCTCACATGTGCTAGCAAGCGCTCTACCACTGAGCCACAACCTCACCAATTTTTATTTTGAGGCAGTTCTCATTAAATTGTTGTGAGTCTTGCTTAGTTACTGAGGATGGCCTCAAACTTGTGATTCTCCTGCCTCAGCCTCCTAAATTGCTGGAATGACAGGTGTGCACCACTGCTCATGACTTCAACTTTATTTTTGGAGGATAATAATGATAGGAATATAATTCTTGCTGGAAGTTGTTCTTTTAGTATTTTTGCTTCTATGATTGGTTCTGAGAGATTAATCAGTATGTCATTCTGTTGTAGATAGTCTGTTTTGGTTTTTTTCTCCCTGGTGGATCGTAAGATTTTCTGTCTTTGGTGTGTTATAATTATGCTCTTACATAGTAAAATATTGCTATTTCTTTTCTCTCTAGTTTGTCTTGAAACTTTAGATTGGACCCAGGACCTCATGCATACTGGGCACGCACTCTACCACTGAGCTATGTCCCCAGCCCTGTATTTCCTACTTCTTAAATTTTCTTAAGTTTTTCATCTCATGGTTCCTCTGTGATGTACTCTGTGTATTTTCTTCTATTTTTTCCATCTCTATTCTCCCTGTTTCTTAATTCATTTTTTTATATAGTCCATCTGAATAATTTTTTCCTAAAATTTTCTAGTTTTCTAGTTCTCTTTTCAGCCATTTTGCTTCACAGTTTAACCTGACATTAACTTAATAATTTATTTTTTTTTCTTATTAAACTTTTGTTTTTATGGGCCTCAGAATTCTGTGACATTTTTGGTCAAGTTGTTTCCATTAAAAAGTGCCAATTTTAAAAACTAATAACTGCCACACACAAAAACCAAATGGTCCACAAAACATTTCCTTTCCCTTCTGAAGGTTTTACAATACATTGTTATCATTAACCAGTCTTGTACTATTAAACTTAAATGGCCAATTGAGACAAACAGTTCTGAGACCATTATTCCGCTTCTGATTAAGACTGGGGTGGCAGGTCTTAGGGGTAATATTCATTTAGCCTTCTGAGTTTTCTGGGCAGTCTTGGTGACCTTGCCAGCTCCAGCAGCCTTCTTGTCCACAGCTTTGGTGGCACCCATAGCAACTGTCTGCCTCATATCATGAAAAGCAAAATGACCCATAGGAGAGAGTCAGAGGAGCTCTCAACACACATGGGCTTTCCTGGAAACTTATCAATGATGGTAGCATCACCAGATTTCCAGAAGTTAGGACCATCTTCCAGCTTCTTACCAGGATGGCAATCAATCTTTTCTTTGAGCTCAGCAAACTTACAAGCAATGTGAGCTGTGTGACTATCCAGTACAGGGGCGTAGCCAGCACTGATTTGGCCTGGATGCTTCAGGATAATCACCTGAGCAGTAAAACCAGCTGCTTCCATTGTTAGGTTGTTTTTGCTGTCACCAGCAACAATGCCACGATGAACACCTTTGACAGACACATTCTTGACATTGAAGCCCACATTGTCTCCAGAAGGGCTTCACTCAGAGCTTTGCGATGCATTTCAACGAACTTTATTTCAGTTGTGACACCGACTGGAGTAAAGGTTACCATCATGCCAGGCTTGAGAACACGTCTCCCCTCAGCCCACAGGGACAGTACCAATACACCAATTTTGTAGATATCTTAGAGGGCAGACACAAAGGCTTGTCCATTGGACCAGTTGGTGGCAGGATGTGCTCTAAAGCTTCGAGCAGTGTGGTTCCACTGTCACTGCAATCTTCATGAATGAGCTTCCAGCCCTTGAATCAAGGCAAATTAGCACTTGGCTTCAACATGTTGTCACCATTCAAACCAGAAATTGGCACAAATGCTACTGTGTCAGGGTTGTAGCCAATTTTCTTAATGTAGGTGCTGACTTCCTTAATGATTTTCTCTTATCTCTCTGACTGTAGGGTGGCTCAATGGAATCCATTGTGTTAACACCAACAATTAGTTGTGTCACACCCAGTGTGTAAGCCAGAAGGGCACATTCACAGGAGATACCCATCTGCCCATTCTTGGAGATACCAGCTTCAAATTCACCAACACCAGCAGCAACAATCAGGGCAGCACAGCCACCCAGAGATGTGCCTGTAATCATGATTTTGATAAAGTCTCTGTGTCCTGGGGCGTCAATGATAGTCGCATAATACTTGCTAGTCTCAAATTTCCACGGGGAGATGTCAATGGTGATGCCATGCTCACGCTCAGCTTTCAGTTTCTCCAAGACCCAGGCATACCTGAAGGAGCCCTTTCCCATCTCAGCAGCTTCCTTCTCAAATTTTTCAATGATCCTCTTGTCAATCCCACCATATCGTAGATCAGATGGCCAGTAGTGGTGGATTTGCCCGAATCTATATGTCCAATAACAATGATGTTGATGGGAGTCTTTTCCTTTCCCATTTTGGTTTTGATTTAGAGGTGGTTCTCATGACTCCTGTGTTCTGGTGGGAAACCCATTGTGAAAATAAAAGCGCTCATTTAATTTTTAATAGTTCTGTCTTTAAACCCACATGGTCAATTTTGATAGTTAATTATTTCTTCATTTGTGTTTTCAGTACATTACTTTATTTCTTATTATACATATCTGCTTTTATTCTGTATCTGATCATTTTAATATATATGCATACATATATATATAATCATAGCATATGTAATCCTACATTCTCTTGATTTTGCTGATTTTTGGTCATGGTTGCTTATTTCTCCTTTTCTTTTGTGTTATTCATTATTGAGTTCTTAACCTTGAAATTTTATTTTTGGAAATTTGAGAAGTGGGTTTAGATGTGTTTCTCCAGAGATATGGTATGTTTGCTTTTACCAGAGGCCTAGGGGGCACTACTAACCTAGGTTTAAACTTAATTTTAGTTTGGAGTTTTCTCAATAACACAAATAATGGGAATTCTGTTTCTGGTTCCATCCAAGAGAGGGCCTGAAACTGACTTCTCAGGTGAGAATTTCTATTGTTCTTCCAGAGTCAAGGCTGTAACCATACATTTATTGTATCTCCTTGTAAGGCTTTCCCGCTCATTTACTTGGTCCTTATTCAGGATTTTCTGATCTGATTCCCCACTTTATAAAGAATCTAGGCTTTGTCCTCTTTTCATTGTAGGTGAATTTCATTAAAACTCAATTTCCAGGCCAGCAGGAATCAATTCAGCTGGATATTCACTTCCATGGAATTTTTGTTCTTTTAGAATTTCTTTTCTTTATTTTTTTGTCCTGTTAGTTCACTAATGTATTTGAAAAAAACATGTTTTTGCATGGCATCTAGCTAAAATTATATGGATGAAACCCCCTTCCCCCCCAGAAAACCCCTTTGAGTAGCTGAGAACCCATAGGAGAAATGTAATGTTGTAAAGAACTACCTTCAAAAATGAGTTCTAGGCTTTTACAGTGTTGGTGGAATTGTAAATTAGTACAACCACTATGGAAATCAGTATGGAGGTTCCTCAAAAGACTAGGCATGGAACCACCATATGACCCAACTGTACCACTCCCCAGTATTTATTAAATAATTAAAGTCATCATACTGCAGTGATACCTGCACACCCATGTTTAGAGCAGCACAATTCACATAGCCAAGCTATGGAACCAGCCTGGGTCCATCAACAGATAAATAGGTAAAGAAAATGTAGTATATATACACAATGGAGTTTCATTCAGCCATAAAGAAAAAATGAAATACTGTCATTTTCAGGAAAGCATATGGAAATATATATCATTATGTTAGGAAATAAGCCAGACTCAGAAGGTCATACGTTTTCTCTCATAAGTGAAAGCTAGAGAGGAAAAAGTAAAAGAAAGGTGGGAGGCCAGGGATCTCATGAAAATCAAAGCGAAATCGGTAGAGGAAGGGATCAGGGGTGGGAGGCAGGGATGGAGCGGGGAAGCCCTGGGGAATGAGACTGGTCAAATTATATTGTTATATTGTGTGCATGTACCAATGTGTAACCCAAAATCCCATCATCATGTACTACTATAATGCACCAATACAAATGTGGAAATTAAAAACAAGAGTTCTAGACTCAGAAGGTTTTATGGGTTAGTACTGGCACTCTTATGAAACAGGTACTTTTCATGTTCTATAAAAATTTTCAGAGCACAAAAGAATAACCCTGATACAAAACCCATGAAGATAGTTCCAACAAAAATGTGTGGGTCAATTTCATTTATGCATATTGATTTAGAAATCTTGAACAAATTCTGTCTAGCAAAATTCTATCATTTTGAATTTTAAATACAAAATTTTCAAGTAGAATTTATTTCAGGAAAAGAAAAGCAATCAGCCATCAGTGAATCTATCATTACAGTGCTATACATCAAAGGATAAAAATCTATGTTATTATCTTAATAAACCATGAGAAGGTATTGAGTATGTTTAACACACATTTAGCATGAATACTTAGTACCTGGGGATAAAAAGATTCACAATATAACACTTATTTTGCATTTAGTAATTAACATATTACTGCATGGTAAAAATGTGTTTTAGAACTAAAGACAAACTGTCTAAGT
Source organism: Glaucomys volans (assembly GCA_020662805.1). Lineage (NCBI taxonomy): Eukaryota > Metazoa > Chordata > Mammalia > Rodentia > Sciuridae > Glaucomys > Glaucomys volans. The sequence goes on from JAJEJO010001962.1 coordinate 966,488, forward strand.
GGGAATTTCATTTGAGAATCATCATTTTTGTAGTTCATTTGGGGAAAATGGATTTATTAAAACAGGAAGATTACAGCTGGAAAGGAACTAAGAACAGAATTTTAGGAGTGGCTATAGTGGGTGGGTAGAAACTAAGAAAATGTTGTTAAAGAGTTTTTTTTATATGAATCTGGGCAGAACAGTTTCTTGGAAAATGTAATGACAGTTTTAAGAATAATACCAGGCCAGAGTCTCCTCATGCTCTTTCTGCCAGAGCCTTTGACTTCACCACTGCTCAGCATTTGCACCTCCCCCACGATGGCTAAAACAGCAATAGACTACAAGGAATAAATGTCCACACCATCACTGACTGGAACTTGCTTCTACCAGGAATTTGTAGGATTGACATCTACACTTAAGATAATATGGAAATGAACCAAATCAACAAGCCTGGCCGTGGCCAGGCATTTGAGCTGATCTTAATGACACCATCTCCTATCTCAGAAGTCCCATGAACTTTTGTTTCTCCAAAGAAGAAAATCCTGTCCTGGAGGAGATTCAGAAAAAACTGGAGGCTGCAGAGGAAAGAAAGTCTCAGGAGACTTACGTGCTTAGGCAATTAGGAGAGAAGAAGGAACAAGAGCAAAAAAGTCATTCAGAGGCTTTGGAGGAAAGCAACAACTTCAGCAAGATGGTGGAACCAAAACTGACCTTGAGATTATGTAGAGGGAAATGAGAGGGGGAGGGGGAGGGGGTATAAAAAATGGTGGACTGAGACAGACATCATTACCCTATGTACATGTATGATTACATGAATGGTATGAATCTCCATCATGCACAACCACAGAAATGTAAAGTTGTACCCCATTTGTGTACAATGAATCAAAATGCAGTCTGTAAAAATGAAAAAAAAAAAAAAGACTATGGAACAAATTAAAGAACCTATGAGGGTAACTAACTGCTATTATTAAATATCTGCAGAAAAAGGAGAAGCAGGGCTGGGATTATAGCTCAGTTCATGGAGTGCTTGCCTGTCAAGCACAAGGCCCTGGGTTCAATCCCTAGTACCCCCCCCCCACACACACACACACAAAAAGGGAGAAGCATGTCTTGGAGGTTCCAGGAGCAAGGAACTCCAGGCTGAAGTGACTGGCTAAAGCCATAGAAGGTATGGCCTGGCCCACCAATAGTAAATTCCCCAGCTTGTACTATAATGAGTCATGTGATATCAGTATGGGAAATGTATGACATGGTTTAAGAAGAACACATTTTTACATTGCTGGTGGAGTTGCAAATTGGTACAGCTGCTCTGGAAAGCAGTGTGGAGATTCCTCAGAAAACTTGGAATGGACCCACCTTCTGATCCAGTTATCCCACTCCTTGGTTTATACTCAAAAGACTTAAAATCAGCATACTACAGTAACATAGTCACATCAAAGTTTAGAGCAGCTCAATTCACAATAGCTAGACTGTGGAACTAACCTAGATGCCCTTCAACAAATGAATGGATAAAGAAGCTGTGGTGTATATATACAGTGGAATACTACTAAGCCATGAAGAAAAATAATATTATGGCATTTGCAGATAAATGGATGGAATTGGAGATTATCATGCTAAGTGAAATAAGTCAATCTCCAAAAAACAAAGGTTGAATGTTTTCCCTGATAAGTGGATGATGATATCGAACCTGGATGGGGTAGGTGGGGTGTGAGAAGAATGGAGGAATTTTATATTACGTAGAGGGAAATAGAGGGGGAGGGGGCAGGGGCATGAAAAATGGTGGAATGAGACAAATATCTTTACCCTATGTACATGTATGATTAACAAGAATGGTATGCATCTACATCATGCACAACCATAGAAATGAAAATTTGTACCCCATATGTGTACAATGAATCAAAATGAAGCCTGTAAAAAAATAAATAAAAAAATAAAAAAAGAACAAATCATAAAAATAAAACAGAATCAAAAAGTAAAAAAGTCAATGTGAAAAAAAAAAAGAGCAATAGAAGGCCAAATGATGCAAATATATCCTGGAGTGGTTGTAAAGAGAGAGGACTAAGGAAAAGCCGTTGGGCTTGACTATTAGGAAGTCATTGGTGCCTTTTTGGAGGGGCAATTTAGTGGAGCTGTGCATAGAGTCCAGACTGCAGTTTATTGAGAACCCAGAATGATATATAGTGATTATAGACTTCACTCCTGTTTAGTGGTAAAGAATAGGAGAGCAACAGATGCATGTTAAGGAAAAAAAATAGACCTCAAGGTTTTGTTTCTGTTTTTGTTCTTTAAATAGGCAATGATATTTATAGACTAAAAGGAAAGAAACTTTTGTATGGAGAGATTAAAGATTTTGATGGAATCATGTTTTAGACATTAATAAACTAAAAGGAAGGAAACTTTCAGATGGAGAGATTAAAGACTTTGATAAAATACTGCTTTGGAGAATTTAGGAAACCATAGGGTAAAGAACTAAGTAATAAGAATTAACCTTAGCAAAGAAAGATACACTTTATTATCTGAGAAAGGAAAAAGGGAAAAGAGGATGTGTGAGTACCCAAAGAAATTCAGGAGAGGGAGGAAGGAGGTTAAAACAAATAATGTTCAGCCTTGGTTTCTGCGAAGTGAGGTCATCTATTGAGACTAAAGATAGCATAAACAGCCTTTCAGAGACTTGAAAAACATAGGAAACATTCTCCAATTTTCTTTGGGGATTTTTGACAATATGTTAATCAGGATGGTTAAAGATAATTGAGCAAAATTAAGATATGAGCCCAAATAACATTAATCTAGTGATAAGAAACTTAAGATGAAAGATCGTCTGGAATTTTCTATTTTGGTATAATTATAAATTTAGTAGGTCAGGTCTCCCAGATGTCAAACTCTGAGGCATGAATTTGCAAGCAGGAAGATATTTGGAGTGCTTTCAGGAGTAAAACCTGTAGGGAAGAGAAGGCAGTGGGATTGGGCAAAAAGAGCTCTTAGTTGATAATTGATAGTCATCAACCCCTTGCTCTGTTACTGGCTCTCATCGAATGCCAAGGCTGAGGGTGCATGCTTCCTGCATTAAGGTGGGGCCAGGCTGTTATAAGGCCATGTTGATCTATCACTGCTGCAGATAGCCCTTGGTAAGAGCACATGACATTGGGCAAGGAGGCTCTCTTCAGCTGAGGGCAGTTCTAGAAAGGTCTCACAGCTGAGCGCTGTTAGCTTGCAGCACTTCCATCAGCAGTGGGGAGGATAGTCTTCAGTCTTGAGGAGGCCAGGCTTCCCATCTCTGCATCGGCTTCTGTCTGCTCCTTCTGCTGCTCAGACCTCCTTCTTTGTGTAAGTTCTGACAGCAGATCCTCCAGGACTGTGCTGGGCCACTTTCCATGGGAAAGGGAACTTATAAGAGGTAAGTTAGTTGGGTGAATCCCTATTATTAAGCTTGACTTGAGTGAATTGATAGTCATCAACTCCTTCCTCTGTCTTCCATTGTAGTTTCCCTTCACCTCCACTTCCACCTTCTCTGGTCTAAAGGGCTTAAACTTTGGGCTACTCAGACCCTTATTCTGTGATATCTGAGTTCCCAATCACCGTGTCCCTTCTAGGCTATAGTGCTGCATTCATCAATTAACTTCCACTCCTTTTTGGTGGCACTGTGGATTGAACCCCTGGTCTCACACATAGTAGGCAAGCACTCTATTACTGAGCCATATCCTCAGCTGTTTTTCCCCCATCAATTTGAGCCAAAGAATATTCAGAGAGTGCTTTCAGGAGTAAAACCTGTAGGGAAGAGAAGGCAGTGGGATTGGGCAAAAAGAGTTGCATGTATTTCCTCCTGGTGGTCAGGACAACTATTCTTGAGAGGATGGTGATTGCTCTTTTTGCATACCGTTTCCTTGGAAAAGGACCCCAAATGCCTGGGTGTCAAGTGTAGATTGAAAATTGCTGGGTTGCCTTTGGGAGTTAGGAACCTGTAAACCTACAGATACCAGAGTTGCAAGGCTAGGAAGTACCAATTCCACGAGAGGGTCACTGAAATGTAAGGGTAAGTGAAGCAACCCCTATCTCAACCGCTTCCTTCCCAGACACACCTGTCCTTCCTTTTGGAGACAGAGTATGATGGTCACTGATTTGAACTGTACAGTGTGTCCTCACAGATGGGGTCCTATCCTTTCAGAGTATTGTCTCCGAAAAGCTCAGCTATGACTTTAACAGCCTGTTTGGTTTGCTATGTTGGTCTGGCAGCTTCTGAGTGGTCCAGTTTGTGGTGGGATGGTGGACCCCATTGCTGAACTTACTTTGCTGTAAAGTGGATCATGTGGAGTTCTGGGGGCAGAGGATTGAATATACTGAAAACCCTCATATGGTAGTAGTGGCTGATGCCCTGTATGCAGAGAAGTCAAACCTATACTCATATTTGTTTTCAGCTAGGATGGATCATTGTTCCTTCCAAAGTGGGAGGAGTTCAATGTAGTCAATTTGCTCTCAATTGCCTGGAGTTTTTTTTTTTGGAACTGGGGATTGAACTCAGGGACACTTGGCCACTGAGCCACATCCCCAGCCCTATTTTGTATTTTATTTAGAGACAGGGTATCACTGAGTTGCTTAGGGCCTCGCTAAGTTGCTGAGGCTGGCTTTGAACTTGCGATCCTCCTGACTCAGCCTCCCAAGTCACTTGGATTACAGGTGTGCGCCACCACGCCCGGCGTTGCCTGGAGTTTTTTGAGGAATGGGTTTCGCTATTGGTAGGTGGTTGCACATTTTGCAATGGTAGTGGTCAGGTCTGCCTTGGTGAGTGGGAGGCATCTTACTGGGCACTTTCACAGTCTCTTTCCACTATGGCTGCTTCATTTTTGCACCCATAAACCAACACTGGCCTGGCCAGTGGCGCACTGGCTGACATTAGCTGGTTGATTGAGTCTGGCTTTGGTTGTTGAATTCTCTTCTACGTTGGATGTTCTCTGGAAGGCATCAACAGTCAATGCAAGGGTATTTACATGTGATTCCCCTTCCCATAAGTATATCCACCTGCCTTTTCCTCTGACTGCCTAGTCTCTATCCTTCAATTTTTCTATCAGCCTTTTTATCAATAGGCCAAGCCATTTGCTGTTGTTTATTCTCTTTCCACAAAAAGTATACTAGACATAGTGCCTGAAGCTCTGCCCATTAGGACTTCCCTTCATTTTTGTCTTTTAAAGTCATCCTGTTTTGCAGCTGCAGTCTATTTTTTCTTTGCTCCTATGGTAAGCTGACCATGTGTGAACCAAAAGCAAGGTTTGTTCGTCCATCAGTGGTCATATAGGACAACCATGCAACCATAGGTGAACTGAAGCCCTACTAAACAGTGGTGGATGACAGGGGGCTCTGGGGCACTAGTAATGTTCCATTGGCCCTTTTGCTCCCAATTGTGGATGTACCATTTCCTGTACCATTTTCTGGAACATGATGGCAAATGTATACTATTGTCTATTCTGAGTGAATGAGAATTTGATTCTCCTTTCAGATAAGAATGGGAAAGAATACATTTACCACCTTGACAGATTCATCATATATTGTATTATAGCATAACAGTTGAAATCAGGGCTACTATCTTGTTGAATTTGCCAACCTTCAGGATCTCTTTGGCATCTGAAGGAACTAGATTGGTGCATTAAAGGAAGAATAATGCTGGGAACCATCACCCCTGTGAGCTTTTAAAATGCACTGATCTCTACCATTCTCCAGGAGTGTGACACTCACTATCTTGGCCAGGGGGCGGGTAAGGAAGTTTCAGAGGCTTTCACTTGGTCCTTTCTTCCTCACTACGATGGTGCTTGCTCTTTAGGTGAAGGAACCAATGTTGGCTTCTTCAGACTACTAAGTATATTTACATATTTGAAGACTAGAGAAATGATTACTATGTGAGTCCCTGCACTCAGTGGGCCCTTAAGAACTGGAGCAGGCCAAGACTGCACTTATTAGTTGGTCCAGAGGCCCTCCCGTCCCTAACAGAAGGTAATGATACCTCTGGGTACCAGTGTCATTTCAGACTCCATCCTGTAAGTTCTCAAACTATTTCAGTGTTCCCTTTCCTCAGTATCTATTACCCCAAGTAAATGATTGAAGCTACTTTGTGGAAAGACCAGGGGAATCATTGCCTTTTATGTTTGTCATGATGTTTCAGAGTCATTCCTCCTGGAGACCCAGACTCTGCTTCAGTGAATGGTTTTTGAGTCTAAAAACAGGACAAGGGATTGTGTGTGTTTTTTTTTTCCCTTGGGGTGGCACCAGCATCACCCAGAAGCTAGGTGGTAGCTGCCCTCAGTGTCCTGATCCTTCATCTCATTATCTATTTATTTTTGGTTATACAGAGTGACCAATGTGCTTGTTGACTTTCTACATACTTTGAGAAATGCCTATTTTATTAACCATCTCCATTATGCCTCCCTAATTTGCCACTGCTTATGACAATTATCCACTTACCTTTGATGGGGAATCACTGCCACCTGACCTCTCTCTATTCTTTGGGGATTATATCTTTCCCATTGCTCCTAATGAACCTAGTTTAGTAACATCGTGAACCATCTCTCATGATCTGTGTGCGAATGCCACCACCTAACTTCTCAGTATGCTGGTGCCACTCCAACCAGCACATATTTTGTTCCTTTGGTAAATGGAGTAATACTTGGGTCTTTCTAAGAAGAAAAGTTATCTGGTGGGTTCTTTGACTTGTAGTTTATCTACTCTAGCATCCTGTCTTCTTAGAGCCATGTGATCCCTTCTTCTACTGTCTGCCATGGGAGTTCTGACAAACCTACTTCACTAATGTGGGCCGTCACTTTCTGTAAGTCCCTGAGAACTGTGCTGGCAGCACATCAACACTATGGTGAAGGGCACTGCCAGGATCTTAATTCCTATATCCTAGACAAAGCATGCCAGTGTTGGCCAACTCCTCACTATGCTCTCACCCCCTCCCTCATCTATCGTCTATTGATTTCTATATTTATTCTTCTGGCTTTTGGCAGTGCATGTGGGCAAGGTCTTGAAGTTCCTTTGGGGTGCTGTCTTTTCTTTACTACTACTAGTTCTTCTCTGGATGGGAACAGACTTAATCTTAGCTATCGATTTATAGCAGGGAGTGGGGAGAGATCATGGACACCTGTTTATTGCAAGAGGAGGGCCTCCACATTGTCTTTGAGTAAAGAGCAAGCATCTGTCCTTAGCAGTGAGGAGTAGGCCACGTCTTCAGACTTGAAGTCAGAGGAATTTGAGGTACATTGTATATTAGTCTAGATGACTTGCATCTATCTCAGATTTCCAGTCTTTGCCAATCATAGCATTGACCTTAGCGTAGCAGATTTGCCTGTGTTGAGCATATAACTTTTATTTGAAGTATGCTAAGTACTGGTGAATCCAGAATTGGGGACGGGTAGTTAGTGTAGAAATAAGAAATCTGGTCAAATCGAGAAAATGGAGGACAAGAAAGCCATCTGCACCTGGAAGTTGGAAACTGCCCTTGGGAGAACGGAATGTAAACTCTCCGGAGCCCACTGATTACTTAATTTACCTGCCCTTATTGAGGACTATAGGCAGAATTGCTAATTGGTACCTCCTGGGACATTTCCTGCCCTTCCCCTGCCCATCTTTTTCTCAGCTTATGCATCTCACCTGCAAAACTGGGCCTAGTCAGGTAGGTAGGAAGGGAGGAAATGAGGGGGAGGGAACAGGAGAATAAAGCTTATAAAAAGGACAGGATTTACTCATCGCACGGATTCTGCCTTTGGGTCCCCTCCTTTCACCTGGGAGAAGTCTGCTTTTACTGTAATAAAGCTTCTTACTTTCTACCCCTCACCTGCCTCGGCGTGCTTCTCTGGCGTTATTCTTCAACACCTGAGGAAGCAGGACTCGGCACGGGTAAACAGCAGTATCACTGGCTTATTCCTCAGGTTTCTTGTCCTTTAGCATCAGGAGATACAATTAGATAAGTTTCTGTCAAAGATACTCTCCGACTTTCGTGCTTAGTTTTTCCTTAAACCATGATTTTTAAAGTTGAGATATAATTCATATAAAACAAAATTTACCCTTTAAATGTATGACATTTTGTAATTCTAATATGTTCCCAAAGTTGTATAACTATCTCCACTACTTAATTCCTAAGTATTTTTATCACCCCAGAAAGAAACCCTAAGTCTGTTAGCAGCTGATCTTCAGTACTTCCTACTCTCAATCCTTGGAAACCACTAATCTAGTTCTGTGTCTATGGATTTCCCTTTCTGGACGTGACGTAGAAATGTTTTCAGATAATGTGTGGCCTTTTGTGTTTGACTTTTTTCCCTCAGGATAATGTTTTCAAGGTTTATCCATACAGATTATATCAGTTCTTTTATGATTGAACAATATTGCACTATATGGATGTAGTGTGTTTTATTCACACATTCATCAGTCGATAGACATTTGAGTTGTTTCTAACTTTTGGCTATTATGAATAATGCTGCTGCGATGGCCAAGATGTAGTTTTGTTTTTTGAGTGTGCTTTCAGTTCTCTTGGGTGTATATCTAGAACTGCAGGATTATGTGGTAACATTGTGACTTTTTAGGAAATAGGCTATTTTCCAAAACACTTGCATGATTTTACATCCCCAAAGCGATATAGGAGGGTTGGTTTTTCCATACCGTGGCAAATGGTTGCTTTTTAAAAAATTTTTTTTAATTAAAATTAATTTTAATTTTAATTAATTTTTTTAAATTAAGGTTATTCTAGTGGGTATTGAGTGGTATCAATGGTTTTGATTTGCACTTCTCTAATGACTAGTGATGAATAGCATGCATTTATTGTCCATTTGTATATTTTCTTTGAAATGTCTATTCAAGTTCTTTGCCCATTTTTTATTTGGGTTGTTTATTTTCGATGTTGAGTTACAGGTGTCCTTTGGATATTAAACCTCAGATATGTGATTTGAAGATATTTTCTCTGAGTTTTCTTTTTATTCTTTTTTGATAGCAAAGAAGTTTTAAGTTTTAAAACTTAAAAGTTTTAATGAGGTGCAAAAGTTTTAAGTTTTAATGAAATTTAATTTTTCTATTTTTATTTTGTTGCTTATGTTGTTGGTTCATATTTAAGACACTATTGCCAAATATCAGATTATCAAGATTTGCCTCTGTTGTCTTCTAAGAGCTTTACAGTTTTGGTTTTTAAATTTAAGTACTTGATTCATATGGAGTTAATTTTCAGGTGTGGTGTGAGGTCTGGGTCTGACCTTATGTTTAAGGATCTCCAACTGTCCCAACATACCTGTTGCATACTCTTCTCTATTGAATGGATTTGGTACTATTGTCAAAAATCAATCCACTAGAAATGCACAGGTTTATTTCTGGATTCCATTGATCTGTGTCTATCTCTTTGACAGTATGATACTGTTTTAACTACTGTACATTTGTAATACTTTGAAATTGTAAAGTGTAACTGCCCCACTAAGTTCCCCTGCCATGGATCTTTTTTAAACATGTAAAGAACTCTTAACATTATATCTATCCTTAGCAAAATTTTAAGTGTTAATAAAGGATTCTTAACTATAGGCACAATATTGTACACTGGAACTGTAGGACTTAATTTTATCTTGCACAAATGAAAATTTATACTTTAAGTGTGTGAATATCAACTTAGCTTTTTTATTACAGCAATATAATTATAAATAGTATTTGGGTTCATTTTGACGAATTGATACAAGGAATTTGATTTCAATCCCCATTCTCCCCAGCTTTCCCTCCCCTCCTCCCTTCCCCTATTCTCCTTCTTCTACTCTACCGATTTTCCTTTTATTCCTTTATATTTGATTGGTTCTTTCTACAAACACATAAAAGTGAAATTACCTTTGGTATAGGTACATATGTATATAACATTATTGTGTTAGATTCATTCCATATTTCCTCCCTTTTCCTGTCCTCCTTCTAACTCTCTCATTCTCCTTCTTTCACTCCACTGATCTTCCCTATATATTATGTTCCCTTCCCTACTGCCTTCTTTCCCTTATTTTTCTCTATCTTCCACAAATGAGAGAGAACATTTTATTCTTTTTTATAAGTCTGGCTTATTTCACTTAGCATGATATTCTCCAATTCAATCCATTTATCAGCAATACCGTATTTTCATTCTTCATGGGTAAAACTCCAAATATGGTGTATATGTATACACCATATTTTCTTGATCCATTCATCTATTGATGGAAATCTGGGTTGATTCCATAATTTGGCTATTGTGAATTGTGTTGCTATAAACATTGAAGTGACTATCTCTTTAGTGCTGGTTTTAGTTCTTTTAGATAAATACAGATGAGTGGGATATCTGGGTCATATGGTGGTTCCATTTCTAGTTTTTTTTTTTATTCTTTGTCAGTGCTTGTTTTTTTTTTAAATTTATTTAATTTTGATTCATTGAACACAAATGGAATACAGCTATTGTTTATCTGGTTGTACACAAAATAGAGTCACACCATCTATGCATTCATACATGTACACAGCTCAATGATGTCTGTCACACATTCTGTTATTACCATTTCTAGTTTTTTGAGGAATCTCCACACTGCTTTCCAGCATGGTTGTACTAATTTACAGTTCCACTAACAATTAAACTTAACTTTGTTTTTCAACTTAGCTTTTGATTAATGATTTATAGTATTGGATTTTCATTGTTTTTCTCAAGAACATCAATCATCTAATTCTATTTTCCTTGGAGCTTCCATTTACCTAAAATTCTCAAAAACCTGATATATTTCTCTCCATTGATATATTGTCCCAGTTCAATGGTCACACTGTCCACTTCAGTCCAGCTTTCTCAGAATCCAGTTCCATGTGTTGATCCTTGCTGGCACATGTTGGGTAAAGGAGGTTTATGGAGGACCTGGAGCTTTCTGGGACCCACTGTCAGTGGTGGGCTCCTAGTCAGTCAGCCAGACAATATTCAAACACCAATATGAGAGATTGTGAGAGAGTCCTGCACAAAAAGGGCAAAATATAAACCCCAAAGGCATGCCCCCAGGGATCCACCTCCTCCAGCCACATCTTACCTGCCGAGTTACCTCTCAGTTAATCCATATAAGGGGATTAATTCACTGATTGGGTTGAGGCTCTCCTAACCTAATAATTTCACCACTAAACTTTCTAGCACTGTGTCACACAAGAGCTTTTAGGAGACACCTCACATCTAAACCATAACACTGGGCAATAAATCCTTCAGTCCTGAAGGGGATCTGGGTACTTATCCCAGAGCTCATTATAATAAACAGACAACTAACCAACAGAATCTCAGAGCTATGTCAGAAACACAGAATTTTGCATCATTTTGTTTTCCTATTTTTGTGGAAGGTCTTTAGAGGGCAGGAAGTTCTTAGGTCCTCAACGTAATATGGGAACCTATCTGATGGAACTGCAAAGAAAGGCAAGCTGCCGAGGGAGAAGACACGCTTCTCTGCTTCCATAATTGCATCTCAGTTTTGTTTCAATTCTCTTGTGAAGAACAGGAACTTAGCAGAGATCTTGAGTAGCCCCCCACACAACTCTAACCATGTAACTGTGCATGGTTTGTGAAGATTTCTTAATTTACATAAAGGGACATTGTTTATAGAGGATTCTTATTGGACATGTCATTTTATTGGCATTTACAATAGTGCCAGTGTTTTTTTTTTTTGGTCTGTGTTGCATGTTCAGTCCCACTGGATTCACACTCTGACACTGTGTTTATTGTTGGGATGTGCATTGGGGAGTTCCCTGGGGTAAAACCTTGGAAGAGAGGTGGAAGAAGCAGGATAGGGTAGGAGGAGGAATCCAACAGTGATGGAGGCCCAGCCTGGAAGCTTCAATGGATTGTCAGAAGCTCTGGGGCTGTAAAGGCCTGCCAGAGATGTCTAGCCTTGGCCAACATTTCCAGTTCTCTTAAGCCTGATCAGTCATTGGATGTGGCTGACACTGGAAGGGCATGACTTTGGGTGCAAGAGTGCTCTGTGGCTGAGGCTGAGAAGTTGCTGAAGAGGAAAAAGCTGCACAGCTCATGGCAGGGCCACAAAATCTTCCTAGTGACATTCTCAATGTCATATGGTTCAAGTGGTGAGGAATCTAGGATTCCTGACTCCTACTTAGGAGACGTTCCCTCTTCCACAAGCTGCCTCTTACCTCATGTGACTATGCAGTGGGACGGGCAGCAGCAGCCTGCCAAAGTGCTCTCTAGGCCTGTTCTTGGCAGCCATGGCTGAGCTATGTGGATTTGATGTGAAAGTAATATTTTTGAAAAACCTCAGGTGGCCTAGGTTTCGTAGAGTGAGTTCCAGGATTGGCTGAGGCAAGCATTCCTGGCATGGAGTCACTGCTAATTCACCAAGTTCTCTCCCACAATTTATTATAAATCCGAAGGGACGCTGAACCAGCCAGCCTGCCTGCCTCCCATTTTTGTTCATTTCCAGGGTGGATACTCAGTTTGGCGTCTCACTGGCTCTCTTTGCTGCCTGAATATGTCAGTCAGTCTTGATTTAAAAATAGCCTGAATCCTACTAAGGTCAATGTGAGTTGCCTAGGGTTCAACTTCTCTGGAACTCTGAGGAGGCTGGTGAGGAGGATGAAAGGATCATTAAGGAGAAGAAGAGATTTTAACCCTGTTTAACACAATGGCTTTGTCTGGAAAAAATGAGACTAACATTTTTGGGAAGGCAAGGTTAATCTTTAAGAGAGTAAGGGATAGTTATGCAGCTGTGTAAGCACGATGGGACACAGAGACAGTGATTGGTGGCTGAAGAGAGAGCATGGAGGTAAAGGACGTGGGCCAGAACTCAAAGGCTGCACACTGGTTACGACTGTGCTGTTCACTAGCATGCACCTTTGGGTCAGAGTCTTGATCTCTCTTGATTTTAGCGTTTCCATCTTTAAAATGGGTCTGATTACATCTGGTTTGCCTTATTCTCTTGGTTGTTGCATGGAGAAAATGAAATATATGTATGTACATGTGTGAAGTTTCATATAAAATGAATGAATTTCTTGGGCTTTTTTTTTTTTTTTTTTGAACCAGAGATTGAACTCAGAGACACTGGGCCACTGAGCCACATCCCCAGCCCTATTTTGTATTTTATTTAGAGACAGGGTCTCACTGAGTTGCTTAGGGCCTCGCTAAGTTGCTGAGGCTGGCTTTGAACTCGCGATCCTCCTGACTCAGCCTCCCAAGTCGCTTGGATTACAGGTGTGTGCCACCACGCCCTGCTGGCTTTTTTAAATTCTAAGGTTTTAGACAATCCTTGGGACTCTGGGATACATGTGGAATGAATAGTAGAGTTCATAGGTCCTCAAAGCCCTTATTAACTGGGAAGGATGGGTTGGTGGAGGAAAATCAGTTTACTTCTTTTCTTTGTGACCCTGCGAGTGTTGGCCCATCTCTTCCTTGAGAAGTCCTCTTGAGACTGAGATTCAGTGTTCTTTTATAGGTGGCTCAATCTGTATGGACCTATCTTAACTTTGGATAAAATGAGCTTTCCTTGAAGCAATTGAAAGTTCAGGAAATGAGTCAGAATGACTAAGAGATGCTCATGGTGCAACATTATGTGGATCCAACAAAAATATGTTCTTGGTGTACCAATTTGTTAAGGTTGGAAAACAAACTCATGTCTTTTGTGAGAACTCACTTAGTCAAAAATAATGATATTTTTGAAGGAAAATTCTCTGCAAATCATCAACAAAGACATATGTATAAGAAGACCATAATATTTCATGGAAGATGGCAGAAAGTGGACATTGATCCTACCAGGTCCAGTTTCTCTTGTTACTGTTCATTCTTTTCTTTTTTTTTTCTTTTTTTTTGATACTGGGGATTGAACCCTAGGATGCTTAACCACTGAGCCACATCCCCAGCCCTTTTAGTATTTTAGAGACAGGTTCTCACTAAGTTGCTCAGGGCCTTGCTAAGTTGCTGAGGCTGATTTTGAACCCGTGATTCTCCTGCCTCAGCCCCCTGAGCTGCTGGGATTACAGGCATGCACCACCATGCCCCGCTTACCGTCCATTCTTCACACTGCTTGTGCCACATTCCCTGCTGAACTCTGCAGGCTTTAGATGAAGTTCCAAACTCCTCAGCCTGGCAAATACCAGAACCTGGAGCATGGATCTTGCCCGCCATGTTTACTGCTGTGCCTGAAACATGTAGGATGACTTCTAGGGCATAGTAAGTACCTGGTAAATACTTGTTTATGAATTAATACAAGGCATTTATGTTTCAATCTACCCTCTAGCTACCTCTCCTAATCATCTCCTCTAGTTCTACCTGTTTATCTGTCTAACTGGACACATTATTTACTATTCTCAAAATTAGTTTGATTAATGCATGTCATGTTTTTAAAAATTAGTGTATTAAAATTATATAAAATAGTAGGATTCATTGTAGTATACTCATATTTATCATCACATAATTTGGTTAATTTCATTGCCCAGTATCATCTCCCCTTTCTTCCCCATCTCCCTCCTCTTGAACTCCCTCCTCTACTTTACTGTTCTTCCTTTCAATTTTCCCTCTTTTTCTCTAGTTTCTATGTATAAGATGAAACCTAGTACCCTTGACTTTCTGGGTCTGGCTTGTTTTACTTAGCATGATGTTCTCTAGTTCTATCCTTTACCTGCTAATAACATAATTTTATTTTCTATAGCTGCATAAAACTCCATTGTGTATATATACACCATGTTTTCTTCATCCATTCATCCATCCACGGACACCTGAGCTGGTTCCATTACTTGGCTATTGGGAATTGCACTGCTATAAACATGATATGCGTATTATCACTACAGTATGCTGACTTGAGTTCTTTTGGATAAATACTGAGGAATTGTATACCTGGGTCATATAGTGGTTCTATCCCTAGTCTCTCAACTGATTTCCATGGTGGTTGTACTAATTAACAATCTCACCAACAGTGTGTAATTGTTCCTTTCCCCCTACATCCTCCCAGCATTTATTATTTATATTATTGATGAGTGCCATTCTAATTGGAGTGAGATGAAATCTCAGCATAGTTTTGATTTGCATTTCCCTGTCAATCATGTCTCTGACACACTTGTTTCCTAGAAGGACTTTCTTTATCATCTGCATGTCTGAAAAGCATTCTGTTGATTCTTTAATATTCAACTCAATTGTCACCACTTCCATGATACTTTTGCTGATCCTCACTGTCTCTCTATACTTCTACTCTACTTTATTCTACAGTGGTCACACTTTGTATGCTTTGGAGAAATCCTTGTGCCATGTCCATCTCTTTCACAAGATCTTATTCATCTTTGTGTCAGTCTAGTTCCTATACACAGTAGGTACTTATTTAATGTATTCAAAGGGATATATTTTATGATGAAGCATATAGCTTAATTACTTGTTTACCATTTTCTCTTTGTGTACTCTA
>JAJEJO010001963.1:0-79012 GCA_020662805.1 Glaucomys volans
GTAGCCATTTATGAATACTAATTTTTTGAATGCTGCTTTTAAAGCAGTATCATTTCTAGAATTCACTTCTACTGGAGACTTAGAAATTGTATGCCTATTTTGATGAGCCAAATATTGGAAAAGGAGAAAATAATGTTATCACCAAGTGAATTTTAAATATCAAATATAATTTCACTATCTAAAATTATGAAATTTATGATTGCCATTAAAAATATTTTGTATCCTAATTTATAATAGTGGCTGCCCACTCACAAAATTCCTTTTCCGATCTCAGAACTCTCTCCTTGCTCTCAGAATTCTCTTTCCTGAATGATAGTCAGGAATGATTTAGTTATAGGAATTAATTAGAACGCAGGGAAAATGGATTTGCCACCTTCTCCAGTTCAAGTGCCACCTAGGATCTTCTGCAGATGTTCTCAGAATGAATGAGTGACACTCTGAGTCATATAGCTACTTACACAAATCACTACTTCTCTATATAACTAATTCCCAAGCAAGTATTTCCTGTTCATCTGCCTGGAGAAATTGGTAAAAGTAATAATTTCCTATTTTATACAAGCTAGTACCATTTGGGGGTGTATGATACTTTGGGGTATATGACTTAAAGGCATCTCTGTATTTTAAGCAATATAACTTTCTGTATCATATGGTACCAGTTAAAATTAAAGACAAAAATAATAATAAAGTAAAACAAATGGAAGATCTTCTATCAATTTATTTTTTATCTCTTTACATTGTTATATAGTCAGCTCTGCATAATGTCAGAAGTGCATATGGAATATTATTCAGCCATAAAGAAATAAAATTATGGCATTTTCAGTCAAATGGATGGAATTGGAGAATATCATGCTAAGTGAAATAAGCCAATCCCAAAAAAACCAAAGGCCAAATGTTTTCCTGATAAGTGGATGATGATACATAATGGGGACGGGGGTGTGGGGGTAGGGGGTAAGAGAAGAATGGAGGATCTTTAGATTACACAGAGGGAAATGGGGGGGTCAGGGGTATGAAAGATAGTGGAATGAGACAGACATCATTACCCTATGTACATGTATGATTACACAAATGGTGTGAATCTACATCATGTACAACCATAGAAATGAAAAGTTGTACCCCATTTGTGTACAGTGACTCAAAATGCAGTCTGTAAAAATAAAAAAAAAAAACTAAAAAAGAAGTGCATATGGACAATTTTTTGAAGAATGTTTTCCTTACCTAGCACGTCAATACTAAAGTACTTCTGAGAAGTGCCTGCAATATTAATTGCTTTGCAGGAATATTGTCCGGCATCCTCTGCAGTGGCTTTGAAGAGCTTTAGCATCTTCCCATTGTTCACAATCTGAATAGTGCTGCTTTCTGTCACCTTTAAGGACCCAAATGGTCAGTGTTATTTCCAACTCTAACATAAATGCATAATTAGCAACTGAAGTAAAATATTAATATTATTATTAAGAAATCCATATCTGAACCATTTATTTCAGGCAGAGAGGCAAGGAATTACAACATGTGGATGCCTCTATTTACCTGGACATCATCTTTATACCATGTAATGATGGGTGATGGAGTACCTTCCACTTCACAAAGGAGACTGGTCAGCTGGTTTACCAACACTGACACGTTTGTTAAGTGTTCTTTGTCTTTAATTAATGGAGGAACTGCAAGAAGAGAGGAGTCATGGCAGATATTTTTATAATAAACATCATTTTGTTATATCATACCTATGTTATAAAGTCCTGTAGAAGGCAAATTCTGAGATGGTGGATGAATACAAAAGCTAGTCAGAATTAAGCATAGGCTTTCTTATAAATTGAAAGTCTTGATTAATATATGTATAAATATAAACTCTAATTGAAATTTTGGCTTTATTATTTTGGGGTTTTAAATTCAGGATGGAGTTCATGATAAATTTAAGGAAGAACTTACATATTTCAAATACCACTGAAAATGTGAGGGTTTTCACTTAGGTTACATGAAACTTACTACTTTGCTGTTGGAAGTGAATATTGCCCAGTGTCTATGGAAGCCAATATTCATCAAATTTAAAAATGTATAAACCTTTTACAATTATACAATATGACATCTGTATAAGGTTTTTATTGGAAGGGTTACTTGTAATAGCAAACAACTGGTGACAACTTCAATATTCATCTTTACAGAGGAAGGTTAAACAAAGCATTGTATATACATATCATGGGGTGCTATACATAAGAGTTAGGAATCTTTCATAATTATAAAAATAGATTGTTTAGTGAAATACACTAGGTACAGAGTAATGGGTATAATGTTCTACTACATATGTACTTGTCTTAAGTAAAAAGAGGATAAAATATTATATATTCATATTTCCTTATGTATGATTCAAATGCCTCTGAGAAGTCAATTTTTCTTTACCTCGTTGAGGCCAAGTAGATGGCTCAGTTCAGGGTCCAAAAATTTTAACTATGTGTCTTTTCTACCATTTGAATTTCTAATGATGCAAAATCACAAAAAAAGAATGATGTAAAATTTTAAATCAAATAAAGATTGCAATCAGACCACCAGTTTTTTGTTCGATGACCTATCTGTTCACGTGAATACTAAATAATACTACACTGAAGAAATAATTCAAATATACAAGAACTGGAAACTGCCACATACTTGGTTATATGATCTTAACATTATTGTCCATATTTACCATGAACTTTGAGGTTGTATTTTCTTTCTGTGGTTCCCGCTTCATTGACTGCCACACAGATGTATTCCCCATTGTCATACGGCGTAACAGAAGCAATAACCAACAAGGTGCCCCCTTCCAAGATGGAAACACCAGGCTCTTTGCCTGTCAGCTCTCTACCATTACGTAACCATTTGATGGTTGGTTTAGGAGTCCCTTAAAAAGAAATTAAAACTTTTTTTTACAAAACTTAGAAATCATTATTAAATACTAAACATATCAAGAATGAACAAACTTTCTGTTATGACCATAATTTGTGCCATTAAGTACTATGTTAATGCCAAGGCATTTCTCCTTGCATGGAAACTTGAAGAGATTATGGTGGTCAATGTTGCTAGTTCCTGATCAGCCTTGAGATCTGTGGTTTCTAGTGTAAAATTTCATTACATTTATTTTTATCAAAACACTTGGATCACAGTAAGCAAAGCATTTTCTTGGTGAGTTCACAGTGACCAATGTTGGGGGTACTGTATTGATCATATTGACTAGATGGAATCTGAGAAAGGAATTAAAAAGGAATCTGAGAAAGCAGTGAGCAAAATTGCTTTTCCTGGACTTATTTATGACCAACAGAGTGAATGGAAGTGATATGTTCACTTCCATTAAAGCACTGGAAACCAATGCAATTGGAAACCAATGCAATTCTGTATCAAGAATGTATTTATAAACCTAGATGCCCTTCAACAGATGAATGGATAAAGAAGCTGTGGTATATATACACAATGGAATACTACTCAACCATATAGAAGAATAATATTATGGCATTTGCAGACAAATGGATGGAATTGGAGAACATCATGCTAAGTGAAAAAAGCCAATCCCCCCCAAAAAAGGTCAAATGTTTTCCCTGATAAGTGGATGATGATATATAATTGGGTTGGGGGCAGTGGGGGATGAGAGAAGAATGGAGGAACTTTAGATTAGGAAGATGGAAATGAGAGGGGGAAGGGTGGGAGTATGAAAGATGACGGAATGAGACAGATATCATTACAAGAATGGTATGAATCTACATCATGCACAACCATAGAAATGAAAAGTTGTACCCCATTTGTGTACAATGAATCAAAATGAAGTCTATAAAAATAAAAAATAAATAATAAAAAAAGAGAATGTATTTATTTAACAAACTCTGTGCTGGGCACTATTCTGAACACTTCAAGAATTTATATAATCCTTATAAAATTTAAAGAAAATACATTAAATAAAATCAATATGATTCAATATAATTTTGTTAATAATCTTATATTAAAGGTAATAAACATATTAAAAGATGGATTTAATCCTGTATAAACACACATACACACAAATGGAAAGAATACACAAAGTGTCACTGAGGCTAAACTCAAATTTAGTTAAAGTCTTATAAAAGTGACTATGAAAGTTGTATTTATGGAAAAAAATAAAGCAAAAGATTGACCTATGTAATTGTGCTTATCATAAAATGTTGACTGACGAGGAAAAGAAGATAAAACAGATGGACTCCAGGCATCTGTCCTTGTTTTTGAGGAACAAAGGACCTATTAGCATTTCTCTTCATCCCACTCATTCCTTTATGGACCTCAATCAGATTTCTTAAGCAGTATTTTTGAATTAATAATCAAAAAAGAAGGAAAAATAGTCAAGATGAAACATACACTCTATCTCCAAGTATTACACACCTTTCGCAGGACATGGAAATGCAATGCGTTGATTGGCCAGTCTTTCTTGGAATGGAGTGTTAAAAGGAGGCTCTAGATCTTCCACTGTAGGTGGCTCTGTTAGAAAAAGAATGAGTTACACAGGCTTCCTCTGGGCAATTCAAACTCCTAAGACATCATCGCCCATCTGCATTGATGAGTTGCTATCTTTTTTTCTTTTAAATATGATTCATATTTCCAGCTAACTAATATTTCTACCTAGATGTCATCCAGGGACCTAAAACTTTGAGTTTCCTCCCAAAAATGCACGATTTCACGCTTCTCATCCTGGGCTGGTTCGCTTATTCCCTCAGTTAAGACATCCAGTCCATCCAGTCATCTTTCTGTCTTTCTCCTTTACTCCACCTCCACATCCATTCAATCCCGTGGTACCACATATATTCACACACCTGTATTTTCTTCTCTGTGCTTCAGATCCTTGCTTATTTCAAATCCTTACTCTCTTACCAGAACTATTTCTATAGGTTTCTTATAGGAATCCTATTGTCAAACATATTCCCCTTTGGATTAATACTCTACATGGCCCCAGAATACTCTCCCAGAAACACAAATTTCATCTCTGGCTTTTCTAATGATAATCATTCCTAGTACTCATTTTGTCTAAAGGATATTTCAGACCAGTTGTTTTTTCAGTGTGCCCTGTTGGTACATCCTTTCTTCTCTCTCTGTTTCTGAACAGCTTTACCATCCTCTCATTGATTTCATAAAGAAATTCTGCTGTGACTCTTGAGACCCCCATCTCTTTCACTCCCCACAGTCCAAACATCACTGTATCCTGAGGAGTTCTTTTCCTCATTAATTTTTGAGACCATTACCTTCTTTCCCCCAGTTCAAGTACCACCATCTTTTGCCTGAACTACTGCAAGTGTCCACAGCCATTTTCCCTCACCTTCACTAGGCAAACCATTCTCCCACAAAACAAGGATCTTTTAAAATTCCAAATCAGGTACACAACTTTCCCAGGTATAACCCTCAAAGTCTTTTTGTAGCATCTAGAGTTAAGTTTATACTCACAGATCTGGGCTCCTAGGTAAAAGTCGATCTGTCACATGACTGTGTCCCCAGCTTCCTCTCAAGCTACTCAGCACTCAGACTGGAATGCAGCCTCTGGCCTTGACTGAGACTTGATTCCAGTGTCTCTAAAATTTCACCTGCCTTCCTCCTTACATCTATGTCCAGGTGGAAGATTCTTTTTACCTTCTTCTAGGCCCCTCATTTCTACCCACTCCTCAGGGAAGCCTTCTCTGATTTGTTTTTCCACTGAAAGCTCATACAGCTTCTTCTAGCATTTCATGATGGTACTAACCAGTTTGCAATGAAATATTAGGAGATCTGTGATTATTATGTAAATGTCTGTTGTTTGTGTTAGACAGTACACATTAGCATTCAACATTTTTTGTTGAATGAATGAATGAATAAACTGGACATGTTCTCCATTGGTTGTCCTAGCCACCCATTTAAAAAGAATTGCAGTGTGCCAGGTACTAAGTATTAAGTACTTGGCTAAGCACTATACCTGCTTATCATTTCTTTTTGTCTTTATACTGGAATACCTTCAGACAGGAATGTTCTTCCCTCTGATTCCTACATGGCTGGTTCCATCAGGTTAAAAAGATCTCACTCTAAATATCACTTGGTCAGAAGCCTGACAATCCCACCTAAAACAGGCAGCTCCTGGAAGCATAACCCCATACTAATTCTGCATGTTCATTTTTCTTGATCTGTAGTTTTTGTTTCTTTGTTTGCTTCCTGTCCACTCACACTAGAATGGCTCATGAAAGCGGGGACTTTGCCTTTATCTCTACTGTCTCACCCCTGCCTAGAACATGACAAACTCCTGACAGAAGTTCAAGAAAATTGCTTGAAAGAATAAATTTGAATATTTAAAACCTCAAAATAAGACCAATGTTAATAGGACATCAGTGAACCTCAATATCCTGGGGACTGGTTTCAAGTTCACCCTGTCACTGTGAGGTGAAATTCTATTTAAACTTTGCCCACAATATCTCCCAAACCAGAAAGAGTGGGTGGGGCATAATCTTACATATGTCATCCACAGCCACTTCATTTTCAAAAGTAAACATGCGAACATTGATGCAGGTTTAGTAGCAGTATATGGTTCCATACCTTCTGGGATGGTTCTCCTTTCAAAATTAAAGAGTTACAAAAGTTGTATGGAAATCATCCTAAACTAATCTAGGACTATTCAGAAGAGTCTTATATAAAGACAAAAAGAAATGATAAGCAGGTATAGTGCTTAGCCAAGTACTTAATACTTAGTACCTGGCACACTGCAATTCTTTTAAGAATATAAATTCTATATAGACTCCAAGAATTTTCCTTCATTCCCCAACTCCACCACACATATATTTTCCTATGCCCCAAATTACCTTGGACATGCAGTGTTATCTCTGCTTCGTCACTGCCTGCGATGTTGGTAGCAACGCATGTATATGTGCCAGCATCTGAGGGCATGGCTTGGTTGATACTTAATGCTCCATCTGGATTATTAGCATGTCGCACACCATCAACCAGCACGGTACTGCCGCCTTTAAACCAGGTGATCACAGGAAGAGGTGACCCTTGAGCATTACATGGAATATCCACTCTTTGACCAACTTGGACTTTCATATGTTTGGGGCCATTGTGTATCTTTGGAGACACTGGAAATGATAATTGAGAATTAATCATCCAATTCTTAAAAAAAATTCCTTCCTTTTCTCACTCTAAATGAGAGCCTCTTACCAAGAGGCAGCATGAAAAAAAGAGGAGTCATCTCAAGATCTGGATGACTTACTAACTGTGTGACTCAGGGTGAGTCAACCAACTTCCTGAAGCCTGTTTCTTTAATAATCCAGGCAAAATAACTGTGCATTGCAAGAATTGTAGGAAATAATAAATATAAAATTCTTAGTGCCAGACTGAGGAATAGCAAGCATTTAAAAGAGTTAAGTTTCCTTTACTTTATATATAACTTAAGATTTTAAACGCCTTGTGGCAATATAGGTAATTTCTATAACATAAAAAAGTAAAACAAAAAACATTCCTCTCCATGTACTCCGTTTTTGTTCTTGTAGTTGAAGAATTAGAAAGAAAAGCTCTCAAATAGCACTTTATTAAATTTTGGAGAAGAAAATCACACAAAACCTCTATCATTTCCCCTTGCCTACCTATCTTTAGAAATCTAAGTGGGGTAGTCTATCAAAACACTGGAAAAAGATTCTTGGTTTTCACATACATGCATTACACAGAATCAGCTGAGTCATAATGACCTAATTACAATTTATGTACATTCATCCCTAAAAAGTCCTATTCTTCTTCTGTCCTTTTCAATATTTAGTGAACACTTTCTAAAATTGTCACTCAAAACTACCTTGTAAGTTTGATAGTATTACTATCATCAAATTGTGAGAGAAGAGCTAAAGGTAGGTGAGTTGAGGTTATATGCCTAATGTCCTACAGCTAGTAAATGACAGCTGTCATCTGATGTCAAACCCCAAGGTCAACAGGGCTCTACCATAGCACTGAGCTGGGACTGAAATCAGGTCAATACTGCCTGAAACAATTTCTTCTGACATCTGGACACCTGACATCTCCACAGTGCCTGGTGTAGAGCATGCACTTAGTGTGCTGAATCATCGAATGACTGGATGGACTATGATACTCTGGAGCAACAGAGCACTCTAAGAGAGAGTTGGGAAGTAGTCAGAGTCGCAGGAAGCAGGAATTTTTCAGTTGTAGAACTCTTTAAATACTGAAATGACCACTTAAAAACTATTAAATTCTAATTGGAGTGAGCTGAAATCTTAGAGTAATTTTGATTTGCATTTCTGTGATTACTAGAGATGTTGAACATTTTTTTCATATATTTGTTGATTGATGGTATATCATCTTCTGTGAAGTGTGTGTGCGCAGATCCTTAGCCCATTTATTGATTGGGTTATTTGTATTTTTGGTGTTTTTTGAGAATGGTAATATCAAGAATATAAGCAACAATAAGTGTTGGTGAGGATGTGGGGGAAAAAACTCATACATTGCTGGTGCGGTTGCAAATTGGTACAGCCACTCTGGAAAGCAGGATGGAGATTCCTTAGAAAACTTGGAATGGAACCACCATTTGCCCCAGCTATCCCACTCCTTGGTTTATACCCAAAGGACTTAAAACCTACAGTCACACAGTTACATTAATGTTTATAGCAGCTCAATTCATGACTATGGAACCAACTTAGATGCCCTTCAACAGATGAATGGCTAAAGAAACTGTGGTATATATACACAATGAAATAGTACTCAGTCTTAAAAGAAGAATAAAATTTTGGTATTTGCAGGTAAATGGATGGATATCAAGCTAAGTGAGATAAGCCAGTCTCAAAAAAAACCAAAGGCCAAACATTTTCTCTGATAAATGAACACTGATACATAACAGGGTGGGAGGTAAGGGAAAAATGGAGGATCTTGGGCAGAAGGCAATGAGGGGAAGGGAGGGGCAGGGTGGGTGGGAGAGACCATGGAATGAGATGGACATCATTACCCTATGTACATGTATGACACAAATGGTGTGACTCTACATCGTGTACAACCAGAGAAATGAAAAGGTGTACTCCATTTGTGTACAATGAGTCAAAATGAATTCTGCTGTCATGTACAACTAAATGGAACAAATAAAAAGCAAAGCAAAACAAAACAAAACAAAACAAAAAAACTATTAAATTCTTCCTTGAGAATCCGCCTAGCTTCTACTAGTTTTTAACACTTTTTCTGCTCTGTATCAACAAAGTCATAAGTGATCATGGACATCTAGAAAAATGGTGAACCAAATATTTAATGCAGTTTCCTTGGCAAAAAGGAAAAAGAGGGAGGTCATTTATGAATAGCAGATAAACTTTCATAATAAATGAAAGAAAATTATAAGTCTTCTATTTTAAAAAATTGTTTTCATAATCACTTTTGATTCAACCTGCAGGTTAATGATCAAATGACCTGGGATTATGTGTTCCCTGTGTCCAGTCCACACGTTATCTTAGGACTTCATTTCAAAACTCACCATGGACACTTAGTTTAACAGACTGAGTCACGTTTCCAGCAATATTTGTTGCAACACAAAGATACATCCCACTATCAGAAATGCGTGTCTCAGTTATCTTCATAGAACCAGAAGGGAGGAACGTGTGTCTGAAAGGATAAACCACACATGAGACCCTGGAACTGTGAATTCAAATACTCCCCATGCAGCCAACCTCATTGTGGACTTGGTACTCTACAAGCAATTTTTGAAACCGTTCTTTCAGGCACTATAGAATGCTCTTGATATACTATAAAAAATGGAAATTCTCATATTTACCTTGTTTGATGTTTTTGCAAAACAAAACCAGTTTTGTTATCTTTATGTCTAACCTAATTATCTAAAATTATCAAAGAATTATACATCTTTCTCCTTTCATAAATTGCAGCTAAACAAAATAAATGTGTACTTTGGTAACTTTTGAATTTATTTTGAACATTTTATTTTTTTACAATGCTTCATGAAATATTCAGTGTGTTAAAATAAAGTTTAAAAAAGTACAGATACTTTGAATAGATTCTTCCTATCAAATAATGACATAGTGGATAAACAAGGTTTACGTATAAAAATGTTGTGAGATAACA
This sequence comes from Glaucomys volans, assembly GCA_020662805.1. Taxonomy (NCBI): domain Eukaryota; kingdom Metazoa; phylum Chordata; class Mammalia; order Rodentia; family Sciuridae; genus Glaucomys; species Glaucomys volans. Next base: position 10,057 of record JAJEJO010001963.1, read on the forward strand.
TTAATGTAATGTTCATGTAACTGCACATTATTGCACATATATTATATATACATTAAAATATTTTGAGGGGAGTGAAGAGGTTAGACAGACCTACATAATATCAAAATTCACATAAAGTTAAGTAAAATGAAGCATGCTACTGGGCGAGAAATGCACAACTGGATAAATAGCTAAGGACCTCCAAACAGACCTGGGCATTATGAGGACAGAGGATGTAAAATGCAGCATCAGAGGTAATATTTTAAAAGGTAAAGAAATGACTGATTCTTCAAAATTATATGGGCAATTGCCTTTCCACGTGAGAAAAAATAAATAAATAAAATTAGAACACTACTTAAGACAAAACCCACAAAAACTTTGTATAAAGTCCAAAGAGTGTGAAAATCGAAACAAAATGTGAATAAAATATAAGAAATTGTGATTACAATCTTACTGAAGATACAAAACATACAAATATAAACAACAGTAGATTAATACAATGCTTCTTAAAAAATTAAACTTCCTTACAACCAAAGACATCATACCTAAGCACACCACAAAACCCCAGCAATACACTGAGAGAAGATATTTTTAACACTTAATAATAGACAAAAAATTGTTATCGAGAACAAATGCCAAATTTCTCACATTCAATAAGAAAAAGATAGGTCGCCAAAAAACAGTGAAAGCAATTTAAAGAAGGAATTCACAGATAATACAAATGGCCAACAAATAGGTACTCGTATTTGCAGCTCAGCTGAAGTCAACTCATGAAAATTAAAACAATTATGAGATGTGTTTCACACCCATTTGCTGTTAAAAATATTAAAGTCAGTCAATGCCTTAAGTTCTACAGAAAGTGGAAGCATACATTTCTGTTCTGCTGATGGAAGGGAAAATCAGTATTGCCCCTTTGGAGAGCAATTTAGCAGTGTCTACAAAACTGGAAATAGGGATGCTTCTGACCAAAAATGGTAGTTCCAAATACAGGTCCTAAAGAAACTCATGCATGTGTATGTGAAGAGACAGATAAAAAGGATTGTTTGTAAAAAGAATAAACAAACCATAACATTTATGTAAGGGGGAATGGATAAATAAAACAGAGAATATGCACATACTAGTTAAAGTCAATAAACGAGCTCTATATGAATAATAGTGGATAAAGGTTGACATGATAGAGCAAACAAGAAAATAATATATTATATGTAACTGTGGTAAATTGAAAATCAGGCACACAAAACAAAATTAAAAACACAGAAACAGTTTTCTGTTCAGTTTAAGGATATGAGGTACGTTTGCCCTAGGAAGAGAGAAATGAAATTCTTATTGGGGAAGACAGCAATAGAACTTCAGCTTTATCTGTAATATTGCATTTCTTAAATTTAAAATATTCAGTAAAGATATTTTTTTCAGAGCTGAAGGTGAAGCTCAGTGGATGAATGCTTGCCTAGCATGCACGTTCAATCCTTAGCACTGCGAAAGTTTATTGTTTTCAGAGAAAATTATAAAGTAATTCTTATTAATTTTTCTCACCAGTGGTAAGAGAAACTAACATGAATTCATACCTTGATAATTATATATCAAGAGTCTGACACATGATAGACACTAATTCTTATTCCACCAGTGACTTATATCACAATATTGAGTTAAAATAGAAGTGGAGTCCTAGACACAGGGGATGTGAAGTGTATATTATCTCACATAACCCTCTCATTTCCCATGTGTAAATAGGACAGAAGAGGCTCAGAGAGACTCCTTTACAAAATTGCCAAAAATTTTGAGCAAGCTTTAAGTGGCAGAGATAAGTTTAAATTCACACCTGGATGGCCACAAAGGTGCTGTTCTTATAGCTCTGGCATGCTTCTTGCCATGTCACTTAGCCTAGCAAGTAAGGGTTTAGTCAAGACTTACAAAACCATCTAATCAAACTCAAGTCCTGGACTCTAGTGCTTGATGTGTTTTTTTTTTGCTCCTATGGAATTAGCAAAATTCTGGGCCTACATACACTGGGCTGGCAGGGATCTACAACAGATCTGCTCCATTTTAATAACTACTTGTAAAATGTACCAGCAGGAAATTATGGCAAAGCAGAGTCTAAGCATTTCTTCCACTAAATATAGTGATTTAGAAGGGCTAACACAGTGTACATCTTAAGTTACATTTAAAAAAAAAAACGATTTTTTTCACTTTCCAATGTCCATGTAGGACTGTGTTCAGGCTATACGCTCCTGCCAGGTGCTTAAGACCAAGTTGGTCAAAACTGAACTTGTTCCTATCTACTCTTAAGAGTCAGCTGAGATTCCTCAGAGATCATTCTTGGGGACATGTGCGAAGCCTCTTGGCTTCTTTAGCTTTCCTCTATCAGTAGTGCCATCTGCTAGGAGGGGTCAGGGTCCAGCTAACCATACATGACTTCTCCTGGAACCATCAGGGACATTTCCCTCTCCAATTACGCTCCTCTTTGCAGAATGTGCAATGAAGGTTGTCTTCCTGTTCCCTAGGGTTATTGCAGAAAGCTTGGTCCTTGTCCCCAACGCCAATCCAATAGTGAGGATTGAGAAGAAGGAAAAAGAAGATTTTTTGCTTTGCTAGCAAAGTAGAAACACAGGGGACTCCTGTCCTAGAGGCTGTAATTCTGTCCATCAGCAGGAACAGTACCTATATTTTCTATAGTCTCAGATGTAGATGTGAATTAAATGTGAATTTTATTTATTTATTTATTTATTTTTGCAGTGCTGGGAGTGGAACCCAGGGCCTTGTGCCCGCGAAGCAAGCATTCTACCAACTGAGCTATATCCCCAGTCATGAAAGTTATTTTTTGAGACATTTGAACCTCAACGGGCATAGCCATCTGTCCCCAAACCCTTGTTTCTATGTGTTCTGATTTCCCAGGTCTCTTACCTCGGGGAGAATGGTGAGATGAGCTGAGCCTCCTTGGCCCAGGTGATTATGGGTGGGGGTGAGCTCTTCACCTCGCATGGAAGAGTCACCTCCTCCCCTGCAAGGACAGAAATCTCAACAGGCTTGTCCTGGGACAGTCCTCGCTGGTCTCCAAACACTCTGGGCCTTACTGAAATAAACACACATTAGGGGAAGGACACTGTACATTGCAAAGAAAGCATATTTTAGTCAACATTAATACATGAACTACTAATGTTCTTAAGTAATTCATTAAAAAAATGTTCACTCCCAAGTTTCAGGGCATATCTGAAACTTTCCATTAGTACTTCCATGGTGAGAGCTAAAGGAAAAAGAGGAGCAAGTCTCCCTTGGCAGCAACCTTTCAGCTCATGAGAAGAGGGTCCAAATGTCCTTTGAGAGGCTTCCCTCAATAAAGTGACCTATCCTGGCAGGGTACCGCCCAAGACATAGTTGAGGCTGGGCTTTGCCAGGAGTTTTAACTAAATGCTGTTACTGAAGAGTGTTGCATGTAATAAGCACGTTTCTTGGGAGAACATCATAACACTCCCCCCCAAAGACTATACAATTATATTTCTTAAAATCAGAATTTAAGTGGAGGTGATTTTAGTTGGCAGTTGTAATGCTTTTTTTGGTAAAAAAAAAAGAACCTGGGGGAGTGGTCTGCTAAGAACCCCGGGTGCTGATGCAGGTAGAGTTTCAAGGGGGCAGCTTCTCCAGTGGCTCTCACCATAAACGGTCAGCTGCACCTTCCTTTTGGCGTAGCCAGCTGCATTGGTGGCCGTGCAGATGTACTCTCCGCTCTCCTCCCCACTTGGTGACACCACATATAGACTTCCATCAGCCCCTGCCGAAAACTTAGCGCTGTCCGTTGAAATCAGCTCTCCTTTCTATAAACACAATGAAGAGCCAAAGTTTTAAAAAGATACTGAAGGAGTGACTTCATGTCTGGAAGACAAAGAGAGAAAGAAAAACATCTCCAAGGGGGGAAACCTGTATTTAAAAAATGCTAACTAGAAGAGACTAATTTTTAAGAAAAATAAGACCAAAGAACTAAAGATGGTATTTCTCCACACCAAACCATGGCCCTTGAATTCCAGAACTACTTAAAAAGGGGCAGAATAACAGGAGTCATAAGGGATCACAGCAAAGCCTATGTTCTTCCAGGCTGTTCTGAATACTTGTGTGATATAACTATTCTAACACTCACAACAATTTTACCAGAAGGAATTAGCTCAACCCCCATTTTACAGTTCAACATAATAAAGCATAAGGAGAGAGGAGTGGGAAAACTTGCCCAAGACCACAAATCAAGTCAATGGCAGAACTGGGATTGGAATCCCAGAAGCCAGTGTTTGGAGCCCAAATTCTTAACATTGGTGTTTGGCCACAGCACAAAGGCCACCTGGGAAGATTTCATTTTTGCATTTTTCCTTAAAATGTGTCAAATTTCTACTTGGTGCCAGACACTATACCAGTTGGGGATCAGCTTCGTCATTGTACTTTTGTGTAGAGAATATTAAAATGTTAACCTTTTTATGTATAAAGGTTAACACCAACTCCTCCATATTTTGGATTTCTACATGGATAGAATTAGATGGTAGGCAAAGCACCTCAGTTGTAGTGTTAACTGCACAAATGCCACATTTCATTATGATATCCTCATATATCGCTTTATATCTGCCATATTAAAATTGATTTACAGAAAATATTCCACTGCTGTGGCCAAAGATGGAAAGGCCTTCCTCTGGAAATGGGTCTTCCTTGCCACATTAATACAAGTGAAAACTGGACCACTATGTGACAGAGAGACAGGAATAAATGAGTTGGTAAATGTGTCTTGCTATTTTTAGTCATAGATGGAGTATTTGATGGTGCTCTAGAATCCTATGAAAAGGGAAATATATGAGGCAAGGTCACTTGGAGGCACCTGCAAAGGTCTTTAGTGACATCACTTACCTAAGGCTTAGACCATATTAGCAACACAACAATGAGCACTTCTGTGGGCATCCTGTGTGGCAGGAACAATTCTAAATACTCTGTGGGTTATAGCAGATCCTTTTAACCCCTGGCCACATCCCCTGACCCCTCCTGATTTAAGTGCAGATCTAGCGGACGGCTCTGTGCACTGGTGTTAGGGTCACTCAGTTCTTGCACAAAAGTTCTACTTTGTGGCCTCAGGGCTTTATCCAGAATCCCAGAAGGCTTCACAGCCTGTGCACAGGTAGCCAGGAAATGCAGGGATGTGAGCTCCTCTGGGGGTCACATGTCCTGTGACCTCTAATGAACCCCATGTCCATCAGAGAGATCCTTCTGAGATGCATCTACATTGTTTTGTGGAGTGTCATCAGGATATTGAAGTATATCAGCCCACCATGGAGAAAACCAGCTCAGAGAAGCACTGTATTAGCTTCCTTTCCTGAGCCTCATTCCCTCACCTCCTCCAGGGATCACTTTCCAACTGAACTTCACATCATGCTCTTCAGGAAATACCACCAGATGTTTCATTTACCTTGGACCAGATGATAGTGGGTTTGGGAATTCCACTTGCTTTGCATGGTAAGGTTACTGGTACACCTTCGATTGTACTGAGTATCTGCTGTCCATGCTGAATGGTTGGCAGGACTGAAAAGGAAGGTGAGATTCGGAATCTGAGCACCTGCTCTTCCCTTCAGCATCATATCTTTAAAATTGAACATTTTCAATTTATATATATATATATATATATATATATAATCTTTTTTTGTGGTGCTGGGGGATTGAACCCAGGGCCTTGTGCTTGCAAGGCAAGCACTCTGTCAACTGAGCTATATCCCCAGCCCTTTCTATTTAATGCTTATAAATTGAGCAATGATTTAACATTTCCTGATAGACATGGAAGGTAAGGAGAGTGCCCAACAAAGAAAATACAAGAGTTATAATCTTGGCAAATGGAAGTTTAAGTTTAATGCAAACTTAAAATCAAGTATTAAGTGATATCTATACTCTGACCTATCAAATAAAAATAAAAAAGAAGTGAAGAAAAATCTTTTTTTTTTTCCTGGAAACCCAAGGTAGAAATATACCCAAAGAGTTATATATTCAACAAATATCTTTGATCATTATCCATTACCCATTAAGCTGCCGTGAGCCTTCAGAAAAATGGGTTGTTTTTCCACTACATGTTAATTATCTATCTACCCAAAGAGTCATCTACTGGGTTACTAAATGGAACCTGGGTTGGGGAAGAATTCATTTTCTTAAAAGGTTCATCAGTAACACTTGAAAGACATTAGAAGTTTACATTTAAAACTCTAAAATACAGGATGATAAAGTCAGTATTTTTCAGTAAGAACCACGTACCTTTGTTTTTAGAAAGCAACTGAAGAATTAGCATTGTGAGTAGAAGCAAAAGGAAAAAGAAGAATGTTAATCACACCCTCCTGGGTGAATCATAGTTCATCAGAACCAACTCATTCGTATAGAAGTGATCAATACTCAATGTTCTCAAAATAATGATTTTTTTAAAGAAAATTCCATGCTTGCTATTTTTCAGACACTTCCTGTGCATCTTCTGGGAAGATATGACTAGAACTGCTCTCTGGAGCTCAATCACTCACAGTGTCTTTTGCTGAAAATCAAAATTTTCCAATCTGTCACACTACCCTAGAATAGAACTTTGCTAGAATAGGAGATACCAGAGACCTCAGTGCAAAAATTCCTTGGAAGGATTAAGTTAGGGATACTATTGCTCATATTTTCCTACGGCTGGGATTATTCTTTAGATAATTTCTTCTTAAAGAACTGGCAGTAAAACTATAGCCCTAAACAAGAATGCCAGGCTACTCACTAAAGCAAGAAATTTAATTTCCAGAATCGTGATGGAATATTCAACTTTCAAACATGCTGTCAATTTGTGGCAATGTGAAGTAAGTCATTTTCTTAACCCCTTATCAAGTTTGACAGCCAAAGGGAAAAGTAGCAAATTTAGGCCAGTTTGGAAATCTAATGATATGTGGGTAAAGAAGAAGCTTCTTTCCAGATTGCCAATCTACATAAATCGATATGACAGTTAAACTGCTCTGTCATTTCTATTTGCACTTATGTTTGCATCCATCCATTCATTCTTTTAAGAATTAGTTGAGAACCATCAATGAACGTTCTTCAGAGTGGAGAGGTGGAGTGATGGAAGAATGTATTGCTAACAAACAGAAAAATGGTAAGAAGGGGCTGCTATGCTGTATCACCTCCATTGGCTGCAAGATTTAGTGAACACCAAGTAGATGGTTTGACTTTTCAACCTCATGGACTATATTAGTTGCCCATTTTGGACTAAAATAGATGAACAACTACTGTGAAATGACCTCTCAACTTTAAATTATTATAATTTCTTGCATCATGATAAATAACATCATTGGTCTGTATGTCTTCTCACCTCTGATCTAGCAGATCTCACACTCTCACTCCTTCACCTGAATGAAATTTAGTCTCTGAATCCTGGTCAACCCAATATTCTTGGCAGTCACTAAGAAGCTAAAGGGAGATGATACGAGGGCATGCCTGACCTAAATTCTTAAACTAACCCATGAGCACCCTTCAGGAAATCTATGGTCTGCTCTTTAAAGACAGTTCACAAAACATCTCATCTGTCATTATATGTTCACTCTTTTAAGTTGTTTTAGTATTTCTTCAAATATTTCTTCAAGAACATCTCAGGTGATGTTAGTGGACAGTTGTATAAAACTGAGAAAGGAGGAGAGAAACAGTCATAAAAAAAGAAGACCTTCTGCATTCACTGAAAATTTCCAACCAAGCAACATTTGGAAACTACTGAATTCTAGAATTTGTGTTCTAAATAAAGACTGAATCAACTACTAAAACTAAGTATCTGTGCAACTCTCCTCCCTATGATATTCAGCCCTGCACACAAAGCTATTTTAATACTACCCTTTTCTTTTTTTAAAAAAAGCACTGTGCAAAGTTTTTAAAGGAAACATACTAAAAAATTAATAATAATTTCTTAAACTATGAAGTCGTCCCTTATTTATGGGGATTTAAAATAACTGGCAACTGCTAGTCATGGATGGAAAAAGGCTGCCTCTGAATTTTCTTATTTGTGACCTTTGTTCTTTAACATGCAAGAAGACTGTTTGGTGCATATGAGGTGACCTTTAGAAAAGCTTAGGTCATCTCTAGCTCAAACACAAAGGGGTCATTAGGAAGGACATCTTGTTACACAATCTCCCCTACCGCAAATAGGCAATTTGGATAGTACAATACATTCAGCTTGCCTGAAATTAAGATGTATTTTTAAACACAATTCTTTGAGAGCTGAGTTCACTTTTATCAATTAAGAAACCACTTACAAAAGCCCTTGGCCAGGCTCAGCTGGTAACTCCCAAGAATGTCATTTTGTGTACATAAGAGAAGGAAATCTGGAAATAGCATTAGCAATGTAGACATTGTTCAAGAAATATAAAATAACAACTAGGAGCGGTGTCTACTTCTTGTAATTAGAGGCACAGAGTTATTTGATTAAAACATATGAGCCCAGCTTTGCACAGTTTGGAAATGATCACTCGGGATCTGTCTCTCTTACCATGCACAACCACAGAGGTAGTCTTGTTATTGGCTCCGGCAACGTTCCTGGCCACACAAGTATATTCACCTCCATCCTGAAGTCTGACTCTTTCAATATGGAGGCTCCCATCACTACGCACAGTGATGTAAGGATTTTGGACGAGCTTAAAGGAATACATAAAGTCATGTTTAATTTACAAAGGAAAGGATTTGTCTGAGCCAGAACTATTTCTGCTCTTTTTTTCCATTGGGTTATTAAATATCTTATAAAACAGCACAATATTTCAGCACCATTATTTTAAAAATGAAGAACATAAAAATGTTACCAAGAGCATATCATTTAATCCTCATTTCCCTCCAAAAATTATGTCTCCTAATATTTGTCGGAGAGCTATGCCCATTCTTGAAAAAGGAAAGAAATACACACTACTAATTTCACATTTCTGCAAATTTCATTATCACTCAGGACTCAAATTTCACTACCAATTTTGACTTTTGGCTTAAATTGTTCTTTTCCAAGAAGACTCTCACCACTAGCAAGACATTTGATATTTTTATTTTGGCACATAAGCACTTATTCACACCGAGGGAGAGTGACTTACTCTCAACACCCACCCTCGTCAGCTGAGAGATTCAAGTATCACTGGAGACTGGGTGACATAGGTATTGTGTCAGAGGAGGCTGGCCATGTTTTCAGTTAAGAATTATCACCTCTGTATCCATAACATTATCCAAATTGCATACAGGACATGATAGTACTCAACTAGAATTATCCTATGAGGGCATTTATTTCTAATTGAGGTATACTAATTTTCCTCAAGTTTCCAAGCAAACATGAAAAGTTTTATAACTTCTTTTGTGGAGTGAATTCTGGAAGGAGAAAGTAAGTCTCAAAATTCTAGAAATGGGAGGGAAGATGCTCTGAACTTGATTAAAATGTATTGCCAAAGATAGCATGTTCTCAGAAAAAATCTGTGGAATTATACACAATTTCCTCATCCTATTAGAATCAAAAGTTATACACAAAAAATGTTATAGTGTAGCTCTACATTCTTAAATAGTTCATGGTAATGTTTTAAGTGAATCATAAGAAAGATTACTATATAAAATAAGAGAATTTTATGGGAATTTAACACTTTATAACATACTGCAAAGAAGGGTATAAAATATTTAAATGCTATGCAAATGATATGAACTTGTTCTTGCATGTTCTAAAAGGAGTTTATGAGTGACACTGAATTAAATGTAAAATTATAAAATCAACACCATTGATTATTTCTTCAATTTCTAAGTTGTAGGTGGACACTATACCTTTGTTTTATTTTTTTGGTGCTGAGGATCAAACCCAGGGCCTCATGCATGCTAGGCGATTGCTCTCCCACTGAGCCACAACCCCAGCCCCTATTTTGTTAATTTCTTAATCCCCAAATAATATGAATGATAGAAACATGTTAACTATAAAATGTTTTGGCAGACTTACAAAACATATTTTTGCTTATTTAGTAAATTGATATTTCTCCTTACTCAAGAAAATTATAATTGCACACACTTAAAATGCTCTTACCATGGCTGAATTCTTAATCCAGCGACGTTCTGGAATGGGGTTTCCAGCCAGCAGAGTACAAGGCAAAGTAAGCTGCTGTCCCTCAATAACATTGGCCACCAAAGGGCTGATCCCAATAAGAGGAGCAACTGAGTCAGAGAGAGTACAGGCATTTTCAACTCCATTTCACTCAAAGAAGGGCAAACTACTTTATAGGCCCTAATGAGCTCTAGTTAAGCTACGAGAAGCTTTCAGGAACCAAGTTTTTAAATGAAAATAAGTAGTGATTTGAATGTAGAAATAAAGGATCCTTCTAAGCAGAGTGCATGAAAAATGGGTAGGTAATTATAAAGAAGTAAAGAAAATGGGTCATGGCAATAGATTTGCAATGTGTCCAGTGGATAAATGGAGAGTGACAAAAGCATTTATGAAGGGAAAAGGGGAAATCATCAGAATAACTTTTTGATAAATATTTATCTCAAAACTGTGACTTGACTGGAAGGAGCAGGAACAATCAGGAGGCTGTTATAATTGCTTCAGCTAATAAAACTGTGGACTCGCCAAGATAGAATAGGAAAGAGGTCCTGGAAATGCGTCTTTTTCTAGAAACCAATGAATATATTTAATGTAAACAAAATCCCTACACGGTTTTACTTGGAACATTTAGGTATATACAGATAAATGAAGAAAAACACAGGAAGAAAAGTTTATAAAAGGTTAATAATGAGAAAATTCACTGACACAATTAAAAATCACTTTAAATAGTATTAAATCATGGAGTGCTGAGGCAAAAAAATTATTCTACGGAATAGATACAGGAGTACAAACTCAGTATATGATCAAACAGGTATGCATATTAATCAGTGGAAAGAGAAAATTCAATAAATGATATTGAATTAAATGTCTCATCACTTGGAAATAAACTGCATTCTGTTCTTACTTCATATCACACACACACATATAATTCTACATGGACTAGAATGATAAATGTAAAACAGGTAACCAGAAAAGAACTTCCCCACTCTAGTGTGCGTGTGTGTGTGTGTGTGTGTGTTCACAAGACTTGTACCAATTTTTTTTAAGTTGACCTTCATGTCTTGAAATGGAAGACAAGGAGCTTGGAACAGAATGATAGTTTCCTGTCATTAAGGAAACTTGCCGTTCTCACATTTATGAAATGGAGTAGACGACAAAATTCCTGTCTAGTCATCAGGTCTTTCTCTAGTTTTAAAACAATAAAAAGTGACACAGGCAAAAGATGATGTAGTGAGGAAGTCTGATGATTTTGAAGAGTGGTGTCTAGACACTTAATAGATCTTACCAAGTCCCGTCACTGTAATCGTTGTCTGCGACTGGATCTTTCCAAACTGGTTTTCAGCCTCACAAATATAGGTTCCTTTGTCGCTTGCCCATAGGTCTAAAAAGAAGAACTCATTTATTCATTCAGTACCATCTCTGAAGCCTCAACTGTGTGACAGGCACAGTGCTGAGACCCGTAGCTGAGAATATGGTACCGCTGTCCGCTAGTTCCCCTTCTGAGCGGGGAGACACAGAGAGGAATCAGCAATCACCCCAAGTGCAAAAAGGCTCAATGCCTTTCCAACAGTGGCCATGGAAGCAGAGACAGGAGTGAGTGACTGCAGGTGGGAGATGTAGAGAAAGATTCACTTCAAAGGTAACACCTGAGCCATACCTCAAAGAGTGGATGGGACAGAGAAAGGTCAGTCCAAACATAATGCAGAAGCATGGTTTGAAAAATCAAGGTCTGCTCAAAGAATGGAAAGTTGTTCCACCAATTGGATCCTACAGCAACATGGATTGGGGGGCAACTGGAAAGTCTGTTTCAGCTGGCCTAATCACTGGCAGAGTCTACTTGCACTTGGGAGGCAAAAACTAGAGAGGCAAAGCATGAGGCATATTCACAAAAGAACAATCATCCTAATGGTCCCACTGGAACTTCATGGAGTTGGTCTTATAATTACATGAACCTCATTCTGTTTAGGTAGAAAAAGGGACTTCAGCAAAAATTATTCACCACTGAAGAAAATCACTTTGCTAGCTCATAACAGACTGCGTTTGAGCTGTTGAATTCACAGTGACATAAGCATGTACATGGTGTGGACATTGCCAGAGCATTCACATACCGACATACATCTTACTTTCATATGGGTTTTCCTTATTTTCCTTTTGTACTACTTGTTGAATATTAGAATGATTTTCATTATGTAGGTAGAACAAATACATGAATTTTTTCAAGATAATAAAGGTTGTTACAAAACACTTGTAATTAAAGACAGAACTGGGGCAATCAGCATGGGGGCTACTTAACTTCAGGTTGTTGGGTGGGTCAGAGGCTGAAGCTGAAACCTTATAGAGGGTGTGATTTTGATTTTGTGAGCTATAGGGAAGACTTTAAATAGGGCGAGGACTATAATCTTATAAATATTATAACCAGAACAAGTGTAGTCTAATCATTGGATGAGATAGAACCATACTTATTTATATAAAATATATTTCCATAAACTTACTTAAAATAAAGAGAGCTCCTGTTCTTAGCTGGCTGATGGAACTAACTGAAAAAGGTCTTGAGAAAATTGGCATGTTGTCCAGCCTTCGCCACTTGATCCTTGGTTCTGGATAACCCTGAACATAACAAGGTAATGTCACATTTGAGCCAATTTCTGTAGATACATCTGCAGGTTCTTGTATGAAAACTGGAGGTGCTGGAAGATATTAAAAACAAATTTAAAAAGTCATTGTTATAGTATGTGCATACATTAAATATAAACTTTATTAAGTTGTTAATGAAATCATTATTTAAAAAATATTGTAAATTTACCCTCTAATTAATCCTGTCTGATATAAAAATAGCTTTTCTATTTGATATAAAAATTAATTTGCCTTATAAAAGAATGATATAGAGAAATGAAATCCAGATCACCTTATACAAACTGAATCTTTCATTTTAGGACTTCATTTTCAATTTTAAGTTTATGTTACACTGCCCAAACTTTAAGACTTTCTTGTAAATAAATGGACCCTGTAATGTAATATTTATGATATTCTCCAAAATTTACTCCCTTTGGCTGAATTTTAAATGAACCTGATTTACACCAGAGGTTTTCTTTACTAATCACTATCTGACAAGCTAACGGTATTTACTCTTAAATTACATTCTTGTTCAATATCATATTCTTGTTTTACATATCTCATATACTTGAGTTAGAGATATTTGAGAATCAGTAATACAAATTAAGGTCACAGAAGAGAGCATTTGATAAAGGCAGAATAGTGAGTGCTTAACATCTTTAAGTTGAGAAATAATTCAGAAATTATAAAATTATAGGGAAAAGGTCACATGATCCAGGTAACTGCAGAAACTGAGAGGAAGAGACAGAAATACATCAGAGGCACACCTTGTAAAACATGGAAGGCAATACAGGGAGGCACCACTGGCGAGATCAAAGAGATGAGGCTTTCAATGCGGCCCAGAAACTTGTGAATATTGTTTTGAGGCGTCAGGCAAAGAGGAATACAAGGAGCATGATAGCAGGCAGTAGAAGAAACCTGCTCAGGAGGATTCTAAGAAGAGGTTCCCTAGGCATGGTTCCTTGAAAAAGTCAAGGTTAAATCCTGGATAGAAATGATGGTAACTATCACTTTCAGATCAAGGGATTTTGTTAAGTGCTGTCCATTAATTATTTCATTGAATCTTCAAGATATCTCTATGGAATTTGCCTATTACTAATTGTCAAAGGTACTATTTTTCACTCTGATTTTAGAGATGAAGGAATTGAACCCAGTTAATTCGCTAGTGTCACATAGAGTTGAATGATGGAGATAGGATTAAAAACCAATTCCAACTTTAGGACCACAATTCTTTGTCATTTTAACAGCCTCCCCTCCTCTCTGGGTTCCAGTAACTGCTCAGAGTCATTCTGTTTCATGAAAACGGCTGTGATGGTCACTGCTTTCCTTCTCATGGGGCTTCTGGGGCTTGGACGTACATCTGTCTCCCAAGCAACACCAGCGCCGTCTTAGCATGGGTGAAAGGATCTCCTCTAACTCCGCAGCCTCAGATCCCTTGATTTCCCTTCACAAATTCTACCTCCTGGGCAATCAGCACTTCTTATTCTTCTCCAAACAGGACTGATCTTTCTGGTACCGGTAGCTGATTTATTATCATCCCCCTCAAATAAGTAAGGTCTGCTGTTGATCTCCCACTACGGAAATATCAACAACCCTTTAATCCAGTTCAAAAGGACCCTCCTCTGTGATGCCATCTCTTACCATGAACATGATTTCTTCCTCAAGTTTCAGACAGCTTGCTCTCTACTTGCAGAATCTGCATATTCAGCCTATCATTAGACTATATGTTTGTTTCTTCCCTAGAAAGTTGCTATTTGCAACCACATTTATCTTTAACAAAAACTAGCATAGTACTGTGAACATTAGATAGATATCTGTGAATGAATTACTGAATCAGTATGAAAAATTATTCTGGTAATAATCCACTCTATGTGTGTCTATGTGCGCGTGTGTGTGTGCGCGCGTGCACTCATGTGTATTTGTGCATATTATGATGACAACCTTGACTCAGTACATTTGAACTTTCATTTTTGAAGGAAACATGAAAATTTCAGAAGGCACCTTGTTTATTTATTGAACCTAAACAAATTTCAATTAAATACCACAATTGAATAAGGTGTGTTTATAAAAAGAAGTGGTGTATTTGAGTTTAAATTTTTCTTAATCCATGTTTTTAGGAATTTGACTTATAAAAAGAATAGGCAGAATTCAAACATGGTTTATGAAGTAGTTCATTGCTTGCTTATCCTAAGTTTCCAATACCAAGTTAATTTATTTTAGAGCAGGGAGTTCTCTCTAAACTATGGAGACTAAAGTCCTAAGGTCTCAAGATATGTTAGGCTTGGAGATCGAGCAGGTAAATATAGTGATGGACAGAAAATAAATTCCAAAATAGCAAAAAAAAAAAAAAATGCAGAAGCCTGGGATCAACTAAGTACTTGGGGGGAAGCCCAGTTTACTGACACATTAGAACATTGGCATCAGTGAAAAGGGAGGCAAACTAGAATGTTCCAAAGGAAGAAAAAAAGAGTGTCTGGAATAAAAAAAGATATGCAAGGGTCAAGTTGTATCACAATACTCAGTCAAGACGGAGAAGTCTTCCATTTTGAAGTAGCTTTGGGAACAGCATGAGGTGAGCGAACTCAGGCACTGGGATCAGAGAACAAGGCAAATGAGGAGACCAGGCACCAGGGAAGCTGCAGAGACAGCATCAGTGAGGAGACTCAAAAAAAAAAAAAAAAAAAAACAAAGCAACTGCTGATTCAGCGAGGAAAATTCTTCATTCTTCCCACTCCTGAGGGTGGTCACCATGGCCTCCAGTGAGTCAGACTGGGGAATGGTAGACAGATTAATGAACAGTGGGAGCCCTACAGTCAGTGGTGCTTGTCCAGAGGGTGTTACTCACGGGGTTCAGAGACCACTCAGGGTTTCCAACAGCAGTCCCACAATTGCTCAGTCTATGTGCTTGGAAAAATCATTTTATCTCCTGCCATTTTGATATCCCCAAAATGGGGAATAATAACATTTCCTATCTTATGTTGTTAAAAGAGACAATCTTTAATAACCATTTAGCACATAATATTCACCCAAGTATACATTATAATATTATAATTATATCATTATAATATTACATAATTAATTTACTAAATCTTAGTGCTGGAGTTTACTGTATCTGTTGTTTAATTTCTATTCATTTTCTTCAGATAGTCTGTCAGGGTAATGTGTGATTCTCTGTGGGCCCCAAACAGATATGTGCCCACTCCTTCAGATGTGCACAGGGGTGATGCTGCAGTACGGCTCACTGTCACAGATACTGCTGTGTGCACACAGTATATTGAAAATATGAAAATCAAAAACAGAGGGCTGAGGTTGGGGCTCCGTGGGAAAGCGCTTGCCTAGCATGTGTGAGGGACTGGGTTCGATGCTCAGCACCACATAAAAATAAACAAATAAAATAAAGGTATTGTGTCCATCTACAACTAAAAATATTTTTTAAGAAAACACAGATTATTCACCTTGGTCTAAAAATTACTCCTTAAAATCATTCTAATTCCCTTAGAGACCATTAAATAGATCTTCCCTCTACAGCAGCTCTGGATTCATGTCAGTCTGAGATTTTCTTTCCTAAAATGACTGGACACAGTGTTTTGGTTCTACCAAACCACAAAACACGAAACCACAGTCTCAGACTCCAGCCCTGTGTGGTGTGGAATGCTAGAAGTCAAAGCGCTGCCAGGCAGCTTTTCGTTTGATGTAGCCAATCCTCTTCCCTTCCAAATGACTTCACAGGGCACTGCCCCTTCTTACAAAGGATGAAACGCATTGGTAACTTTCCCTGTTGACCTCACAAGTCCATCACTTAAAGCCATGATAATGAGAAATAGGAAAAGGGTGACTTCTTATAAGAAGCTAGAACTTATGAATAATATTAAACAGTTTCTATGATTTTTTTTACTCTAATATTGTTGATATGAGGTAACATGCCTACAAAAACAAATCCAAAAGCCCAAATAGCTACATGATATGGATAAAAGCATGTTTTTCTTCTTAAGTCACACACTACTACTTAAATTTATGCCCAAGAGTTTTGGAATTCTAATGAATAATTTTATGCACTGCTAAGCTTCACACTTAGCTTTCCTCAAGCTCCTTCTAAAAAGAAGTCAACTTGAAACAGTGACTTTCATAATAAAAGTCCAAAGCTTAATCTGAAATACTATGCTACTATCACCTAGGCATTTCTACGCTGTTGTTACATCTCAGAGGATCAAAATGACCACTTCTTTACTGATGAAGTTATTATTCATGCATATATGCTGCCTAGGCAGCTTCAGCAGCAATGATTCCCATGTGAGATAAGGGTAAGGATGCTTCATTTCATCTTTCTAACTAACCTATGAGGTTAGTCAGTTCTCTAGTACCCACCTCATAGATAAGGAAAGACAGGCAAATGATCCATTCTCTCTTCAGAGTGTTTTCTTCTTTTTTCTTTTTCGTTTTTGATACCAGGGATTTATGCCCAGGATGAACCACTAAGCAACATCTCTGGCCCTTTTGGCACTTTTTATTTATTCATTTTTAAATTTTGATACAGGGTCTTGCTAAATTGCTCAGGGCCTCACTGAGGCTGGTTTTGAACTCGCACTCCTCCTGCCTCGGCCTCTGGAGTAGGTGGGATTACAGGTGTACTCCGTTCTCTTAACCATTATATGAACTGTGAGAGAGGTTTTGGTGGGCAGCGTGTTTGCCTTTTGACCTTACAGTGGTCATTGCTGCTGCTGGGGTTTGTGTGCTCTTGGCAAGTACATCCTCAATTTCCTAAATATGGAAACAATGGCCCCATATGATCAGACAAGGTCAAATCAACCTCTATAAGCTACACTGAGAAGGATCTAATGGTGAGTAAGGAAAGAGTTGAAATAGAAGAGAAACATGAATGGTGCCAACTTTAGTACTGAGTTATTGGGCTAGCAATGGTCAAGGTTAAGCAAATAAGGAAGCAAATAAGGAAGTTTATGCTAATGGGCCTATCAGGATAATTACCTGAATAAAATTTGAAAAGCCCATTGTTTTAGAAAAGATCAAGGAGACTGAGGATGTTAAATATGAGTGAAGATAAAACAAAGTTCAGTTCAGTTTATAGAATGAAGCAGAAATATGAAATATTGGTTGGGATGTCTCCTAACTCAACACAAGTCACCCCAGTACAGGTAGCCCAGTCCCTGACATGGTGGATCACTGGACAGGAGGGAACCTGGGAAATCCAGAAGGTGAAGAGATGACCAAGAAGGCAGTAAGTAAGTAAAGAAAGATTCTCAGACCTTCTACTAACTTTGAAGAGAGTAAGGGTGTCATTAGTTTTTTATTGGGAATAATGACTGGGGCTGTTTGTCCATTCTTTTAGAGTTATGAAACTATAAAAAAAAAACCAGTTTGGTATACATGAAATATTTGGGCAGGAAGGAGGGAGAAGCAGAACCAGAAAATGTTACGTCTGAAATGCTGCAACCACATTTCTTGAAATTCCATGTCCATATGGAATTCCAATCTTATTCCTAAGGTATTTCTCTTAATAATCCTAGAGGTTAGTTATATTAAAACACATCTTGCAGTGCCTTGGGGAGATTCTACTGTGGCCTTTGTGGTCATTTCCAACTTTACCAATTCTTCCCTAAGGGCATAATCACCAAGAATGAAGAGTGTCTATTGACCAGACAGCCCAGGGGCAGGGTATCATAAAAAATCCAAGGAGGAAAAACTTTAGTTTGCATGAGGTAAAATATCAAGCATCGAGGGTCTTTCATTTAAAGACTGAAGACATTAGAACTAAATGTTTTTTTAATGCATATTCCTAACTTACATTTAAAAAAAAAGTTTTGGCATGAAAATCATTATATATTACACATAATTAAACATACAATTTAATGAAATGTCATATTTTATAAGTTTTAACAGATGCGAAAGCTTCATTATCTGTTAAAATTAAGCTGCCAGGTTCTTTTCCATGCAAAACGAGTTCTGTTTTATTTCAAATTTTCCACACTGTGTAGAATTTTTTTTAAAAAAATGTGCAATAGACAAAGAAGGAGGAAGAACCAAACTTCTTGAGTAACTCAAAGATAGTTGTCATGCACACATTGTATCCTTTACATTGTGATTGACATTTATTTGTAGTTAGTACTTTTTTTTAATACACTGGGGAGTAATTGACAGTGAATTAAAAAATAATAATAAGGTAAAGGACCATCTGCTACCTTCCTGTCATCAACATTTTCAAATTATGGTCCAGGGCCAAAGCCTAATTTCTGGCCTCCAGATGTTAATACTTAGGAATCTGATGGCAGAATGGATGACTCCTGATAGGAAAATGGCAGGAAATGATATACTAGAGTCTAGAGTCTCTGAAGTCAGGCAACTTGAAGTCTAGAGTCTCTCAAGTCAGGTAACTTGAGTTCGAATATCCTAGCTCAGTCTCTTCCTAGCTCCATCAGCCTGATCAAGATGCTTACAAGTTTCAGTGTCCTTAGTCTATATCATAGACATAATTATGGCATCTTCCTCTTAGGGTTGTTGTGAGGGTTTATGGGATAGAGCATAAAAAGTTCTTGATTCAATGAATGCAACACAGAAAGCACAGAGTGAATGTTAACTACCATGGTTCCATCAATAATCTGAAATGCTCACTCTGATTTAGCCATTCTGACAAATGTTTCTACCAAATTGTTTTAAACTTATTGAACATGGATCAACTTCAAAACAACTTTGTGTATTAGATCCAGATGCTTACAGCCAACATCCAGGGTTATTTTGCCAGCTGCTCTTCCAGCATCATTGATGGCTACACATGTATAATCGCCAGCATCCAGATCTTGTGTTTCTTGAATCTTCAAAAGTCCCAAGAGAGGGTCAATAATGAGGAATGTTGAGGGCCTTAACTCAAGATCTCCTAAGTCAAAACAAAGGGGAGAACATTAAACACTGAAGTACTTACATAGTTTACTCAGCTATTGGTTTGATTTCAAAACTTCTGAATAAAGTAGATTGCAGAGTTTCTAAATGCAAAATGCAAGTTGGTTTGCACAACATAGATGCTTTGTAGAGTCTAAAATCGGGTCCTGAAATGAACTAGGTACAAATATTTCCTATTTATTTCTGTGTAAGTACCTAAATAAGAATGAATTGCTTGACACATGCTGGGGACTTGGGAAATGTTGGCAGCTGTGATGGGAAGAAGGGACCACGATGATGCAGGTTGAAAGACATTTCCACCATCTTTGTGGCAGGATGCATTTCAGTTACCCAGGAAATGCCTGAGAGACTAAAGGTATTTCAGTTCAGCTAAGGCACAGGGTTTTGTTTTGCTGAGCGCTGTCAGATTGTATCCTTGAGAAGCATGAGCTGTTGAGAAAATTCTAAGGATGGCTGGGGAGGAAGGGACCACAGCTGACTGGAGAAGTTAGGGAAAAACTTCTGGAAGAAAAGAAAGAAAGGATGAAAAAGGTCAGAGGGGTTTTGTTATCTTAATCTCCCAAGACGCCTCAACTGAAATCTGTAGTATTCATTAAAAATCTGGATGTGGGAGATATGGGGTTGGGGAGTCAAGGTAGGGAACTAATGTGTGGGAGGCAGAACCACATACTGAATTAGAGAGCTCAGTGTCAAAACAAGATGGACCAAGAAACCAGTTATTTCTGGGTTGTGCCAATGTGCCATATGCCATTTGTCCCTATAGTCCCTCAACCTCCACCAACAACCTCTTCTATTTGAAGTCAAGCAATGATTCAACTAAACTATAATTTAGGCTAAACTTCTTATTGCTCCCCTTCTTCTAGGACATCTCCTCTCCAAAGAATGAGATTAATCAGGATAACTAATATCATAAAAGAGTACATGGTACTAGATATATTATTGCCAGCCCAATGTCTATATCTTTTTTGTTTATTTTGTAAAGAATGATATAAAACATGTGAGGACCCTAGAAATATCCAGAAGGTTTGAGGGCCATTGCTCTTAGGGTTTCGTGGCATTCCCAGAAGTCATGTGTGAAAGGGTACCCTTCAAAATGTCACAAACCAGCCGGGGGTCCTGGGTCCAAAAACCATAGAAATAACTCTCTTCGCAAAAAGAACAAAGATCATAGGAGTAACTGCTTGCAAAGAGAGCCCAGGAGCTAGTAATTCCCTAGGACACTACAAAACAGCACCCATCAACAAACTCAGGACAAGAAACGGCCAATTCTCTCCTTGTTTATAAAGTTATCTGAGGAGGGGAGGTCAAAGGAGGTCTAAATTTTAAAAAAATTGCCTTAGCAACCAACCAACAGTGCCAAAAATGAAGTATTTTCCAGCATTCCAGTATTTTAAACCCCCAATCATCCATTTAAGCTTGCTACTACATACCACTTGAGAATGATAGAAGCAACTAAAGCTGTGTCCGTGTGCCTCTGGGAAATTTTCATAAATAAAAGCAGATGATGTTGACATAAACTTTCCTCCCACCAAAGGCGGAAGCAATGTGACCCTGCTGCTCATTAAGTATTAAAATGTTTGGACTAAATGCATTTAGGCTTTTGGAATTTACTTTTCCCCTATATTTCTGAGGACATAACAGTCATCAGGGGATGAAAATAAAGACCTGTTGTTAGTAGCACTTTTTCAAAATAAAAATGTTTAAAGAATACTAAGCATGAATCAGGCTAAGTGAAATAAGCCAATTGCAAAAAACCAAAAGCCGAATATTCTCTCTGATATGTGAATGCTGACTCACAATGGGGTGGGAGATTGAGCAGGGCAGAATGTGGGGGAAGGAAGGGGAGATGGGAATGGGAAGGACAGTAGAATGAATCCGACATAACTTTCCTGTGTTCATATGTGAATACACAACCAGTGTAACTCCATATCATGTACAACCACAAAAATAGGAAGTTATACTTGGCGTACATCTGGCATGTCAAAATACATTCTACTGCTATGTATAACTAAAAAGAACAAATTCAAAAAATTTAAAAAATAAATAAAATTTTTAAAAGAATACTAATCATGAAACAAAATATAAATTGAAAAACACTAATTCAATCAAGTTTGAACTATGATCACAATTTGACAGTCTCTTCTTTCTTGATTTCCACTGAAAAAATAATTAGCAAATTAAGAGGCCATAGAGAGGGCTGGGCATGTGGCTCAGTGGTAGAGCACTTGCCTGGCATGTCTGAAGCATCCGGTTCAATTCTCAGCACCACGTGTAAATAAATGAATAAAATAAAGGTTCATCAACAACTAAAAAAAATTTTTAAAAAATGCCATAGAGAAATACAGAACCTTTCAAATGGAAATGAAACAGGAATTATTAGCTTAAATATCAAATAAGACTGAAGAATGTTAGATACATTGAAAAATATAAAAATGTCCTGGTAGTCTGTTTTATAATTTAACAGTCATTATGACTGAGAAAGGTTCTCTTTCAGCTAGATTTAAATTCAGTCCTGGTCTCTATGGACATAAAGATTAACAGATCTTAATCCCCAGCACAAGTGCCATTCAAATAGTAGATGATTCAGTAGTTATCATATATGTGTATCTCAAGACCCCTTCAGTTACTCTTAAAAATTACTGGGAACACCAATCAACTGTTGTTAATGTGGATTATACTTATTTTCATTTAATATTTAAAAAATTAAACTGAGAAAGTGAAAAACATATGCATTAACTTATTTCATAATAAATCTACGATATTTTAATATCACAAACATATTTGTGACAAAATAATATTTTCCAAAACAAGAGAAATTTATTAAGAACAATGGCATTGTTTCACATTTTTGCAAATTTCCACAATGTCTAGTGTAACAGAAGACAACTGAAGGCGCAGATTTGCTTCTGTATTCCCTTTATTGAATATCACACCACACAGACTCCAGAACTTCCTCTATGCACTCTAAAGACAATAACTTGAAAAAGACAAATAACATCCTAACATTAGTATGAAACTAGTTTTGATCTGGAGGTTCCCTTGAAAAAATTGTGAGGAATCCCCAGAGATTTCAAACTACATTTTAAGTACTACCAATTTGGATAAATAAATCTAATTTTAAAGATATTTTACCACAAAATATCCTTTTATTTGATTTTAATTGTATCCCTGATTCTCATTTGTGCAGTGAATTGCCTGCCTGTGTCTGGGAGGATCAGCTGGCTTAATCCTGAAGCTCAGGAAGGCTCTGCCAATTGTTAATGAGCATTGGGAACTTGTCTTCCAATACGATCTATCAGTATCTAATGCCCATATTCTAACTCTGTTGGCTCATAACTTGGACAGGGAAATGGAATGTTATTTACTGGACCCCCTGGACTAATATATCTAAGGCTTAGAGAAGAAACTAATCGGTGAATTCCAGAATCTTCCATGCGGTGACTGCCTGGCTCCCTACCTCCTCCTTTAGTTTCCAAGCTATTTGTGGGACCAAAACAGACATGAAAACAAGTTTTTCAGGACAGTAGCCCTGCTTTTGGAGAATAAAAGACCTTCTGTGTGATTCTACTATATACAGGCAGAGAAGTCTGCATATCCTATTACTGTGTTGAATTTTTATTTTCATCAATTTTTTATTTTTATTTATTTATTTTATTTACTTATTTTATTTATTTTTATTTTCATCAATTTTTATTTTCATAAAACTGAATCACATTTAAAAATGTCTCCCTAACATATTTTCTGGATCTATTTAATTCTATTGGGGATTTGAAATTGATATCTATTTCATTGATAATTCAAAGACTTAAGAATTTTAAATTAATAAAATTAGTTTGCTAACTTAAATAAACCTGATTAAGAAGCAAATCCAGAAATGCCTTCTTATCAGGAACAACATGAAGACTACTCATCTTTTAACATAGAAAATCATAAAAATGGCATTATTTCCAGGTTGCCTTTCTCATTTTGCTTTATATTATTTTAAAATATGTGTTTGCCACATAAAGCCTTTCTTTTTCACCTCATGTTCCCTAAGAGTTTGAACCCGAGGTGAATTCATAATTTTGTGATTATGACATCAACCTGTTGCTATGGGAATGTCTATGATTTGACAAACAGAATCATAACAATAGTGCTTTGTACTATTTAGTATTTTTCATCTGAAGATTAAAAAATATTTTGCAAACAGCATCTCAGTAATCCTAGCAACCTTCCAGTTAGGGTGTTTGCAGGATTTTTTTTCTCTTCCTTTTTCTCATGAATTGGAAGAACTGAAACAGAAGCAGAAGCAAGGGGTTTTACATAGATATTTACTGTCAGCATCAGAGGCTGCACCAGGATCCAAGTGTCTTCTCATTAAGGCCAACTGGCACATTACTGTCATGTTGTTATAGAACCACAGAGGTGCAATTTTAAGTTACAAACGTGAACAGATAATTTCTGTACTTGATCTAAGCATCTACCATGCATGATGAAGCTGCATGGTGCATACTTTGTCTTTGAATTGTCTATAAACTTCAACTTGTGTCTTTAGGCAAATACCTGTTACAAACCATCCTTGAGAATCTAGAAAACTCAGTAGTAGGAGCTAGCATCTCTAAGAAAAGTGAACTAAAATCAGTGAAGTTATTTTAAATGTTAACTGAGTATTCTTGGACAATTTTCTACAGGAAACAATCCTAAACTAACAAAGAGAATGTTCAGCTGGATTAGCAAAGGCAGACTTTTCCTGCTTTGATTTTCACAGCCCTGTAATCCATACCAGATGTCAAATCCTGAAATTCAGAGTTCAGAATTTTGAACTATTGTCTCTAGTGAGATCATAAACACATTTTATGGGGCTGCTATGTCACACACCAAAATAAATTTTTAACTAATCATTTTTTTTTAAAGAAAACAAAACCAAGTGAACCCCAGACATGAACATGCTTAAGAAATGTACCTTTGAACCACTTAACTTGAGGTGGAGGCACACCGGAGGTTTTGCATTCCATAACTGTTGTATCCCCAAGGGCAACCAAGAGCTCACTCTGAACTACAATCAACTTTGGGGCTTCTGAAAAAAAAAAAACAAACAAGCATTTAAATAGTTAACATCTAACCCAATACCACCTGGACCTTGCTTATGTTTGCTAAATGAATCAATTAAAAAATGAACAGTATTTAAGTGCATGTGGCTATTTCAATGTTAACAAGCAGAAAGAAACTCTTACGCATGTGCATACAGATGTGTATTTTGAAAAGATCATTTATTAGGATAAAAAAGGATATTAGGCAAAATAATGCCTAAAACATAAAATAATTATTGTAAAATAAAGTTTGAAAATTCAGGAAAGTATTTGAAAGGTCTCTATAAAAATGTATATATGAAAAGAAAAGGTTTGGAAAGCTGAATACTTCTTACAATAATACTAAAGGGACAGAAAGATAATTGCAAAAAAAATAAAATCAAGGGCTGGGGCTCAGTGATAGAGCACTGGCCTAGCATGTGTGGGGCACTGAGTTTGATTCTCAGCACCGCATATAAATAAATAAAATAAAGGTTCATCAACAACTAAAAAAATATTTTAAAAAATAAAGTCCAAGACTGACATGGCTCAAGGAAGACCTGAAGATAATACAATTGCAGATGAATTTGTGAATAACTTTTTTTCTTTCTTTTTGCAGTGCTGGGGATTGAAGCCAGGGCCTTGTGCTTGCGAGGCAGTCACTCTGCCAACTGAGCTATATCCCCAGCCCGTGAATAACTTTTTCTATGCATTTGTAAGGATACCCCTGTCTAATTACAAAGATAGAACTTGCATCCAAGACTGAAGTTTGCATCTGTAAGTAGTCTCTCAGTTTTGACTCTACTTTTTCCTGTGATGCTTAAATACTGATGTTGGGCAATGTTCTTTACATTTCTTTCCTTGGCTCTCCAATATACTTCTTTCCTTAGATTTGTTTGTTTTGCCCTGTTGACAAAAGTGCTAGTTCACTCACATATTTTCTCTTAACTAGACAGTTTAGGATTTCCTAACTTCAATGGACACAGTTTTAAACAAGTCTCAAAGAAATGTCACTCCTCTACTAGAAAATTTTCAGTGATTCCATAGTTTGGTGCTCAGCTTTCACTTTAACCTTAACACCCATCACTTTAACCTTAACACCCATCACCCTTCCTCACACAGATCTACATGGGCAGCCCAAACACAACCTACTCTCTATCTTCCTGCCTTTGCTGTTTCCTCTTCCTGAAATGCCCTTTGCCACAGTTCCTCAAATCCCATTCATTCTTCCAGACTGGGCTTAAATCCTGTCTCCTTTGAGAAATCTTTGCAAATTCCCCAGACGGAATTACTCTTCCCCCTGCCAACTTCCCACAGTGGCATTTATCCGTTTATTTTGTTATATTTCTTTATATATCCACTCCTATCATGCAAGCTCTTGAAAGGCAAGGTACTGTGGCATTCCTTTATTTTACACTCTAGTCTCCAGCACAGCATTTCTGCATATGATGGATGCTAAATCTGCTAAATAAATGTGTTGAATATTTTGGTTTCTAGGCAAATGAATCAAAATCTGTTTCTGCAATATAGGATTCTGTGTTAGTCACTTATTCTACAATCTCATCTATTTATTCCCTTTCCACCCAGGTGTTCTGCGACCATTTTCTATGCCTGAGTCCATCTTCCTTTACAAATTTAC
The DNA here is from genome assembly GCA_020662805.1 of Glaucomys volans. Taxonomy (NCBI): domain Eukaryota; kingdom Metazoa; phylum Chordata; class Mammalia; order Rodentia; family Sciuridae; genus Glaucomys; species Glaucomys volans. Next base: position 36,302 of record JAJEJO010001963.1, read on the forward strand.
CATGTACCTTCCTCATCTCTATAAATGAGATGAGGGCCTCAGTTTCAATACTTAGGACACATTTGACACTTATGATAGTTTTACTATCTTAGTGTGAATGAGGTGGAGGGAGTGAGGGAACTGGTGGATGTGTGGTCATTACTTATTCACCTTTATATCCTGACACTGAGCATATGAAGCTTGTATCTTTTATTTAACTATAAAGACCAAATTAAATAGAAATATTCTATCAAATAATTGTCACAAAGTATACCTTCAATAAATTTGTCAGTTTGGAGGGGAGAAATTATAGAAGAAAAGTAAAAATGATAAGATACACTTTTGTGGTGGTGGTGCCAGGGGCTGAATCCAGGGGTGCTTAACCACTGAGCCATATCCCCAACACTTTTCATTTTTGATTTTTGAGATAGGACCTCACTAAGTTGCTGAGGCTGGCTTGGAATGTGATTCTCCTGCATTAGCCTCCCAAGCCGTTGGGATTACAGGTGTGCACCACCACACCTGGCTTACAGTTTTGAATATAAGTAAAAAAATAAAAAACGGAAGTTGAGGTAAACTAGAAAGGATGTGGAATTTATTAAGTTGAAAGTGACATGGTGCCAAGAATAAGTGAACCATGGAAGAACAGAATTCTGTGGATGATCTGGAACTCTCACAATCTGGAAGCTCCTTTAATTTCTACTGACTAAGAAAGTTATTCATCCCTTGAACTTTTAACTTGAATTAATTATCGTATTTGCTTTAATCAGTACCTGAAATGAATAATAAATTATAATATTAGGTATAACTTATTCCTAATATTAATTTTCAGGAAGGTACTTTTACATTGTTTGAAAAGATATTCATTCTATTTTAATTGCTTTTTAAACTGATTATACTTGCCAATGTATCTGAGAGTGGAAGTCTGTTTATCTGTTCCCGCTGAATTACTTGCCAGGCAACCATAGATCCCTGCATCTTTAGGAGCTGCATTTTTAATAAATAAGGTACCTTCTGAGGTCATCCTATACCTGTGGATAAAAAGCAAAAAAAATAAAATTGAAAATACCATAATTGTAGTATCAAGATACTATAGCACCTCCCTGTCAAATATTTTAAAGTTATATTAAAGTTACATTTTAGAGTTATATTTTGGTGCTATTGGCAGAAATGATTAACATCACCATTTCACAAGCAGAGATGTTATACTGTACTATTACTACTGTTAGCACATAATACACCAGTCACGAGGGACGCATTGCTCCAAGAGCTTTACAATTATTAACATCATTTTCAATTATTCTCACAACCCAGTAATTGAGGTAATATTAGTATCTCCATTTTAGAGATGAGCAAAGAGGTTACATAACTTGGCCAAAGTCAAGAGTTACTCAATGAAGGTACTGGAATTTGTGCCCAGGCAATTTTGCTTCTTGTGATGAATTACTATGCTCAATGGTTGCTCAAAAGGAAAACCTGAGCGATGCAAGGCCTCCTGTCACTCAGGGAGTGTGCATGATGAGTCTCGGAATAGAATCCAGCTCAGCTTGCTAGATCATACCTACTCCATCTCATGCCAAACCCACAGTAATGGAAGCCCACGGCTGGAAACTGTTGCTTATGTTCCACACGTTTATTACCCTATGAGCACGAAAGGATCCAATGTCTTTAAGAAGTATCTAGGAGAACAAAATACCTCTTAATGCAGTATGGCAAAAGTGCAAGTAGTTACCAAGAATGCCTGCACACACTGTAATAGAGTTCTTTTGTGTTCTCTGCATCACCCCCGACTAAAACCCAGGACAATTCCTTTAGTTGATCTGTTAAAACTATATGATACTTTCCCCCACAGAAATTTTATTATCCCATTTCAATGACACATGTTAAACCAAGTGTTATGGTGTTATGTGTACAATTCCAAATATTGGAAAGCCCTTGTTCTAACTATTGAATTAAAGGCTTAATAACCTCAAGCTCCATAAAGTTATCGTTTGTATTATATTTTGACATTTTAAGTCTGTTCATAAAAGGTAAAGCTGTGGATTTTCATTACACCTCCTTCAATATTAGGGATTTGGTTAGATTCTCTTCGTCCAGAAATTTCATCAACTTTTCTCATTCAATAAAAACAAGGAACATGATACAAACCCAGTACCTGTGTGAACCCACAATAAACATATCGTTAAAGGTCCAGGAGATCTTTGGTTTCGGATAACCTGTTGCAGAACACATGATGGAGACCTCAGACCCTCCTGTGAAAGATTGATTCTTGGGCATCACAGTGACTTTGGGAGGCTCTGCAAGTAAAAAGAAATTTATGTAGTGAAATGCCATCTGTCCTGATGTTGGGAGTATCTTCGATCAGCAAATTTTGAAGGCTTCTCAACTACTGTCTACTTACCTGTTTTGCATTTGTATTGCTAGGCTGTAAGAACTTATCTTCAAAGAAAGTACTATTAAATTCTCTTAGTGTAAATACTTTCTACTTGATAAAAATAAATGAAAATAAACTCATTTCCATAGTGCCTGAAACAGACAGATTCCATGGGTCTTAACAGAAAAAAAAAAATGCATTTATTCAATACTGTCGGTTTTCCTGCACAATTATTATGTGCCAGGCATGGATGAACCAGAAACATACTGTCTGTTTTCCATTTAATTGAACTGTTAACTCTAAATGAAATTGAGAAATTCAATTAGCTGCTTAGATCTGGATATATTTATCATACATGCTTAGTGAAGTTAGTCTGCAGATTGTGGCTCCATTTCACTAAGGACCGTCAGTCTGTGGACTCCCTATACATTTGAAAGAGATGGAAGTGGCCTTGCTAAGTACAGCAGCTACAAAACTCAAGAATCTAATTAGTGCCTAATTACTAGCAGCTTACAATCACCCCTTCTCTTTTTTTCCCTGTTTACATTGCAGTTTTCAAATTATGATCCAGTCTTTGAAGTTAATGTTTGACGGATTTTTCTGGCCTGTGGATTTGGTCGATAGCCTCATTATTCCACAGATTCTTCTTGGTGAACATGGGGCTAGAGAAATGCAGGAGGTCAAGGGCAGTCTGGCCATGGCCAGCAAGTTCACATTGTGCTTCCATCTGGAGTCCATCAATTCTGAAGGACTGACTGCATGCTGTAGGGGTGGCGGGGGCAGTCTGCATGGGATAAGAGAAAATGGGCAACTCTTTTTTTCCTTTCAAGTTTATCGAACACCTACATTTATTCAGTCCCACCTTCCTAAAATAAAATGTCTCATGTCTAGTTCATGTTGACATGAGACTGCTGCAAAGATTCAGGCAGCTTTCAGAATTTTTTGTCTCAACTTGGTGCCTTCCAATGGAGTCTGCCAGAAGTGGCCTGGCATCTCTCCCAGCAAGAATCCCACTGGTAGACTCTGTAGTTCAGATATCAAAGTGAAAATAAATGTCAGTTACCCAAACCAGGATGCAGAGAGCTAAGAGGTTACTGACGAAATAAAGCCTGGATATAGGGCGCTGCTCAGGGTCATGAAATAAATCTGTGTGCAACACACAGATGGGATGACTTCATCCTACAGAAGGTGAGAACTTTACCCTTGCCCTGGAAGGACTTCCTGCTGATGATAAGAAAACCAGAAAGGACAAGAACAAATAGAGAGCAGCAAAATTGGATTCCCACCAAATAACAGTTGACTAAAGATCGTCAAAATTAATCATCCTCTACTTATAATGTTAATTCAGATGTATTAGATCTTACTATTTAAACTGTTAACCTTTTAATTCATAAGGAAAAAAACTTCCTGTTTAAATAAAGTAAACTTGATGGGGCAAGAACATGAAACTGAGGAATCACAGTTTAATTTCATCAATGAAGTGACATCATTTGCCCTCAAACAAACCAAATCCACATCTCCTGATTTATAATGTTAAACTTCTTTTGTTTTTAATGGGAAAAAAACAGTATTAAAGTTATAGTTAGAAGTTTAAAGTCCAATTTTAAGCTTTGGGGAAAATAATAAAAATTTTACTTGAGGTTTTCAATCTCATTTCACAACCACCACCATCATCACCATTATCATCACCACCACCACGGACCATCAACACCATCAACCTCACAACACCTGGCTTTTTATGAGCCAGCAGGAACATGAGAACCAGGCCTTCTGGGGTAAGGAAGCATTTTTTTTTAATTTTAAAATTATAACAAAAACAAAATACATTAAGTTTTTATAACTTCTGACTACTGATTTAAAATAGTTATGCATAAATATGTATGCCATTAACAATAAAGAGACACTTTTAAGACTTGTTTTCATATGCTACTACTGGTAGGGTTGACAAAATGAATTATAACTGGTCATGAAAACAGGCATCACTCCCTCTGCCTCCCAAGATGAGGAAAGGAATAAAACCTCCTCTCTTGGAAGTTGCCAACATGATCTTCACACCTACAGACACATCTCCTATCAGCCCAGAGTGACCTGTTGCTCTTAAGCTTCTGGTAGGAAATTCTCCAAGAAGAGACCTAATGACTTTCTCTTTAAGGTGATTTAATTTTTTGCTGACAGATTTGCCAGATAATGCTAATCCTTTTAACCTGAGCAATAATTTACAATATTTTTCATCACTGGCATCTTTAGAGTCCTTAGACAAATTTTGTGTTTTAATTTTCCTATTCAACATTTATGAAGTTCCTACTGTTTCAGTCTTCAGAGATCTCACAGGATACTATGCAGAAAAGTATAGTGTGTAAAATTAAAGACTGAATCTCTTCCTCACAGTTATTACCTACTTAAACAAGGAGGGCTAAATTTCTTAAGTGCCTATTATGTGCCAGAGAGCTAACCCTAGAACCATCATTTATTTTCCACAATAACCCTATGAAGTAAGTGCTGTGTCATTTCACAGATAGAAAAACTAAGAATAGAAAAATGATTTCCCAATGTCATGCAAAGGTGGAGCTGAGAGTTAAACTCAGGCTTTGCTGGCTCCCTAGTATCTGTCAATAATAATAATAATAATAATAATAATAATAATAATAATGCTTGTTCACAGGGTTATCCTGGGTTAACTACATTAATATACATAAAACACCTAGAACAATTCCTGGCACTTAGTGGGCACTGTGTAACTTTTGCTTCTATTATCAATATTCCATTATTTGGTAAGTATGACAAAGAATGACAAATTAAATAATACAGTATTCAAAACACATCTGTGCCCATATATTACCTCAACATTTACAAAGGAAAATTGATCATCACTATCCTTTGGCATATTCTATTTAGATTACCCACTTTTTATGACTGATACTTACTACATCCTACTTAATTCTCCAGAAACTTAAGGTATTTCCAGATACTCAAAATTTATTAGAAATTTCAATAAAATAGATAAAAATAGTCTTTTCACATTCTGCAGATAGGGAAAAACATGCTAATGCTCTATCACTTGGCATATGTTTTAAAAAAGTTATGATGATATAAAGAGCATGTGGTTGTGATAATACAAATTTCATACTTAGTGAAGTAATTCTGGTCATTAGAGACTTATTTCATCAATCATCTTGAGAAATATTTCCTTTTTCACTGCAGTATTCTCTCTGGTGACAGACTAATTAATCACAGACATCCACCCTTTCCTGATACCATAGAAAACAAATTAATACATCTAATGTTCATACAGAAATAACATTTAGGAGAAAAGAAGGCTTTGTCTGGACCTTTGCTTTCCATGTGGCAGCAAGTGATTACGGATGGGCCATCAGCTGCATGCTAAACAGGCTCCAACTGAACCAGGATTCCTGCGTGAAAACGACCTTCATCCTTCTTCAGCCTTCATAAGCTGCTCCTCACTAGGGAGCGGCTTTCTGTTGCCACATAAAGGGGAAACCTTAAACTCATACCCCACACATCAATATCCCCCCTACTTATTCCAGCTTGTACTTAAAAACCTGACCCATACAAGAATTTAAACATTTAGCTGCCACCATTACCTTAAAAGTGACCAACTGCTTTCACTTATTGTGTACATGTTGTCACACTCACATGAGCTCACTTAAACACTGCTTTCAAATAACAACTCTACAAATGTTTCTTAAGGTAATTACCAGATTTTGTTATATACAGAATGGTTTTCAGATGTAAGCAGTAATATGCTGGCATGTGTTATGACCAGAAATGAAAGGACTTACATAATGCAATCCAAAACTGCTGCTGTGATTCAAGTTACCCACTGAAGTTAGCAAGGAAACGTGAAAGATAAGGTCAGTGACCCATGTGACCACAGTGAAATCCTACATTCAACCACAACCAAACCTCCACTTTACTCCTATTTCTGAAAGCATAAATGATTTATGATGTTCCCAAATAGATTTTTCTTTGTGGGCAACACATGCCCTGAAAATGCTAAATGATCTAACATCAAGCAATGCTACCTGAGAAAATGGAAAATGACTAGAATGTAATTCCTGAAACCAATTTCCATTAAATTGCAGTTGGTAAAATGTTGTATATAGAATTTCTGACCTTTCTTCTAAGTATTTTTACTTTCCTTCAAAAGGTTACATAATGACTATCGTTGAGCTTGCTGAGAATGGTAATTTGTAGCTACATCCTATTCTAAAAGATGTTTGCCCGCTGCTTTAGGTCAATCTGTTTATTTAAAACACACTGGCACTGTTCTCCAATGCATTACTTCCATTTCTGATTGGGGAGGTGAATTCCCCTAGTTATGAGGCTGCACAGATGTGCTTGATACCTTAACTTTGCCTTGATTTTCAATGAGGAGAAATGGCAATGGGATATATTTTAACATTTTAAAGATCTCTTCTGTCTACAAGACAGTAGGTCAGGGATTTCTTCCCAAGAGCAAAGAATGAAACTAAAAACAATCAACCAAACATACCAAACAAAAGCTGAAATCAATTGCCTGGGGAAGGAGATATGGGATCAAATGAAGTATTTCCAAATGATTCCCATCAATGGAAATATGAAGACCTGGTTACAACCTCTCCAAAATGGTAGAGGCTCCTGAATGACAACAATTCAAGTGAATTAGGATTGTGGTTCATCAATAGGACAGTTGCAGTGAGTTTCCCAAAACTTCTCTCTCACTATTTCTACCTTTCTTCTTTCTCCAAAAAAGACTGGAACCACACTGCGCAATAAGGTTGCCACAAATATAGTCCCATAAGTCTATTTAAATTCAAATTTAAATCATCTAAAACTAGATAAAATGTCAAAATGAATCCCTAAGGTGCACTAGTTATATTTTAAGTGCTTAATTGCCACGTGTAGGTGGTAGCTACCCTTGAGCACAGGGCAGAGAGAGAATATTTCCATCATTGTAGAAAGTCTACTGGACAGCCAGAGACAAGTACTAACTCTAAGCGAAAAATTGCTAATTCCTTGATTTACCAGTAGGTGGTGCATTGGCGACAAAACACACAGGAAAAGAGCTAAAACAAAAAAAAAAAAAAAAAAATCCATCCTGACAGTTATAAACTCGATTTGCCACAAAAATTCCACACCCAATGTGGTTATGAAACTCAGCTAGTAAGAGAAGGGCAATACTTCGAGAGATGTAAAGTGATAAATTATAGTATATTCCATTTTAATCTTAGAATCTTGATGATAAAAGATTTCATTTTTAAAGACTATGATTTATAATTTGCAATTAAGTTGTGAAGATGTTGATGTAGGAGATGCTTGCTACCTTCTATCCACTTCATGTAATTCTTAGTGATTATTTATATGTTAACATTTATTCCATTTAATGCTATCATTTTTTATTTCCTTAAAAAAATAAAGTGAATTCAGGAATTGTTTTAAGTAATTAGTCAAAAATAGGTTAAGACAAAAAAAAATTGATAAGAAGGATGGAATTTTTGGAAGTTTTACTCTCTCACACTTAAAAAATCTTCAACTAAATGATAATAACTAGGACAGATTATCTCACTCCACTTTATAACAATTTCCTAAAATCACAGAATTTCCAAATAGGAGAGAAAAGGGCAACGCTTAGATTTAATTCTTATTTGGCCTAGAGAAGGGTTGCAAATCATAATTAACTTTATCACTTCCTGGCCTATTAGAAGACTACTAAAGTTTGACATATATGTATTTGTGTCTCCTGAGCCAGACTCAATTGTGGCAAAATCTTTTGCCTATCAGAGGCTATTGGTTTGATCCCTGGCACTGCAAACACGAAAACAAAAACAAGAAGTTGATTACAGTATTTCAAAACGGGAAAAATTTGCATGATACGCAAGAACCATAGAACCAAAAATTTAGGACAGTGGAGCTATCTAGTACTTCCAAAAGGAAATTTTTAAAAATCTGGCAGTTAATTTGTGTTGCTGGACAAATTCATGTGCTACCTCAGATTCTGGTCAGGGAAGCAAGCATAGGGTGGCTGGAAGAACACCTGTCTTGGGAGCCATCCTCCCAGCTGTCACTCCCTGATGCCCACATGACCCCATTCTGACCCCATCGCGGCCACGACTTACACCCTTCCTCGTCATTTCGGTCAACACACCATGCTGTCACCCTGTCTCCCTTCTTTATCCAGGCTCAAACCCACAGAGCATCACTGCAACCACTATTTTGTCATTCTGCTGCATCGATCCTGCAAAACCCCAAAGCTAAATGTTTCCCTCCAATTGTACTGTAAAGGCTATGGAAGACAGGGGACAGAAAATCAGCATGGGGACGGGTCTCCCTACTCTGCCGGGTCCTCCACGCTCAGCAAGCCCACATCTCTGTTATTCTTTCCTGGCTTTGCACATGTAGTTTTCTCCATTAGGAAAAGTGTTCCTCACCTCTGCCTGCAAAAGCTGAGTCACCTTCTAGTGGATACCTCAGTCACACTCTCCTCCACGAAGTCCTTTTCAGTCTCAACTTATCACTCTGAGACAGAACTAAAGGCTCTGGGGACCCAGATATGGCCTTCCCCACACTGTGCTGCATAAATTTACTTTATCTCTGCATTTCCTTTATTAAGGTGTGGGCTCTTTGAAGAGAGGGATGTCGCTCCCTTCTCATTTGCCTCAGGAAGGAGCACAAGACCTGAGTGTTAATTTTTGGGTAAATTAATGAATGAGAAATGCAAAAGACAACAGCTCTCACCCTTCCTGGCAAGGATTTTTAATCAAGGCACTTCAATTGTTATAGTATTTGTTTCATTATTATGAAAAAAAAAAAGTATACCTTCCACACAGAATGATTGAGGTAGTGCCCTGAAGCACAGAGTAAAGGGAGAACCTATCTTCATGATCACTATCTACCAGATTCGAATTTTCATGAATCAAATGTTCCTAACATCCTACCTTTCTTCAGATGTAGCAAATAAATATTTCTGCTTTGTATCATTAACTCTAATTGAGTTCTTATTTGTAACAATCAAATATCACACCCCTTCCTCATGTATAAAATTGCAAGTTACCTGTTGTTTCCTGTTACGAGCTTATGAACTTCAGTAAGAAAATTTATTTTTAGATGGAAAATTAATGTCTAAAAATAATAATTCAAAAAAATTAATATTTGCGGGAAATTTGAATCAGATACTTAGTACATGACATCAATGTCATAAATATTTTAAATATTTAGCACATGACATAAAATAAAACAAATATCTTTCATACTGGCGAAAGTGCCAATGCCACACACCCTGCATCTCACTGGTCTTTCCACAGACATGGGCTGCATGCACACTGTGCATCTGTACCATGTCAGGCCCTGAAGACACAAAATGGAACAAAATCTGGGTCCTGTCTTGATGGAACTCACAGCCTAGCAATTTTATTTTTTCTCTGTGTGCTTGTTCCAGTAGCACATTTACAGCTCTCTTCTCCAGAGCTCCCTTTAGCAGCGACTCTACCATAACTTAAGTCAGAGGATTCACCAAACTGTCACAATAAACATGTTTCACTCTGAGGAACCAGAAGAGTAAGAGGGGCAGAGAATTATAACCCAGCAGTGATTTCTCCAAGTAGTCATTACACACAATGCTGCAATTTCAGAGTTTTTTTGTTTGTTTGCTTGCTTGTTTGTTTTACCCATGAGATAGGAGATAGAGGTCTGGAGCTACTTTGTGCCTTTTCTGTTTTCTAAAAACATTAATACTTTCATTCTTCTGCCCACATTCATGAAGATTTCATTTCTCTCTCTCTCTCTCTCTCTCTCTCTCTCTCTCTCTCTCTCTCTCTTTCTCTCTCTCTCTCTCTCCCCCCAACCTCCTCTCTCTTTTTCATGTTCCTCTGCCCACCTGTGCTTGAGACCTACCTATGAATAGCATACATAGGTATTTCTGAATATAGTGCAGAAAAATGGACCCACATCCCATAGTGAAGCCCTTAATTAGGATGTGGGTTTTGCCACTTGCTGGTATTGTTACCTAGGGCAAGTCACTAACCACTAACTAACCATTAACTACTAACTCTACTTCCTTAGGACAAAATGCAGATGCCAATACATGATCTTGTGATATAATAAAAACATACATTTCATCCTTGTCCCAGTTCCTGGCAGAGTCCCTAAAATCCTTGGAATCTCCCAAGGGATAAGCATCATTTTCCAATGCTAAGGAATGACTGGGAGCTGGGGACTCCTAGAGAGCCATAGGATGTGGGCTGGCCAAGGCCAAAGAAAGACCAAGGCATGATTACAGGGCTGGAACTTTCAGCACCAAACCCTGACCCCCCCAAGGTGGGGAGAGAGGCTAGAGATAGGTAGTGTCAGTGACCACTGATTTAATCAGTCAAGGCCACATAATGGAATGGCTATAAAAACCTGACCGTCAAGGTTCAGACAGTTTCTTGGTTGATGAGCCCATGAAGGTGCTGGAAACACAGAGTACCTGGAGAGGAACAGAAGCTCCAATGCTGCCCACCTCCTCTAAGCTAAGCCCAGGCATCCCTTCCTTTTGGCTGTTTCTGAGTTGTATTTATAAGAGGAACAAAACCAATTGCTTCCTCTCTACTCACTTACCACCCAGCACCAGATACAGGGGAGCATTTCCACACACGTGGGACAATTCTCCCATGGACACTAGCTGAGTGTCCTTTCATTCAATTCAATTGCCACAGTATAAAGGCTCAGTCCTCCAAGACTGCCCCTCACTTCAGATGCCAGCTGGCTGTCACCTACACTGCAGACTGAACTGCTATGGATGGAGGGTTTTAACACCAGCCTCTACTCCTGTTAGATGAATTCACCAGGGCAGCTCACAGAGCTCAGGAAGCACTTGACCTACAGGCTGGCACCTTGGAATCCACAGGGACATGAGCTTGTGGTGTGTTTCTCTTCTGGTCTGGTCTGGTTGTTTCAGGACCTTTTATTAATAAAATGGTTAATGCAAAGTACTTTGTCTATCCTTTATAATAAACTGATAATCCTACATAAAGTGCATTCTTGAGTTCTGTGAGCCATTCTAGCAAATTATTGAGCCCTGAAGAGGTAGTCCTGGGATCCTGTGATTGACAGCTGGTTGGTCAGAAGTACAGCAGGTCTGGCACTTGTGACTGGCATCGGAAGTGAGCCCTTGACCCGTGGGATCGCATGCTACCTTAAGGTGGGGTCAGAACCGAGTTGCCACACACCTCACTGGTGTTTAGAGAGTGGGAGATTTTATTGTTGGTGTCACATGTGGTGTCAGAACTGCTGTAAGAAAAGATAGATCCTCGCAAAGAATAACACAATTTGTGAGGTTTAGATGATAGGAGGTACGCCAGGGATGCCCATTTTTCAAATGTTAGTGGCTTTCTTTGAATAATTTAGTGACTGAAATGTTTGCTGACTCCTCATCTGCTCTCTCCCTGCAGACACTGCCTTGTGAAAGGACCTATCTACTCCCCAGCTACTACATTCCAGCAGTGAACCTCCCCGACATCTGGATGTCCTTCCTGCTAGCTCTTTCAAAGTCATCAGGTCTGGCTGAATACACATTTTCACATGGTCCATTTTTTTTCTGAAAATTAACATGTTCATAATTTACAGCTTCTTTATGATGATTTTCTTTTACACTTGAAATATGAAGTCATCCACATCCTCTTTTTAATCTAAATCAGTCTAATTTAACTTTTCCTTGTAAGTTCTATTTAAAGACATTTTAATATGTCTTCTAAGTTTTAGGGAGATATAATTCCTTCCATCTATAATTAAAGTGTTTTAACATCTTTATAGAACATGAATGCTTTGGATGAAAGGCAGAAGAAAATGAAACATATGAGAGTCATTTGTACATTTTACTGCACAGAATTGGAATGTATTATAACAGAAACTTGCCCTTAACCATGGAGACTGCATGTGGTGAATAAATTGAGTGAATGCTAAACTCTTCTTACAAGAAAACCTAAATTTAATTATCAGTTGAAATAGTGCAAATGTACAACTCCTTTTGTTAGACTTCACTTTGATTCAGAAAAGATTTAAAGCAGCATACTCTATAATTTAGTGCTGCAAAATTTTAGAACCTTAAGCTTTCAAATAGGAATTTTTGTCCTGTCAAATGTTCTAACTTGACACTTTACATTATGACACATTTTAATTTACAAACAACTCCCTGTGATATGAAGTACCAAAGAGATTTTTAAAATAGGTAGAATAACTTCTGACATTTTATAGATATGAGATGAACGTCTCAAAGAAGTCATCCAGTTACAAGTAATCTTATCTGAAGACCAAATGAGGTCATCGTCTCAACTCTAAGAGATGTCAGGTAAATTCCACGTACTTGCCACTTTTAAACGAATCTCACACTCTAAAAAATGTGTTCAGAGAAGAAAAATACACTGGCTTGCAAAGCAAGGTTTTAGATGACCAGTCATTTGAGTATAATAAAATTAATATTAGCCAAGTTTCTCAAAGTGAAGCTTTATTAGAGTAAGTTCTGCCCACATCATGGGTGACCCACAAGTGTGCTACAGTATTCTTTGGGGGAAGGAGCTGTTTAAATAAACATGAAAGAAAAAGAGTAAGAAGGAGTATTTTTTCCTACATATGAAAACAGCAATGTGGAGTGCTATTACCGTTCAGAAATGAAAGTGACTACCTGTACAAATAATTTAAAAGAAGTGTCTCTCCCAAATTGAATCAGAAGAAGAAATTCAGCCAAGGGAGTTTTCTTTCTTAATGAGTGAAATGTGATATACAAGAAAAACAGTCAAGGTATCAAAAACTAAAGTTACTGAAAGGTGACAAAGTATATCCTCTTACTTTATGTTTACATCAAGTGGTAGATTCTCTAATGTGACATAATAGCTAAGTAAGTTTTTAATTATTTTAAGAAGCAATATATTTATGGCATGAGTTGATACCATTTCTTAATTATCTACATTTGAATTACCTACCACTCAGTATGCAATACGAAATTGCCGGCATACTCGTATACCTAAGTGAAGGATTGTTGCCTACAAATAAATATTAGAAAGAATTATCTTTTCTAAGACAAATTTTTTAGAGTTGAACGTTTGTGTATTTAGGGAATAGAGCAATAGATCCTTATTCTGTATTCTTTATTTCCATTTACATATAACAGGATAAGAGATATTTCTTCTGATAGATTGATATTGACCTAAAACAAGTTTTTAAGTCTTGCTGCTTTGCTTTTTGACAGTGATATTTTCTTAGTTATTTCTTTAAATAATCTTTTATCCTCTTAATTATTGTAAATATAAAAGGGATAAACATTCCCAGGATAGATAGAAAACATAAAAGCCATTCAATATTTCAATGCCCCAATATTAAAATTTTATTCAATATTTGCCAAGCTTTAAAATAATCCATCCCTATGAAATAATTTCTTTCAAGTACAGAAAAGCGTAAGTAAAAATCTCACTTAAAATTTCACCACTCCTAAAGAATGATATTTACATTTTACAGAAATGGATCTCCCCACCTCCCACTTTAAACATAGCAGTGATCAGCTGGCTTCTATTTGGTTGTTTGTATAGCTGAACTTCTGAGTTACTGATAAATCCTGCTTGAGGGAAATCCCTTTCCTGAGGAATTTCCTTTGTCTAATTATATTATTATCTTCATAGTGAGGAATTTTCGTAATGAAATGAGCATGTCACTCATTCACATTCTCCTCTGCTCATTAGTGTGGCTGATTCAAACAGCCAGTTTCTGAGGTCAGTACTCAAGTCTTCTCCATGAATTCATAATGAGTTGGATAATATTTACTGAGGGAAAATCACCACCTCTTTATACCATCACCTCCCCAATTTTGATTTCTTTTCTCAAAAAAAAAAAAAAAAACTATTTCAGGCAATTAACTTTCTTGTTCAATAAGTCATTTTAAGAAACTATGCATTTTATACTTTCCATAAATCTTTAAATATTTGAGAATGGTCTTTTGAAGATTTTAGGAAAGGAAATCAACTCAACTAGATCATAAATGTCTGAATCTTCCAAAACTACATGTATCTTTTCCCATTATTGAGCAACTTAGGGTTATCAATTGCAAACACCAGAAAACAGCGCCAGCTAACTTAAGCAGAAAAAAAAATCATTGGAAGCATATATTTGGAAGTACAAAGTCAAGAGGAAAATGGATATCACACAGAAACCAGTAAAGGCTAGGCAGCTGAGCACACAAGTAATGTCAGTCTGTGAATGTTGATGAAGGACCCACTTGAACATAAGCTTCTGCTGCTGCTGAACTCCAAATTCCATTATGCTGCCAAAAGCAAGAATCAAATGCCCACTAATCTGACTATAGGTTATTGAATCCAGTAGGGGATGGGGAAAGAAGTTATCTAATCTCAATTTTTTCTCCTTCCCACCAAGACAAACAATAATTCCTCCTGAAATTAGGGCAAGCATTTTGTCCCAAAAGGACCAAATATGACAGATAACCACTGCAATTACTTCTAGCCTTTAATATATGAGAGAACTGACATGATTTTATCCCATGGTTTACAATATATTGATTTAATTTGTATGTTTGTGAAAATTTTTCTTCATAGTAGCAATATGAAATTTCATCCAGGATGTATTTAGATAAAGTTCTATCTTCCTTGACCTTGCTTGATTTGCTTATCCTGTACAATTTTTCCCCCAGGACAGTTTTCTTCAATTATATCTTTGATTATTTCTTCCGTTTCAGTTAACTATGCTTTTAAACATCCATTAAAGTTCCAGTATATATTTTAATTTTCACTTTTTAAAAAGTTTATTGTTCTTTTTTCTTTGAGGTACCAGGGATTGAACTCAGGGGCACTCAACCACTGAGCCACATCCCCAGCCCTATTTTGTATTTTATTTAGAGACAGGGTCTCACTGAGTTGCTTAGCACCTCACTCTTGCTGAGGCTGGCTTTGAACTCGAAATCGTCCTGCCTCAACCTCCTGAGTCTCTGTGATTACAGGCATGCATCACCACTCCTGCCTTCACCTATTAGTTCTTTACTTCAGTAGTCTAAAATAATTCTCAAGTTTATTCACCACATCCCTGATTTTATTTTTATGCAGTGTATTACTGCCTCTAATACAAATTTGTATAATATTATATTTTTATCTTTTTAAATTTATGCATAATATTTACATACCTTTATGAGCTACATCATGGTAATTTAATACATGTATACAATGTGCAATAATCAAGTCAGGATAATAAGCATTTCTATCTTTTCAAACATTGATCATTTTTCAATGTTAGGAATTTTGTATTCTTCTCTAGTCATTTTGAAATATACCATAGATTGTTTTAACCATTATTTACCATCCTGTGCTATTTAGTCCATGCTAAAGAAGAACCAGAAGTATTTCCTCCACTCTGTTTTGGTGGCCTTTAGTTCCACCAACATTGCTATAAACAACAGGATTTTATTTTTTATTGCTAAATAATAGTCTCTTGTGTATAAAGATGACATTTTTTAACCCATTAATTCATTAATGGGCAACTGAGTTGGTTCCATATTTTAGCTATTATGAAAATGCTGCAATGAACTTGGGTGTACAAGCATATTTTTGGTATAATGATTTCATCTCTTTTAGATATATAGCTCTAGTAGTGGAATTGTGAATATCTTGTTATGGTCTTGATTTGCATTCTTATGCTGATTACTGACATTGAGCATTTGTGTGTGTGTGTGTGTGTGTGTGTGTGTGTGTGTGTGTTTGGTAATCTATCTGCATTCTTTTGACAAATGTCTGTTTAGTTCCTTAGCCTGTTTTTAAATTAAATTATTCTGAGGTTTTGTTTGTTTTGTCTTGTTTTTGGTGTTCTGCTTTTTGAATTCTTTATATATTCTGGATCTCAATCCCTTGTTGGATGAACAGTGTGAAAATATCTTCTCCCATTCTGTAAGTTGTCTAGGAATTCTGTTGATTATTTCCTTTGCTTTACAGAGGCACCCTTGTTCAATGAAATTCTATTGATCTATTTTTACTTCTGTGCCTTTGGAGTCCTATCTTAAAAATCACTGCCTACACCAGTGTCTTGAAGCATTCACCCTATTTTTTTTTTTTTAGTAATTTCATAGTTTCAAGTTTAACATTTATGTTTTTGATCCATTTTGAGTTGACTTTGATGTATGATGAGAGGAAGGGAGGTACTTCCATTCTTTTGCATATGTATGTACAATCTTTTTTTTTTAGTTACTGAAAATTTGTTTCATTTTATTAAACATGAAAGCAGATAGATTATGTGATTTTGTTCATCCACCTCTAAAGTATAGAATGCCCATTAAATTTTTTTAATTTATTTTTTTGATTCATTGAACACAAATCTTGCAAGCACTATTTATTGAAGAGACTGTCTTTTCCTTCACCATGTGTTCTCAAAGAGTTGCCAAAAAACCAGTTGGTTGTATGAATGTGGATTAATTCCTGTGTTCTCTGTTGTGTGCCATTGGTCTATGTGTCTGTTACTGTGCCTATAACATGCTGTTTTGGTTGAGAATTTCTATCACGAAGGGATGTTAAACCTTATGGAAGGGCTTTGCATCTACTTAAATCATTATATAACTTCTGTCCTTCATTCTGCTGATAAATTGGACCACGTTCACCAATTTGCTTATGTCGAACCATCCTTGCATCTTTGGGATAAATTCCAGTTGATCATAGTATATAATCTTTTTGATGTACTGTTGAAATAGCTTTGCTAGTATTTTATTCAGAATTTTTGCATTGTGGTCATACAGGTAGAGTTCTGTGCTTTTCTTTTTTGTTGTATCTTTGTCTGATTTTGCTACCAGGATAATGCTGATAGGAGTGTGGCAAAGTTCCTTACTTTTCAACAGTCAGAATATTTTAAGAAGAATTGGAAATTGTTTTGTTTTTTTGCTTAGAAACAACCAAATTTTATTAATTTTTGTTTTTTTAGTTGTACATGACAATAGAATCTATTCTGACATGCAAAATAGATTTATACAAACATGGGATATTTTTATTCTAATCAGGATCCCAGTCTTGTGGATGTACACAATGTTGAGATTCACTGTGGTGTGTTTATACATTTACAGAGGAAGTTTTTTCTAAATCTTCTATATAAGTCAGCAGTAAAGCCATCAGGTCCTGAACTTTACTTAGATGGGAGATTTTCAATTACTGCTTCAGTCTCATTGCTCATTATTAGCCAGTTTAGATTTTTATATTTCTTCTTGATAAGATTTTGTTAGAATGCATGTGTCCAGGGATTAATTCATTTCTTCTAGGTTTTTCCAGGGTTTTTTTTAGCATAAAATTGCTCAAAGTAGTTTCTTTTAATCCCTTGTATTTCTGTGATATCAGTTGTAAACTCTCCTTTTTCACCTCTTATTTTATTTATCTGGGTCCTCTTCCCCTTTCTTTTTCTTAGTTGAACTGAAGGTCTCTCAATTTTATTTATTCTTTCAAAAAATCAACTCTTACCAGGTGTAGTGACACATACCTGAAATCCCAGCAACTTGAGAGACTGAGGCAGGATGATTGAAAATTCAAAACCACCCTCAGCAACTTAGTGAGGCCCTAAGTAACTTAGTGAGACACTGTCTCAAAATAAAACATAAAAAGAGCTGGGGATGTAGCTCAGTGGTTAAGCTCCTCTGGGTTCAATCCCTGGTACTGGGGAAAAAAAAAAAAAAAAAAAAAAACAACAACAAACCAAAACCTCTTTTTTATACTATTTTTATTTTAGGTCCTTTTTTCCCCCATTGGTGCCAGGGTTTGAACCTCGGGGCACCTAACCACTGAGCCACATTCCCATTCCTTTTTTAAAAATTTTTGAGACAGGTGTTGCCAAGTTGCTAAGGGCCTCACTAAGTTGCTGAAGCTGGCAATCTTCCTGCCTCAGCTTCCTGAGTCCCTGGGATTACAGGAGTGAACCAAGAGTGAGATCCATTTTTATTTATTGCTGGTCTGGTCTTTATTATTTCTTTCCTTCTGCTCATTTAGGGTGTGGTTTATTCTTGCTTTTCTTTTTTTTTTTTTTTTTTAGTTAGATTATTAAGTTGTTTATTTGAGATCACTATTTTTTTGATGCATTCATTTGTTGCATCCATTAGTTCTGCTTTTGCTCTGTCCCACAGATTTTGATAAGTTGTGTAATAGCATTTTCATCTATTTATAGAAATTTTCTGATTTGCCCAATTTTTTAATTTTTTCAATTACCCATGGGTCCACAGGAGCATGTTATTCAATTTCCAGGTATTTGTGTACTTTCCATTTTTCTTCTTCTTAATTTGTAGTTTTATTCCATTGTGATCTGAGAAGATACATTATTTGATTCATTTTTTTAAAATTTGAGATTGAGTTGTGATTTAGCATACGATCTCACCTGGAGAATATCCATGTGCTGAGAGGAAGAATGTGTATTCCGCTGTCATTGGGAGAACAGTTCTGTAAATGCCTGTTAGGTCCCTTTGCTCTAGAGTGCGATTCAACTCAGATGTTTCTGATTGGCCAATTAAGGAAAATGGGATTGAAGTCCTCAACTATTATTATTATTATATTAGAGTTTTCCTTTACATCCAATAATATTTGCTTTAAATATTTGGATGGTCCCATGTTGGATGTGTATATATTTACAATTCAAAAGATCCATCCTCAA
This sequence comes from Glaucomys volans, assembly GCA_020662805.1. Lineage (NCBI taxonomy): Eukaryota > Metazoa > Chordata > Mammalia > Rodentia > Sciuridae > Glaucomys > Glaucomys volans. Next base: position 55,293 of record JAJEJO010001963.1, read on the forward strand.
GTTCAGAAATTCTTCCTACTGCTCAGTATTGTCTATTGGAGCAGCTCTCTATTGTATTTTCTATCTCATTGATTGAAGTTTTTAACTCCAAGATATCTCATTGGTTCTATTTTTACGATTTCTAACTCTTTGATAAATTTCTCATTCATATCCTGAATTGTTTTTCTCATTCTTTTTTACAGTTTATCTATATTCTCTTTCATCTCATGGGGTTTTATTAGGTTCATTATTTAAATTCATTTGTAGGCATTTCATAATTGTTTTTTAGTTACACTCTATTTCTGGAGAATATTGTTTTTCTTTGGGGATGTCAGATTTCTGTTCATGTTTCTTGTATACTTACAGTGATGTCTGCACATCTGGTGTAACATTTCCCTCTTATAATCTTATAAAGTGCTTTCACAGGAAAATATATTTTCATTGTTTAGATATGTCAGTTGGAAGGTGCTTTAGATTTGGTTACAGGGGATTCAAAAGCAGTGTGACTATTCATCACAGTGTGACTGTTTTCATTCAAAACCTGTGTGACTTGTTCATCTTTGCTGTCGCAATGCCTGTGAATGCCCCAATAGGCTAAACTGCAACCGTTCATGAAGGTAGTTGTATGACTGCAGTAAACACAAGCTTCCAAAAGTGTGCATCCTCAGGCTCTTGGTTTGTAGTGGCAGGTGCCACACATCTCAGTGGTATGGGATGAGGTGAGGACTGTTGCCAGGTCCCTCAAAGCAGTTGGCACACCAGCAGTCATAAGCCTCAAGCCATTAAAGGATTAAAGGAAAGCTTCCCCAGGACTCTCAGGATAAACAGAGCAGATACCTGGACCTGTGGCAACAGCAGCCACAGTTCTGGAGGTACAGATGATATGGGACCTTTCCCAGGTGCATCCAGGTAAGTACAAGTGATGTGAAGATCTGAGGACTCAAAGTTTTGGAACACAAAGGGTCCTTCCTTTAGTGCCATGGGGTGGCTGCAATTGGTGCTTGTAGCACTGTTAGCTGCTTTTGTGGAGCTGTCAAGCCCAGCTGATAATTTCTCCAGGTCACAAGGGACAAGCACAAATGGTACCAGGGCTTTGAAGACTAGCAGCTGTGGTCCAACCTATGGGCTATGGAGGAGAACACTTCTAAGTCTTCTGGGGCATGTGCAGGTAATGTCTGGGCTTGTGGTGCAGGTATCCAAGCCCCTAGAGGTGTATGATATGGCAGAGACCTATCCTGAGTCCCATGGTTTGAGCTTTGGTGGTGCTGGGGCTCGTAGTGTGCTCTCTGCAATCTGAAAGCTGCAGGAAGTGGATGGGAATGTCTTTGGATCACACTTGGCAAGCTCTGGTGGACACAGGGCCTCTGGAATTGGTAGCCACAGTCCTGAAGCTGCAGGACACAGATGGAACCTTTCTTTGGTCCTTAGGGATATAAGCTTGGGTGATGTTGAGATGCATGAGAAGTTGCTGTTTTTTTACAGCAAAACTATGAAACAGGGACAAAGATACTTCCTCCCTACTCTCATGTAGACTGCTGTTGAGATTTTCATCCCACTGATCTTAAAATACAAATAAATCTACATATACATACTCACAGTCTATATTCATGCATACATAAATTTAAAAATATAATATATATATAAATTTTCCTAGAATTTTTACTGCTTTTAATTCCCTCTGGTTCTTAGTATTCTTTAATTTTGTGTTTTGGAGTCTTTAGAGATATTTTACTGTTAGGTGAGGAGAGGATATAATGCTAGACAAATGTTATTTTAAATAAGAAAATTCTTGCTTATTATATTTTGTGAAACCACTATAAAATTTGTAAAATCCGGATTTTTTTAACTCTTAAAAGTATCCCCAACTGAGATAATTCTCAAAGGAGAAACCGAGTCTACGAATTGCTTTCCTAGTTTGCCTGTAAGCAAAGAAACTGTTCCTTAAGTGTATACTCCATTCATGTGATGTTTTTATTTTTGAGTTTTCTGGAACTTTTTATTTCTGCTTTTAAAACACTTAACTCTCTAAAATGAAAATAATTTTTAATTTAAGACCTAATGTCAACAGATTAAAATCATCTCACATCACCATGAATGATACCTCAAGCTACAGTTTAACTCATCAACTATTCATAACTTTGCAGTAACACATTCATAGGTTTCCAACAGTGCATAAAATAATGCATTCAGATAGTTATAATTTGTTACAGACTGTCATTTAATGTAATCAGTATGGTCAGTTCAAGAGTATATTTTTATTAGATTCTTAAAACTTCCTTTTTCATTGAATTTGGCCCCTTAATCTCAAAGTAAACTGGACAAGTCATGATAGAATGTCTGTAAAGAGATGTTTACCCCTGGTATCACGCAGACTAGCAATCATGCAAATTCATGTTTTATATTTATATTTTGTGTATTATTAATATTGCTGTGTCTTAAATATGGTTTGTTCACTACAAAACATGTTGAAATTTGATTCACTGTAATCATATCAGGAAGTGGGGCCTTTAAGAGGTGCTTAGGTCACTCAGATGGATCAATGGCTTTCTCATGGGAGTGAGTTATTGCTTTCAGGTACTGATTTTTTCACTGCTAGAATGGCTTGTTATAAACAGAGGCTATGCCACTCATCGCCTGGTGCTCCCTCTTCTGCACATACCCACATCCCTTTTTTACCATGCTAGGAAGTAGTATAAGGCCCTCACTAGAACTTCCCAGCTTCCAGAACTATGAGTCAAAATAAATCTCTTTTCTTTATAAATTAACCATTCTTAGGTATTCTGTTATAGTAACAAAAAAATGAATTAAGATAAACATCGTACCTGAGCACTTATTTAAAGCACTGAACAATAATGACTTTTACCAGAAAGAAAAGTCTAAAGCTTCCCCTCAAGATACAATGTCTAGATCATAGAGTGCATTCTGTAGAATAGATGCAATGTAGTTTTGAGAATATGTTCATGGTAACCACCTAAGAAGTCTGGTAAAAATGCCAGGCTGCACAATAGACCTATGGAAATAGAATCTCTGAATGTGTAGTTAGCAATCTACTTTTTTCAAAACAAATTCCTTGCATAATTCTTTACCCATGAAAGTTTGTCCTAATGCTCTAAATAGAATGTGAACTAAAATATTATCTTGGGGAAACAACGAAGTCTAGTTTTGTTTTTATACCCATTCTCAGAGACATCAGGTAAAGAACCAATATTAAATTGCAGAGGTCCATTAGCATATATTTTATCTGCAGCAATCAGTTTGGTGAAATGGTCCCAGAGTTCTAGTAAGCCACGTTGCTGCTTGAATTGATTCACATGATCTAGGCACTTACCTCGTGGAAATGCAGGGAACTATTTACAAAGGCAATGTCTCCCGAGAGGTTTCACCAGATCAATTAACAAAAGACACATTCAAATTGTAGAATGTCTCAACTACCAAGGAGAACGCTATAATCAGATGTCAACCATTGTGCTAATTCTCAAAGTAGTTTCATTTTTCTGTCACTAATAACAGTCTAAGAGGCAACCTTGAAACCCAATGGTCACCCTCTTAGATAAACTTACTCATAAACTACCTGAGAGTATTACTTCAGGCATGTTATAAAGTTGTTCTATATGAATACCAAATAGGCCCAATTCTGAAGCAATCAAGCTCCCACATCAAGGATCAGAAATTGAATATGCAGCTGAGGCAGTAATCAAATCTTTTAGCTTAATAGTGAAAACCTGCCAGTAGTAATGTGCTTGTTACATTAAGACTTTCATTTGGTCTATAGACATTTAGAAGCCAAATGGCACCATTGAAAGGAAACTCGAGCATTTCCTAATCTTTATTTGAAGGTTCTGAATAATATATATCTGCAATTAGTAGCCATTAAGTCACATTGCTAATATACTTGGCTTTCAGCTACATGGAGATTTGATCTATGGAAACATAATTCAGGATTGGCTTAATATTAGTTTATTTTCAATAAACATTTGTGTGTGTGTGTGTGTGTGTGTGTGCGCGCACACAAAAGAACTAAAAAAGAAAAACTCTAGTTAACTTTTGTTAAAATTTCACCAAAATGAGAAACATCTGAAGCTTTTCATTAAAACATACTAGTAAAATTATCAAATATAATTTTAAAATAAAAAGTAAATTAGTTATATATTCAATCATATATATTTAAATTGTGGAAGAATTTTTGAACCAATTATTGAGACAATGAGAAATTTTATCATTGAGAGAATTTAAAGCTATTAAATTATCCAGAGACAGCTTTTATATTCTTTTAAAATAGACATCTTCAACTAGTGAGATTAGTCAAGAATGGTGGCAAAGTTACCCATTTGTTGGTGATGTTTTAGTTTCTAGCTTAATCACTTTTAGAAAACAGAGAATCCCTAAGCGTTCTTTTACTCAAAACTCATAGTTTGGGTAGATGTCCACTCTCAGATGGCCAGTGCGGGAGGGCAGAGATGGAAGGAGGAAGACACAGACACCACGATTCAGAAGTTACCGTCCACACAGTACCTTGCACGGTCAAGAACACGGAGGCTGCCGCTGCCCCACCTTCGTTGGAAACCACGCAGCGGTACTCTCCTGCATCGCCGACTTTCACGCTCCTTAGCTCCAGTGAGAGGTTGGCCAAGGTCCTCATTCTTGTGGGCTCTGCCAGTCTGACATCTCTGTCGTTCCTCTGCCAGGTTAGATTGTAATCCACTGCACTGACGACGAGGCAGGTCAAAACTGCTCTCTCTCCAGGACTGACTGTAACGTTAGAAGGCACTTGGATGACTGGAGGGGGCTCTGTGTGAAATCAAAGGGTTCCAATCAGGTCATGTTGCTCACTTTGGATGTGGCTCAGAAACGGGATGTGTATGTATTGCATTTCTAGTAGGGAAGATCTAGTACGACAGAACTTATTGGTTAATATATGTGTCAATGAGCACCCCCACAAGACCATCTAGCTAAAAGATACTTAAAGAAGTCTATGTTTACATATCAAAATAGGCTCAAGTTCAAACCTATGAATTATAAACATGAGAGTCAAAGAGGCATGGCAAAAGGATATGGCTGGAGAGATTTAGGAAGGTAGAAGGAGGCAAAATTTTTATTTCAGTTTTGACAAAGATAGTATCTATGATTTTTTTTCCCTGATAAGCAGATGCTGATATAGAATCTGGTTGTGGGGAGAGTGAGAGAGGAATGGAGGATCATTAGATTATGTAGAGGGAAATAAGAGGGAGAGGGGGTGGGGGTATAAAAAATGTTAGAATGAGACAGACATCATTACCCTATGTACATGTGTGATTAACAAGAATGATATGAATGGACATCATGCACAACCATAGAAATGAAAATTTGTACCCCATATGTGTACAATGAATCAAAATGAAGTCTGTAAAAATAAAAAAGTTTAATAATAAAAAAGAAGAAACGATTACGATATGGCAGTAGAATAAAGCAAATGTCCTCTTAATAGGGATGAGGAACGATTTGCTCTAAGAAAGTCCAAAGAGTGATGACAGACCTTTAATAAAATTATACATATAGAATTGTGAACATGAAAGGCTTTGAGCAGCACAGGCATAAGTCAGATTGTTCAAAATCTAATTGCTAATTAAATATGCAACCAATATTTCTAAAGAGAGTCACATATTGCTCTAGTTTTGAGGCTGAATCTAAGTTCCCCCTCTACAGCTCACTCAGCCAAATGCTTTAAAATGATCTCCTGGGGCAACCCATTATAAATTATATAGCAATAAAAACTGAGGTGATCGCTGCTGGGTAGAAATCCATGTGTCTCAGTTAATATATAAAAATAAGTCAGATACTCAAGAAACTTCTCCCCATGCTATTTAAAACCATACAAAAACGCAGATAATATCACAGGCCTGGAACAGACCCTGGAAACAAATATGCCAGAACCACAGTGGTTATCTCTGAGTGACAGAAATCTGTGCATATTTTCTAGATTCTCTTATGCTTACCCTTGTTCTCCAAACATTTTCTAAAAACTATGTAACATTTTACATTATTTTAAAAAACATGTATACATTTTATCATTCTATGTTGTTAAACTCTCATGAAAACAGCTGGTGAAACCAATGGAAAGAGTACATGATAAAGTTAGAAAATTTTAACTGGAGTCTGGCAAGGGTAAATAGAGAAAATACAGGGCGCTTAAGTTTGAACTTCAGATAAACATTAAACAATATTTTAGGGTAAGTATGTAACATCTGGGATACAATTATATGAAATTTGAGTGTAACTGGGCCTCCTGTGCTTTTGTTTGTTGAATGTCACAATCAGAGGCGACCTACTTCTATACCTATCTAATTGCGTGACTTTACATAAGTCCGTTTACTGATGGTTTTGTTTCCCTATCTGAATAATAAAATGATTAAATCACATGATCTTAAAGACCCTTCCTGGCTCTCAGGCCCCATGAAGCCTCTATGCTGAGATCAGTCTTCCTTCTCAGTGCTGCCCACAGCCAATGGCCACATCTGATGGAAGAGAGACCAGATCTCCCGCCTCCATTCAGTGCTGTCTCTGCCCCTGGTGGATGAGATGAGGTCCCTGTTACAACTGCATCACAGTCTATGTCCCTCCTCCTCCCTCTCTCCCTTACAGGTGCTTTTCCCTTGAGAATTCCCCAATAACACTCTTACATGCAAACTCAGCCTCAGAGTCTATTTCCTCTTCAAATATAAATTGAAATAAGTAAAACAACTGCTTTGTAATAATACACCAGAAATGTATGAGTGTACCCTTTTCCCCACATCCTCGCCAACACCTGTTGTTGCCTGTGTTCTTGATAAAAGACATTCTAATTGGGGTAAGATGAAATCTTAAGGTGGTTTTGATTTGCATTTCTCTTATAACGAGTGATGTTGAACATTTTTTCATAAATCTGTTGATTGCTTGTAGGTCTTCCTCTGTAAAGTGTCTGTTCATTTCCTTGGCCCATTTATTGATTGGGTTATTGGTGTTCGTGGTGTAAAGATTTTTGAGTACTTGGTAGATTCTGGAGATTAGTGCTCTGTCCGAAGTGTGTGTGGTACACTCATACATTGCTGGTGGGAGTGCAAGTTGGTGCAGCCACTCTGGAAAGCAGTGTGGAGATTCCTTAGAAAACTTGGAATGGATCCACCATTTGACCCTGCTATCCCACTCCTTGGCTTATACCCAAAGGACTTAAAATCAGATTGCCTCAGTGATGCAGCCACATCAATGTTCATAGCTGCTCAATTCACAATAGCTAGATTGTGGAACCAACCTAGATGCCCTTCAGTAGATGAATGGATAAAGAAACTGTGGTATATATACACGATGGAATATTACTCAGCCATAAAGAAGAATAAAATTATGGTATTTGTAGGTAAATGGATGATGTTGGAAACTCTTATGCTAAGTGAGATCAGCCAATCCCAAAAATCCAAAAGCCGAATGGTCTCTCTGATATATGAATGATGATGCATAATGTGGGGGGGAAAGATGGCAAGAATGGAGGAAAGATAGCTAGCATAGAGGGAAGGGAGGGGTGGGGGGTGGGTGGGGGGTAAAATTAATAACAAAATGTGTGACAGATACCATTGCCCTGTGTACATGCATGAATGCACAGATGGTGTGACTCTACTTTGTGTACAACCAGTGAAACAATAGCTGTACTCCATTTGTGTTCAATGAATCAATAAGTAAATAAAAAAAAAAAAACACGTAAAAAAAAAAAATACACCAGAAAGATAAGATTTGAAAATGATACAATTTGACTACTGCATAAACATCTGGGGACAGTCTAGATTATGCACATGAACACATTCTCTATATTATGAATGAATCTGCTAGGGGAAAGATGAGGGAGAGTTAGAGCAGTTTGTGAAGTATGCTCAGATTATAGATTATCAGAAATAACCTGGGGTATAAAGAACAAAGATTCCTAAGTGAAAGCATGACTAGTAGGACATGGGGACCAGAGGGGCTAAGTACTAAGGCAGAAGTTGGCAAGGACCACTGGACTGATCTGGTCATACATGGGTCACGGCTCACTCTGGACTTCTGTTTCTTTAGTTATAAAATTATGAAGTGTTACAAGATTCTTTCCAGGTCTTATTCTGTTCTAAAACAATATCCTGCAATTATAATTAAAGATTTCTTGTCCCTGATATGCCTTTAATAAATTTCCTCTGTTCAGAATTTTACTTAAACCCAGAATGCTATTAGTCATGTGAGTGTGTGTGTGGGGGGGGGGGGGAAGTAATTGTGTTAATATAAAAAATCAGTACAGAAAATGTTTGTAACAATATTAAACTGAACTACCAATATCATTTGAAAAGAATAACTGTATGCTTATACAGTCTTACTCATTATGTATTTGTATTTGGTAAAAGAAAAATATAGTGCTTTCTACACCATTTTGCATTTAAAACAATCAATAATCAGCATTTCAAATAAACCACATACCCTAAAACATATCAACCACAGCAGAGTACTGAAAAAAAATAAGGTAACATATCAGAAAAATGTTAGCTTTTCTTTAAACTGTTCTTGGATTCTTTGACTTTATACAATATAAATGTCCACAGTGACACCAGATTATCGCTATCCCATGATGCCTTTTTTCCTAACATTCTTTAGAAAATATGAGAGCTGACTGTCCCTGTGAGTCAGTTCCTGATTCCAGTATGCTGATAAGTGACTTCAGCAAGGTGGCAGAGCTGGGGCCAACTCTTCAAATCCAAAGGGGCCCTGGCTTCTGACTTCTGCACTGAGAGTCACTGCCATTACCATCAATGCTTCCCCACTTCTCTAAAGTGACTGAGTGGGGAAACAATTCCTGAAAATCAGCTCGGGCACAGTGCAATTCCTAGCTCTGCCACTGCCTGGCTGGCACAGATGAATACACACACAGAAGTCACTGGCGCCACAGAGCCAAATTCCTAACAGTTCACCAGTGCTGCGAGCACTTCCCAGTTATTTATGCAAGATGTCTAAGTCAACTCGAACCTCTTTCCCTGGTGTCCTTCTCTTAAGTAATATCACTGGGAAAAATACTTGAGCATTCGAGTGTGTGCTTTCCCAGAAGCTGAGGAATGTTGACACGATTCCAATGCTTTTCATAATTTCTGGAGATGAAAAAATGAATAGCTTGTAATGTATGTCAACTTGCTAACTTGTTTCAGAAGACAAATCTTTATTTTTCTAAGAATAAGAGAATACAAACAGCTTCACTGCAAGAACTGCTTGCCTAACTTATGTGCCTGTGTTTCCAAATGTTCAGCTTCAATTTACTAATAACAAGCACCATAAATCCTAGGTCCCTGATGGTCCTTCCTACCAGTGAAAAGCTTTCCTTGTCCTAGATTGTCTCAAGAAAATTAATACCAATACTAAAAGCAAACACAGACTTTGCTATAAATTCAACAGCAGCAATACTTAGGTTCTGACTAAACACACAGCAATACCAGTCCATAAGGCAGGTAGAAGATAATTCCATCAAAACAAAGTTTCCAATAAATTGTAGATATATGCTGAGTTAGCTGCTTAATCCTGCTCATTGATTATATAGGGTAGACAATGTTTTATTTCCTAAGAATTCTGGAGATTAGAGGATACAGTATGTTTTACTTTAAAATATATTTCCTTACAATATGAAACTTTTCTATCATCTATTCATATGAAATATATTCTCTGAATATAAAAGAGTTAGCATTATTTCTGCCCTTCTTTTTTGGGGGGGTACTGGGGATTGAACCCAGGGGCATTCCACCACTGAGTCACATCCCTAGCCCTATTTTGTATTTTATTTAGAGACAGGGTCTCACTGAGTTGCTTAGGGCCTCGCTAAGGTGCTGAGGCTGCCTTTGAACTTGCAATCCTCCTGCCTCAGCTTCCCAAGTGCTGGGATTACAGGCGTGCACTACCGTGCCCGGCATTTCTGCCCTTCTTAATGTCAATATCGTACCAACTGAGGTCCCGTGTTCCTAGAATGTGATCATGTTCACTATCGTTTTTAATTTAGAGGTCAGAATCCATTCATAAAAGCACTCTGCTCATTATGAGTGAGGGAGAGAGAGAGGGGAAGTTTAACCTTATTACCAGGATAGATCTTTTTACTTCAACTTTATTTTCTCAAGGGAAATTCCATAGGGTTATTGTGAAAGATATTTATCAAATTCACACACTAAAAATAATGATGACAATGACAATACTAATAGTAACAATAACTTCCTACTAAGTGCTTTAAGGTGTCAGACTGTCTTCTGAGCGCCTTACATATACTGCACACAGCACTTAGTCCTCACAGGTTTTCCATAAATAGAAATGCATATGGTTATTATCCTCATTTATGGTTAGGGAAACCTGGGCATTGAGTCCTGAATAATGGGACAAGAAAAATTATATCTGGTACGTGGTGTAGCCAAGATTTGAGTTCACAATCCAGTGAGCAGATAGATGGTTATTAAAAAATCACAAAGGCAACTGTACACATGCAAAGTGGGTTCTGACATTCCATTTCCATAGGTGCATGAAATGCAGGTGACCACAAAGAACTTAGTGACAACTACCTGATACATCAAAAAATGTCTGTGCCCGTCCAGTCCCCACGCTGCTGACAGCAATGCACTCATAGGAGCCTTCGTCAGCCAGAGTGACCTTTTCAATGTCCCAGTGGACAGTAGCAGATTCTCTGTAAGAAAATAGAAAAAATATTAGTTGCTATAAAAACAAGACCAAGTTGAAATCAATGATCTGACTATTTCTTTTTGGAGGGTTTATTCAAAATAACAATTTGAAGGAAGTTAACTGATACAACTACAGAATCATTTTTAACTCATAATTATACACCATTTATATTTCGACTAAAAAATTAATCTTTTCCACTCTGAGCAAAAGACACAGCAAAGACAGTAAAATTATGAAGATCGCAAATTTCTTTAGGGACTATTTTCTAACTAGGTCAAAATATAAAACAATAATGCTAACAAACACTTGTTAAATCTCTCTTCTTCCCCACATCTTTTCCAGTTTTTTTTTTTTTCAGGGATCTTAGTCAAAGCACTTGAATCAGGTTAATTTATAAGCATGAAAGCAGGAATCAACTTTTTGATTCCAAGAAGATAAATTCTCTGTAACTTTTTTATATATGGGTTCCACATGGGGTTACATCCCAAATCTGGATCTATCCACTCTTACAAAGGAAAGAGAAAAAAATTATCAGTTTTCTAGTCAAACTCTATCATTTAGGTTTCAGAAAAATCCCTCTGCTACTTTATATATTCAATCATTTAATAAATATGCATTCTGTGTCCTTTGACACTGTTTAAATGATATCTCATTCGGGGGAAATGTCTTAGTAAAATATATTTAATTCTTATTTCTAAAAAGTCTACATAAATAAGCATAATCCTATGTTAAAAAATAGTTGAAATATAATAAATATTTTCATAATTTTTCTCCTTTATCATCTGTGGTTATTCATAGCCTTTCTAGAAATTCAAGGAAAACCAAGGTTAAAAATTCTATCTCGGAGACATGACACCTTCCACTGAAGTTTGAAAGTGATGTAAGAAATCATACCTCAGAGAGGTATTCATGTCCAAACCTCTCCCTGCCCAAATGCACTATGCTCATTATCGAACAACTACAAAGAATTCAGTGATCTATTAATTCCTGTTAGCACTAACCTAGAGCTTGAAAGAGAACGTTAAGGAATAGATTCCTAACAACAGGAAAGCAAAAAACCAAGTGTGGACATTATTTCAAGTATTATAGTAGCTGAGAACATCCACTTCAGCTAACGTTTCCTTTCAATTATGTGTGCCAGGGGTCCTCATTGTTACATTCAGAAGAAAATGGAATATTGATTAACTTCACACAGTACTGATAACTTAAGCTGCATCTGGAATGCTTAGCATCAGTATGCGAGGCACAAGTTTGCAAATGTCTTTATCTAGGAGGTACGATAAGTTCCAGAAAGGTAGGAATTTGGAATATATGTGCCTTTGGTGTTCTCTGTAGTGCCTACTTTAGAGCTAAGCATGCGTTAGGGTTCATCCAAAACAGACTCATAGAAATTTTGGAAACAAAGTGATAATTTTTCTAGCATTAAATCCCTCATTTTAAAAATAGGAAATTTGAATGACAAACCATTTGTTCAAAGTCTCATAACCTAGTTGGCTAATTGCTTGAAGGCGGTTACAGCTACACTTGGCAAGGTCCCTTTCTTGTTTATGAAACAGTACACAAAAATAAGTCTTTTTTCATGTAGCTTCTCAGCTGACATAAGCAGTATATGGCCACAATTTTTTTTAGAAAAAGGATTTTAAGGGATAAACTTTAGAATAGGGAAAAGAACTTGTCCAATAGAAATGTATCCTGCTACTAATGCAAACTGATTCTTATGTCCCCTGAAGACCAAAGTGACTGACATAAACAAAGATTAAGTTGCATATTTCATACTATTAGGAAATCTGGGGCAGAGACATGTGAGGGACTCAGGATTAGAGTATCATTCTTTCATCACTCATGCCTAATTTTGTCCTGGGCCTCTCACATCCAGAGAGCTTAATACATGTCAGCAAGTCACGTTATATTTCTGGGCCATGGAGCTGGAAAAATGAGAAAAAGAATTCTTGTGGCTTACCTCCCAAGAATTGTGTGGAATTAATGAATTAATGTTTACAAAGAATCTCAAGTGTCTTTGAAAAATGTTACTATTTAAACAGGAAGCAGAATTATTTTATTTCATCGCCCAGTTATGTAGCTTCACCATTTGATACCCTGGTCAGTTATGTTGCTGTTTATAAAATATTCAGCTAAGTAAATCATCAAGATATACTATGTACAGAGCAGGAGATCAATCTTTAATGAATGGAAAACTTTCTAGTTACAATGAACATTCCTTCTGTAAGACTTTGTTTAAAATGCATTCCAATATGTGGCTCAGTGGTCCAGTGTCCCTGAGTTCAATCCCTGGTACTCCACCCCCCACAAAAAAATGAATTCCAATAACTGCATAACTAAGACTATCAAATATTTAACAGCTTATAGAAGTTGCCAATATTGAATTTACACAGTAAAAAGTTGATTAAAAGAATTCCTAGAGTTTTTCCCAAAATGTAGTTTGTTTCATTGTGAGTTAAAAGGCAAGCTTTCCAGAAATCATGTTCCTCCAGTTTTCACTGTCTATTAATCCTTATCATTAGAATACTTATAAATGTTTTTAAAAATCACTCAGCTTTGCAAGAAAAGTTGGTGCCTTCTAAGCCCGCTCCTGTTGATTGTTCTGGGGAGCAGACACTGATGCTTCTGGTCCACTATGTCCTCCCAACTCCATCACACATCAGACCTCCCTGACCTTATCTTCTCCCCTTCTCCTGACTCACTGGTCTCCAGCCACACTGGGCTCACTTCTTTCCCACAGGCTCTGTTCACTTGGCCTCTATGCACTAGTACCTGCTCTTCCTAGTGCGTGTACTCTCTTCTGTGGTTAATGACTGAGCATCATTCTCACATCTTTGGGTCTTTGCCCAAATGCCCTGAACTCCCAGTTTTAAAATCACAACTTGGCCCAAACAACATGCCTCCTAACCTCCTGCACATTACTCTTCCTAATTACCCTATTCTACTTTACCTTGTTCTACAATAACACCCATCAGATTCACTTATCATGACACTTTACATTAGAATCAGAGATGTTTCTACCCCAAAGCCAATAGAGCTAAAGCTTCAGGGCCTCTCCTTCCCAAGGTCCCTTTCCAAGGTCTGATATCTACCATTGTGTTCATAATTCTCTGTCTTAACATGGAACTTAAATGATAAAAAATTCAGAGTCTATAAACCTGAATAAACCCTTAATGTATTCTAGCATTTACTGTGTTATCATATTATATTTATCATCTGTTTTCTGTCTTTCTTCATTACCTTGAGCTCCAAGGCACACCTAAGTCTGTTTTGTCCACAGCTGTATTTCAACACCATGAGGCAGGTAAGTGAGAATTGCCAGGGAAAGAGTACCTTAATATAAGCATCTATTTGCATTTACTTGTTTAAAACTATAAATGAGTATTGACAGAAACATTTACACACTTTAAATACTGGTCTACTCCAAGTGTAATTCCATTTCTGACAAAGCTCAAGGTAAAGGGCAAAAAACTTTCAACAGAGCAGGGAATTTGGCCTGGCTGCAGGTAGTATCCTGGGGTTTTCTTGGGCATTGTAACTTTAGGAGCATCTGGAAAATAAGAAAAAAGAACAGAGGCAAGAAAATCACAATGATACGAGGTACTTCCTGTGAATCCATTCACTAACTTCACAAATTCTTCCAGTAAATCATCTGCAATCCAATTAATCGAAATCACTCAAAATCACTTTTCTGTTTATTTGTTCACATAACTATGTTTATTGGTTCAAAGTTGACTCATTTCTGGATGTCCATGGCTGCCTTACTAATGGTATCCATTAAATCATGTTACCTGCTGTTTCCTGATGCTTCCACATAATCCCAAATCTGTGATCTCATCTCCGTTTAGTAGAAAATGTAATTAACTAGTAATTAACTAACTAACCATTCAACTTAAGACAGAATGATCACCAGTTGTTCACAGTACACTTATGATCATGGAGCAGATTGTTTCTGATAATCGAATATAAACATTCAACCAATTTAGAAAGTTTTATCAAGCTTTTTTAGAGAAAGAAAGAATATTAGAATTTCCTACTTCAAGCTCTTAAATTAATTAAAGTAATCCAAATTCTCAGTTCCTACAATCAGCGAGACTTAACATGAAACATTGAAAGTGTTATTTAGCAGTTAAGAAAAACCAAGTTATTTAAGTATAAATGCCCACCAATTGAATGCCACAGTAGTAATATGAGGCTATTCTTTTTTATTTTCTAGATCATTCTTTACCACATCATCCCCTTCAGCTATCTATATACCAGTATTGAACAAAATGGTGACTCACCTGGGACAATACTAGAAAAAGAAACACTTGACACTCTCTGGAAGAGATAATCATCCTTATCATAGCCCGTTACTTTGAGAAAGAAAGCTTCATTTGGTGGTATGAAGTCAGAAATATTCCATATGCCATACGGTTTTCGATCTGGGTAATATTTAACAGGAATAGTCTTGAGAGAACCTCCTGAGATACTCAGAAGTTCCAGACGATCTACTCTAGCTGGACTTGAAATGCCTGAAGTATTCAGCAGCACATAGGTAGGAATTCCTACAAGAGGAAAACTCTGTTAACATTTACAAGTAGCATACAACTTAGGCTATATATTAAATAAATATTTGCATTAAAATAACATGTAAGTTATTATAGAAACTTCTATAGCTGGTGTGGTTTGTGCATAACCACAGAAACTTAGAAAATCCAATGTGATCTTCTTTATAGTATTTTAACCATAGGTAGCAAAATTAAAATTATGAATATTGTGTTACATGATTTTTTAAGACATGAATATTTTTAAAGATTTATGTTTTTATATCCTTATGGAAATTGCAGCAATAAAAAATGGACAGTGACTGGAAAAAAATTGTAAGGGTTACAGTATGATGGAGCTGCACAATTATAAATCTTAATGTATGAATGAAACAGGAGCAAGAATAAGCTTTAGCCCTACAAAGTGATACTTTCATCTTTGAACATACATTGAGACATGTTATCTTTAATTTTTCAGCTACATGCAGGCATTTTATCATTTTTTTGAAAATATTGTTTTCCAGATGTGGGACCTTTATTTCATTCATTTATTTATATGGGATGCTGAGAATCAAACCCAGTGCCTCACACATGCTAGGCAAGCACTCTACCACTGAGCTACAACCCCAGCCCCCAGGCATTTTATCTTGACAATGAGATAATTTGTAGATTTTTAGTAAGAAAAAAGTTTCAAGATCTACATTAGTAGTTCTTTAAGTTTATTAAGTAACTGGAGTGCACACTAAAATGCATGTTCCTAGGCCCTGAGTATTGTGTTTCTAACTCAGGAGATTGGAGTGTGGCCCAAGAATCTTAATTTTTCACCTCCCTGGGTGATTCTGATACCACTGGTCTGGGAACTTGAGAAACAGGAACTAGACCGAAAGAACAATTGTGTTTTAAGTAAAGATCCTATGCTTCTTAATTTTTTTTTTTTTTTTTTTTTTTTGGAACTGGGGATTGAACTCAGGGGCATTCGACCACTGAGCCACCTCCCAGTCCTATTTTGTATTTTATTTAGAGACAGGGTCTCACTGAGTTGCTTAGTGCCTTGCCCTTGCTGAGGCTGGCTTTGAACTCAAGATCCTCCTGCCTCAGTCTCCCGAGCCACTGGGATTACAGGTGTGCATCACCATGCCTGGCTTATGCTTCTTAATTTTGTTTAATACTAAAAAATTTATAAAATCACTGACAATTGAGTGATATTTTCACTTATACCAGTTTAAGCAGGAAGCACATACAAACCTTGCACAGGTCTGCTGACTGTTTTCTTGAAATCCAGGGTGGGCTTTCGGGAAAAGCCAGCTCGGAAGTCAATAGTACTAAGGCCAGTGATTCGAACAGAGTGTCTTCCACTGCTAGAAGTCTGAAAAGTTTAATGACAAACCTAGTAAGCCGTTGATCCAGGATGCTTGTCACAATAAACACTAACCAGTCTGGCAAACTGCAGTGTTATTAAGACTCGTGGTCAATAAGTGAATCTCTGACTTGGGTGCTCTGTACTTAGCTGTGAGTCTATACTTTAAAATGCAATCGTTACAGCACACTTCCCAGGAGATCTGCTCTAAAATACAATTCAGTAATACAGTGCATGTCTAATGGTAGAAGATATATGTTTTTAATCACTAATGAATTTGAAGTAAATCTGCAAAAGCTTCACATGGTAGATGCTCAGCAAATACTGATGAAAAAAAATGACTCAATTTCCTCTCACAAATACCATCCAGGTTCAATTAGGGAAAACAGCTCCTTTTTCTTTGCCCTTGAAAGATTAGAGTCGGGACAAGAACAAGAGCTGACCATTTTCCAGATTTCATACAATGGCATCCTCAGCTTAGCAGCATTCTAGCAAAGATGCATGGTGCTGAAATGAAAATGTGGGATGAACATGGTCCTCACCCCACAGAGCTCGTGACTATCGAGGGAGAAACCTGGAGAAGTCAGAAGGCGATAATGCAGTAAATGCAGTGATAGAAATATGCAGAAGGAAATATAGGCTAGCCTGTTAGGCAAAATTGTCATAAAGGGGATAATGACTGCCCTACATATTGAAGCCTAACTATGCATTCAAGTGACTCATATGTTCAAAAATAATTAAAAATCTGGAAAAAGTCCACAGGATAAAATAATGATATGAATGTTTGTTAGGCACTTCTGTTATGCCTTGGCTCTTAAAAAATTGGCTTACTTAATGTTCATCACAACTTCATAAGGAAGATACCATCAGTTTCCTCACCGTACAGATAAGAAAACTGAAATGTTACACTGTTAAATAGTTTCCCCAATTTCACAGATTTGCAAACTGCAGAGATGGAGTATTTTTTAATCCAAAGGTCAGACTCCAAACTCTTCACCGCATTGTCTACTAAAATAAATTAGCACTACCTGATATTCAGTTTCTCTCAAAAAAGGATCTAAGGATCACTTAAGATCTAAGATCAACCTAAACTATATCTACACCTACACCAAATCGCTTGGGCTGTTTTTTAAAAATACAGACTCCTGTGCTTCAGCCTAGATTTACTAAGTCAGAATCTCTGTTTAGTGGAGTCTAGGAAGCTGTATTTCAAAAACCATCTAAAACTTGGCAATGGAAGTTTGCCATTATTTTATTACATTCAGCACTAAGATTTTGTCTCACAATGAAATGACTGCATGATACCAGCATTCAAGTAGAGGAGAGGTGAGCATGGGAGGAGCATTCATAAGATCACACTAGGGCCACAAATGGGGATCCCAATCTCAACTCTGAGAAGACACATACTCAAGTGTCTAGCTATAAAAGGATGCAACAGAAACAACCAGGAGAAACCACACCGAGATTAAAGAGGACCACCTCCAGGGCTTGCAAACTACACAGTACCCTCTAAATCACTGTGGCTCCTTTCATTTAACAATAAGGAGAAGGAAGATGAGGATATCTATCCTGGTTGCTACCATATTTCTTCCTCATTGACCACAATCTGCAAAAACTCAAAGGGAAAGAAAATGAAGGTGAGGGAGAAGAAACACACATCATCGTGAATACATCATGCAATATTCTTAGCACAAGGGTTGCTATATTCTTAGTACAAATGATGCTGCTAGATACTATGATTCATTTTCATAAAGATTACAGAAGATCATATGTGTCAGTAGAGGGGTCTCGGTCTCACCCTTTATTTCATTATTTCTAAAGGAAAATGTGCTATGAATTTCACATAATAAATATAAAAGGAAACTATAGATCATGACCAAATTTGAAATTAGGGTTTGTGAATATAGTTATATATAACCTTTCAAAGTCAAATTTCAACTTTTTCAAATAAAACAGAGTTTTACTGAAGACACTACAAATACTGATTTCCCATAAGTCATTCAGAATGCTCACTATTACACTAAGCTGATAGAGATTGATTCACCAACAACATAGATAACTCTTATGCCCTGCTGCTCAGAAAGCCCCATATGATAAGACAGCTGTTGAGGTTACCGAGGGTGAATATGACAATTTGCCAAATGATTGCTATCAAGTACTAATCATCTGCCAAGTGTTCTGTGCATTAGTCAACTGACAAAGGTTGCTTTCAACAGTGGTGCTTAATACCTGAGTGAGAAAATTAGAAATTACACAAGAGTTTGAAAATGTTATCCTCTATTGCTAAATCCGACATTAAGATAAAGCATATCTGATGAATAGGGAGGCCCTTAAAATTTATACAAAATTATCATAAAATAAAATAACTTTGATCCCTAAAATATTACACAAATAAAGGATGTGGAAATAAGAAGGTAAGTTTGTTATTCTCTGAGCAATGTTAAAATATAAAAAGTAATAAATTAACAAAACATCCTAATTTCATGTTTCTCTATTTGCTATGAAGAGTAATGCCTGAATAGAATTGAAAAGGGCTTGTAAAGAAAGAAACCTCCAAGTGAGTCCATTTTAAAACACAATTACAGGCAATTCCGGACTAACCAGGATAATGGGGAAAAAAACAAAATTATTGTTTAAAAATAAAGCTAAAAAAATTTAGGCCAATTCAGTTAAAAATGACTCTATTAGAAATGTGTGCATTTGTTGTTCTTTAGACAATTCTCTTAAAAGAATTAAAACAATACTTGGACAATATTTTAGGAATATTAAGCCTCATGTTAAATTTCTTCATGAGAAAGTGCCAAAAGTTTGCTGTTAAAGCTATTATTTTAAGGGTATTTCTTATCTGAGCTCCCTTTTAAAAATGTTAGTGCAATGGGGAAAAAAAGCTTAATGTAAAATGATGGTAAAATGGTAGGGGGAGGAGAAAGAAGTATTAACATCGATGAAATGCACTCTGAGACTAAAACTTCTTACACAAACTACCACTCTTAATTCTCACAAAAGCTCCTGTGAATATAGAGGACCACTATTATTCTCATTGCTCAGAACAAAGAAGTTAAATAATCTGTTCAAAGAAACAAATACAGAGGTGGAGCAGGTACTAAATGAGATGAAGGTGTTGGGGGGCGAAGAAAATTCAACTCATTCCATAACTGAGTCAAGCAGAGGCAACCCAGCTGTATTTCTGCTCCCTCACTTTCCTTCCAAATTATTTTAACCTTCCTAATAACATTTTCCATATATGTGATAAAATTGGTAAGCTAAAATTACTGTTGTAATATATTTCTGTGATACTTTTATATTATGTAGCATCCATCTGTTATATTAAAATTAGAATATTATTCCAGAAGGCATTGCTGGTCAACAGAGTATCTGTGAGCATTGCTGTTGTGTGGAGCCACACTAACCTCATTGCTCTGCAGCTCAGACGGAAATCTAGGAGCAGCCTGCTGGCTCAGAGCGTAAGAGGAAAATTTCTAGATAGGAGATACTGGACAGTGTTTCCACAAGCTAGAAATTCCTAGAGCTGTTTCAAATAGTCAACTTCATCATACAACTTAAAAATATTTATAATGAGATGCATTCCTGCTCTGAGTGAGGAGACTTGTGTTCATTAAGCTGTGGAAAAATCAAAGTTGGGAATACATAGGCTGCTGCAGTATCAGCAGAGGTGAGGCCAAGTCAGATTTGACAGAAATGAGTGGATGCTGGATATCACTGGCATCTTGAAATCACACATAGGTAGTCTTTTCCTACAAAATAATAAAAGAAGGAACAGAATGGGCCAGAGTTTGGGTTTCTGACTAGAGTGAGATTCACAGGAAGGAAGAAGCAGGACAGGCTGAAGCACCATGGAGCAAGCACCATGGAGAGCTCCAGGGGAACTGGGTGGCTCCTCAGGCTCAGCTCAGGTCCTCCTGGCCAGTTTTATTGCAGATGGAACTCCCTAGTTTAAGGATAACTCCCTTATTAACTATCTGCCTGTATTCAGAGCCCCTTCAGGGCAGTAACAATGTCATTCATCACCCAGAGAATATGATCCAACAGACACGTAATAATGGAGGGCTTAATATATGTTAATAACAAGTCCTGGGGTTAATGTTCTCCTTAGATTCCCCTAAGACCAGATTCATCAAGAACTCATTGAATTATTCCAGATGCATTATGTATGTTTACATCTTAAGTAATCCTGATCACTATTACATCCAAAGATGATTTTATATATAGCACCATGAAAAACAGGCTCAAAGTAATTATTACTTACTTTAGTTGGGACAACAAATTAAATGGCAATTATTCTGAGTTCAATGTTCTTTCTATAGCACCCAAGTCTATGCATAGTGTTTTAGGATAACAATCCCTTGAAAAACTTGAACTTCTAGGCATGGAAGACAATAAAAAACATTCTCCAACATGACTGTTATTCCACGTTTCTTTTCAGTATTGGGAATTGAGCCCAGGGTCTCATAGATACATCCCCAGTCCTCTTTAAAATTTAATTTTGAGACAGGATCTCACTAGGTTGCTCAGGCTGGACGTGAACTTATGATCCTCTTTCCTCAGCCTTCTAGTAGCTGTGATCACAGATATTTGCCACTTCCCCTAGCTGCTATTCTACACTTCAGTTAGGAACGTTCAGCCAGTGGGGTATTGGTAAATGCCTCCCTAAAAAAAAAATAGTAAACCCCAATTTTTTATATTTTCTAATTTTTATTGGGTAAATACCTCCATCATGGCTGATTCTTAGCTCCCAATATGATCCACTGAATGCAGCTGGGAGGAGAAGAGAATTCCAACTCCCCATGAGTTTTTGTGAGATGGCCCCAGCACACCATCAGGCTGCAATGATAGTTCTGGTCGATTGGTCACCATGATGAGCTAGAAGTGACACAATCTCTTCTCCATGTCCTTTCTCCTACTAAAACAACTGAAGAAGTTGCATGTTCTGAATTACAGCCAAGCCTCCATCAATTTAAGTTCCTGAGGGACTAGATGAAGCAGAACATCCAATCCACCTACATGGAACATGGAATAATAAGAGGAATGAACCTTCCTGGCTAATCCAGTGAGAATTCCTCCCAGCACAAAATAGAAAATCTTCCCTGTTATAAACTGAATTAAAAATTGATTGATAGAACTAGTTTTTATTTCTCTTTCCTAAAGAGTTGTAATGTTTTTTAAAATAGTAAATGGGCCTAAGGGTAAAAATTAAACAAACAAGCCCCCTATTTCATGTATATCTACATTAAATAAAAATTCCATGTATGATTTACATATATTTGAGAGAACAACTAATTTTACTAATTAACTTATTTATATGTTAGAAATTGTTAAAAATACTTTTTTTTTGCCAATATCTCATTTAATCATGACCAATCTTATTAAGTAGCTATGATTTTCCTCAGACTTAGGGCAGTCAAGTAATTTCCAGGTAAGAAGATATTAAGTAATGGATCTTGAACATCAAATAGACATCCAGTTGTATTCAAAGTATTTGCTCTCAAATGATATATCATTATTTCATAATTAAAGAACTTAATGGCTACAATTATTTGAAAATATACTATAAGTAAGGCACTATGCCAATCACAAAGATAGAATGATACCAGCTACATTTATATATCATCATTTTATTGGATATTGGAAGAAAATATGATCAGGAAAGAAATGTACCCAAAGTGCAGGATAATTTCTATTTAAATACATGTGTATGCACTCATTTATACATACATGTCCATATGTTCATATGTACTTAAGGGTATCTATCACTAAGTGTACAAATATATTTTAAAATGGAAGAATTCTATTTAGTCTAATGTTGGCAGGCCAAAATAACTGGAACATTTTCCCAGAATATCCACTCTAAATATTTCACTGACCCAAAATATTAAATTAATGCTGTACCTAATCCATTTAAATAACACACCTGGTATAGTCTACAGTTATTCAAAAGAATCATCAGGTGAGAATAACTGGAGGACAGTGTTAGAACCTTATTGTGTGGTCCTTGTAAATCTGAGGTTGATTTAATAGTGATTCCTAAACTAGCTCTGCCAACTGAGTATGATTTCTAGCATATTTTCATCCTGCAGAAAATGCATTAGTGTGCTCTGACAACCAACACAGGTATCTAAACCAAAATATTTCTACTAGTCTCAGAATCTCAATATAATCACAAGGCTTGGTATGCTCCTTCTCTATCTGAGAGATTATCTAAGGACAATTTGTCCAAATTTAGTTAATGGAAACATACCCCAGGGGATGTGTTAAATTACATGATCACACTGATGATTCCAAATGAATAAAAACATTTCATATTATCTAGACCCATTATTTAATATCTTTGCAGGGAGTTTCTCTTAAGAAGCAGAGGACAAAATCTGGCCCATAAGGTTTCTGTGGCTATATTTGAACACTCTATATATAGATATAGCTGCTTGAATGGAAAATTCATATTGCTTCTCAGAAATAGGATCCAGGACTTCCAGCTTCTCTACAAATGGAAATCTAGTGGCATAAACAACTTCTTTTCTGTTTTTAATAAAACTTTTTACTCTATTCATTTTTTTAGCTTGCTTTACCTACATTAAAGGCAAATAAAAACATTTGAGTTATTTATATGATTATAGAAATGAGCCATCTCTGTTTAGTGAAAATGCCCTCATGTGTCACATGAAGAACTTGCTAGGGAAGCCACAAATGAAAAGCAACAGCCACTCCTAGCATCTTAAATCAAAGATTTAAGTACCTAAGCTGAGGCCTAATGAGGCCACTCTCCTGCCTGCTTCCCTAGACACCATCAGAACACATGGGCTGATATTTTACTCACAATGTCATATCATTCTTTCTCAGACACTGGCATCTACTAGTGGCAGAATCTACTCTATTGTCAATGTGGAAGAAAAAATCTGCTGCAAAAATAAAAACACAGAAGCAATTAATCCAAAAGCGGGGTATAGAAAAATTGCACTGAAAGCCAGAGGAGAAAAGAGCATTTTAGAGAAAAAATTCAAACAAGACGCAATGAAAATGTTGCCATCTGAGCTGAACCTTGGAGAACAGATCCAGGTCAGACTGAAAGGAAGGGCATTCTAGGGATGCCTTTCTTTCTTTCTCCTAATAGGACAAGAAGGAAGGAAGGAAGGAAGGAAGGAAGGAAGGAAGGAAGGAAGGAAGGAAGGAAG
>JAJEJO010001963.1:79112-135420 GCA_020662805.1 Glaucomys volans
AAGGAAGGAAGGAAGGAAGGAAGGAAGGAAGGAAGGAAGGAAGGGAGAAAACAAACATGGGGAAGAAAGAGGAGGGGATGGGGATCAAGACAAAACTGTATTTGACTGGCGTGTAAAGTCAAGTGGTAGAAGAAGACCAGAAAGAATGGCTGAGGCTTGGCAGAGTGGCACCGTGGTATCGTGAGAGGTCAAATAATACATAGACCTCTCTCCATACTTGGGATAAAACTGTTATTTGAAACATTCAAAAAGCCATTAATAATTCTTCTGATAGAGTAGACATTTCCCAGATAGCAGGGTGCATGGGAGATAGCTCCAAGGGTGCATTATCTAATCTCACACATTTCTCTTCTTGAGAAAGAGCACATGTAAAACATTTATCATTCCTTAGTCATCCCAAAGGGAGATCCCATGTCAGCAGCAATATTTATGTCAGTACATTCAGCTCACTTTTCTTTGCATCATGCTGATACATTCTTTGGGTATTTCACATAGGAGCAAAGTAAGTTTATTATTTTCAAGTTGCAACATAATGCTTATCCTTTGTTGGGTTGTTGTTACCATCAACTATCCACTAGAAATAGTGAAAAAAGAAGTTGGAGGCTCTTTGGTGGGGACTGTATATAAATTTAAGATGAGACGACAATAGATGGGGTCTTTTTATTATTCTCTTAATTATAGGAGGCTGAGCTTGGAAACTTGTCTGAACAGTTTTCATCTCCTCACCATCTTATTGTCACTCTCCTCCTCACTCACAGGCTGATCCCAGTGCCTCTACATTTTAATTATCAATTAAATGTGCTTACTGCCCATTAAGTAAGTCGCATGGAACACAGCCAAAGGCAGACACTCAGGAAGTGTTTATTAAATGGGTAACTGAATGAATAGGTGTGTTAGGCACAAGATTAGAGTCATGCAACATCCCTGCTCCAGGCAAGGGTTTTACTAGAGGAAGCACCACTGGTAGCTATCCAAATCACCTGAAAACAGGTTCAAAGACCTCACAATAAATTACCAGTAATATGGAAGAATGGCATCACTTGCATGTACTTTACAGTCAATAATGGATAACTCAATGTTGCTATTCAGAGAGCAAGAACAGACTAACTCAGTCAACCGCTAGCTCAGGACAGGACTGGCTTAGGTCATGCTTAAAGAATTTGGGAGACAAGAGACTCAACACTAATATTCCTTCCTACTGTGGCCACAGAAAGTCAGACTCAACACTAGTCCTATTTTGGACAAGTTGGTCCAAATAACTATAATGTCAAATTAAGCCACATTTATGGAAAACACAGCAACAGAACACTTCACTATTGCCAATCAAATGCCCCCAATAAACACTGAGCACTTACTATACAAGGAACTGGGTGATTCCAACAGGCATATAGGACCTTTTCTGATCCATTCATTAATAAATTTCAATATTTGCTTTCATATTGACTTTTCATCTATCTTCTTATCCCAAATTATCCACCTCAAATAATCTATACTACATTTTCCCTATAGGACTTAGAGTTCTGAGAATAAATAATGATATCCTAGGCCTTGAGCGGTGTTACTATGTAAACAGTCCTTCTTTAAACCAGGAAAATCAATGTGGATTTTTTAAAAAAAAAAAAACAAAAACAAAAACTGATTAGCATGCAAAACTGACTCCCTGAATTTCTAAGGTACATCCCATCCACACACTTTCACAGCAATTCTATAATTGAATCACAGTCCCAGAAACTGTTTCTTGTGTAGGAAAGCAGAGACAATCAAGGAGGAAATCATGCTCGGGGGATCCTCATGCAGGGTCTCCCAGAATTCTAGAGCAAGCTATTGACTTGGGACATGAGTTGTTGGCTTGGAATATGCAAAGCATGCTGATAGGAAGGGAGGAAATGAGAGAGGAAAAAGAAGAGGCCCATAAAGGATGTGCTTTTATGGCTACTCCCACGGTGGACACCTGGACCTCATTCCTTCTGGGGCTGAAAGCTGCTTCTGAGGGGTGCTAATTACTCAGCAGACCAGCCTTCTCCTGTTCTAGGAAAAAAAAAACAAAACCGCCTCTCAGATACAGAAATGAAAATGCTGGGGTTGGAAGTAGTCCAGAGCACACTGAGCAGTTTGAGAAATACAGGCAAGACCCTCAGCATCTGCCACTGAGGGTCACCCATGGAACTGGCAGCCAAGTTAAATTTCTGATCTACTGTACACTGAATTTCAAGTGCATGTTCTTTCCATCTTTCCTATATGTGCCCAAATAGGATACTTTATTAAAGAGGTGATAGAACCCTTCAGATGAAATTTAAGTTTTCAGTTATCATTGCTGGGTTAAAGAAAACAATGCACATAGATCCAACCAAGCAACAATGGTTGTTTGAGAGCCTGAGAGCGTGCACCGTAACAGAAGCTACGTGGAGTATTTCACGGTCTCATCTTAATTTAATTCTCAGTCCAAGTCTAAGAAGTCAAGGACTGCCTCCCCTAAAGACAGAGGAGGAAAGCAAGACACCGAGTTCTGTTCTCAAACAGTACAGCTGTTAACATGGAGATTCACACCCAGGTGCCTCCACACCAGAGCCCGTGACCCGAACAATCATTCTCTATTGGCACCATCTCTGATGATTTTGGAAGCAAGGGGTGACAATAAAATCAACCCACAGATTTGATGATAGGAAAACTATTTTAAAATTTTAAGCATCATCCTGTGCCATCAATGATGTTCATGGTTATCAAAACTTAACATTACCAAATTCATGATCAAGACACTCCTAGGCTTGCACTATGTAAACTGGTTTTTATTAACAGCACTCTCTATGATTGCAAGAGTAGACATAAGTAAACTATTGCACACACTTTATACAACATGCCAACATAAAGTCAGATAATAAACAGCCTCTGTGAAGTAACAGTACCTTCACTGTCCACATCCCAGCCTCTGGCTCCTTCACATTCACCACTTTGGCAGAGTTATGGATATTTAATAGCTCATTCAGGCCAAATCCCTTTTTGATCAGCTTCCCTGAAAGACAAACAGAAAGGTAACAAGCATAATCTTTCTCCCAGTTAAGAATATTAGCTAATTTAACATTACATAAAGCTAAGAGTATGATCAGATTTCAAATAACACAGAGGCATTTTTTTTTTTGTTTTTACTAATGTGTGTTGCAATCTAACCCAAAGAGCTCTTCTTTTCTATTCTGTGGCAGACATGTGTGCCTGCAGCTTAAAATATTACTTTATTTATGTCTAAAATATACTGAATTTCAGGGTTCTTGGACACTGGGACTGAATAGGTTCCCATTTGTAATGCTAATTTATAGCCAAGTAAGACTAACAACTGACAAATGGTAATCATTTCCAAAGTCAGCCTAGATAAATAACAATTATAAGAAGTTATGTGCAGTCACTAGAGACATTTAGATTACCTAGATGGCAAACCAGTATAAATGTCTTTTCTGAGATCACTCAAGGTATTGCTGATATGAGAGCCCTGGACATATCTTTTCATCATGTGCAAAACTTCAACTAGTTTTCCATGAAGCACAGGAGAAGGTTTTATGTGTCATATAACTAATTCAAAGAAGCAGTATAATGAAGTGGCATGACACCATCCTACTGACCTGAGATTTAGCTAAAGTATCTGAGAGTTAGAGCTTAAGGAGAAAGAAAAGCAAACTAGGAAGCAAGCCATAGTTTGGTTATTCCCTCCTGGCCTTCTTATCAACTACTTTTACAGTTACATAAACAAATGGGTTGTAAGCACCCAATGTTTGAATTGAAAGTTCTGCAATCACTGTATGCTTTTAGAAGTAATAGAAACAAAACGTAATGGCTTCAGATCCTTTTAAGTATCCAGGTCATGAAAAACACATGTCTTTTCCTGGGTAGCATGGTTGCCATTACAGTGGAATGTGACCCCAAGAGACAAACCCTCTAATAAGGCCAAGCTTATAGAAGTCTTGAAAAAGAGGTTTTACTTGTTCTATAAATTTCAGTGCTTGCTGATGTAGATGTGGCCTCGGAGGACAATTTCATATGCTGTTTTCTTTTAGGAATTAGTTATTTTCTTCTCAGATACAAAGAAAGCTAGTTAGCTCTTTGTCTTTCTGTCAATATTCACAAAGAGAGAAAAAAATACACAACAAATAACAAAGGCACTTTGTAAATAAAACTATTCTGCAAACATTAATAGGTAAAAAATATTTCTAAATACAAAACAAAATGTTAAAAATTTAGATTTCTTTTATTATTAGATTATTTTTCAATGTAAAAAATAATTTATCAACCAGTAAAGGATTCAGGAAAATCATGTAATTTTAAAATATAATTAAGTGAGGAAGCAGTACATTATAACATTCCCCACTGAGAATATAAATCCTGATTTTAACAACTATCTTCTGTAAAATTAAATCTTACCAAGAAAATGATACTGTGAAAAATTATACAATTGTTTTAGAAATTTTTTAAAATTAACAAAACTGTTCAATTTTACAGAATAAGTTTCTGTGAAACATGTTATCTATAGACTAAAAAAAATAATATCAGGTTTATTTAAATGTTTCTTTTTTATAATTTAACTGCAATCAATTTACTGAACTTCATCTGTTTAAACATGGGAAGTTTTAGTTCTTTGAATCTCATGATAATTCAACAATACTTAAGACCAAAAAAATGCTTTAGTTTTTAAAAGCATCTTCTCCAGTCACTTCTGAATTTATGGAATGTGCTATGAAGCTGGCTTTAATGTGACATGAAAAACTGTGCAAAAGTCTTTAACCCCTACCCCCATGAGTTTTGTATTTTATTACATGGTGTAGGATTTATCTCACCTAAAGGATTGCGAATCTCAATCATGGGAGAAGGACCACTCAAAGACACAGTGACCTCTTTGAGGCTGGGATCAAAAGGAATTTTCCAAGTATTTACAGCCTGTTCCAAATGATCTGTGGATAATAGGTGCACTTTGGAGGCCTGCACTGCTTCTTCCACCCACTTTAACACCTATAAGAGAAAATGAAAAGCATGAGTGATTTCAGAAAGCATTTACAGCTCACGCCACTGCTATTTCAGGTGCTTTGGTAAATCAAGTGACCCAGGCACTAATTAGCTGAAGGTACTACTAGGAGGTTTATTTCAGTCACAGTGAAGACAGAACTTCTCCAACCTCTGGTTACTATAGATTCAGAATAAATAGCAGGGTTAGCCCATGTTCAAATTTCAAGTCTTCCCCGCAAACACCATCAAAGTGCAAAATGCAGATATACTGCAGTTCTCACTAACTCAAGGGAAATGAATCTACAGAAAGCATAGTAGTGCCAATATTGTGAGGTCCCTTTTTTCCTCCATTCTTTTTTTTTTCCCTCTAGATTTCACTTCTTTCTAGATGCAAGATACCCTCTCGATAAGTTACTAGATACAATTTTGTTGTATTCATTATCGCATTACAGCATATTGTAATGATTTATAGTGTTTATAATACGATAGTATAGTACCTATTGAAAAGTAATTGCAATGTCAACAAAACAATCATTTCTAGGATAAAATGAGTAAGTAACAAAAATAAGAGGGCACATAACTATTGTATTTAAATAGAACAGAAAAATATTTCAGATTATTACCAATTTAAGTAGTGCATAATTGAAAAATAGTCTTTAATAAAATATTAAGAAATTGAGCTAAAAAGAGCTGTGGACAAAGAAAACTTTCACTTCTCAGAAGTGTTCTGCAAATTCAAAACAAAATTCTCCATTAGATAAATGGTGCATGCTGGATAAGTACCGAGTTGCTGATCTTACCACAATTCACTGTAAATCATGGTAATCTTTAATCTAACTCATCCATCTCTGTTTCATATGTCCTTCAAGTTTTTATACCATTGTGAACAATTTAACTTGTAGTTAGACACAAGACTCTGGACAAGTTGAATATTAAGCTATGGTCAAGCTATTAAAACTGAATAAAAATATCTTTAACTTCAGCAGAAGTAGTTATAAATTAAGTAATTAAGCATCAAATACTGTTCTATATCCTTATTTTCTATAAAAATATCCTTTTCCTTTTTTTCCTATCTCAAGGGCAAGGAAAACAGCTAAGATATATTGTCACAAAATTAACAATATGAGGCCATTATATTCATCATGAAACAAATGTTTACTGTTTGAAGTAGTCTTCTGGGTAAATATTACTGAGTATATTTTAATGAATATTTTAGTTGTTCTTCTTCCCTGAACTGGTATTCACTAAATGTGTATACTTTTATTATATATTATTTCTTTTCATACATGTTCCTGCCTTTATCGAGCATCAAAAAGCACTTTCTCAGGGACTGGGGTTGTAGCTCAGTGGTAGAACACTTGCTTAATATGTGTGAGGTACTGGGTTCGATCCTCAGCTCCACATAAAAATAAACAAATAAAATAAAGGTATTATATCCATCTACAACTAAAAAATAGTTTTTAAAAAATCACTTTCTCTATTGCTTTGTATATCTAAAACTAAGTGGGATATTTACTAATGTCAACCTTATATATCCAACAATGATAAAAAATGGGATATTTACTAATGTCAACGAAGTTGGACATGATGATGTTCTCCTTAAATAAGAGAATGCAATGTGAATTCTTAGGACAAAGAATGCCAATAACATATGTAAAATGGCATCATGGTACTCCCACACAGTGCTCATTGAATGATTAGTTACCTCCCTCCCCAAATAAATTCCTTTCTCTACTCTAGTGAAGTGTTCCAGCAATGGCTTCATAAACAAACAAACAAACAAAAAAAGATGGCAATGAAAGATTGAAAACATTTCTGCAAATGAGAAAAGAGGAAAATTCACTCCAGGTACCAGAGAGGATCCGAGCAAGTGCAAAGAGTCAGAAGAGCTATAAATGAGCTGCAAACACAGTGACTCCATCCGGCTGCAGTGATGTGCTCAGGTGAAAGGAAAGGGGAAAATGAGGCTAAGCACTTGTGAGGCCCCAGACTATGGATGGCGGTACCATCAGAGTATCACATTATAGTTTTTCATAAAGATCCCAATGAAAATTATTGAAGAGTTCTAGGCAGAGGAGTGAGACACTGAAAGTGATGTATTACAAAGAAAAACGTAATATTACTATAAATGAGTTAAACAGAAAACTAATATCAACTACAGCTAATTATCCTATAAGTCAAATGATGTATTTCAACATTTTTCCTTATAAAGCACCTGATTTTTACATCTGAAATGAAGCATAGATCACCCCAATTGTCTAAAGAAGCAGATGTCATTTGAAAATGGGGTTTTAGTGAGCTCTCATGCTTGAATAAGAGGGTATGGATCATTCTGCTCATTGAATCTGTTCATATGCATCTGTAACAGAGACCAGATTGACCAGAACCAACATGTGATCACATATAGAACACATACCTTATTAATCAGAGTATTGACATTTTTATGTCAACATAGAATATAGCTGAAAGAAAACTGAAAGGACTGACTCAGGGTCTAGAAAACCATTTGACAAATATAACTGACAATAAATAACCTGGAGTATAATAGCTGATTCACAGACTAAAGAGAGTAAAGGACAGCGAGATACTGGACAAATGGACAGAATATTTATCTTAAGGGCAAGACATATAACAGGTCGCAAATGATTCTCAATTGAAAAAGCAAAAAATGGATCAGATAAAAAAAATCCCACTGAGAACTATATGACATCTCAAGTTTAATAATGAAATGAAAGATCATCAAGTAGAAATGGAAGCAAGGTCAAGTTTTACGTATATCCTCCTATAAATTGATATCATACCTGCTGGTGGTTCCTCAAATATATATTTCCTTCAAATACAATGTAGAGAGGTTTCAATTACTAGGAATCCATCTGCTGTCCGTTAGCCACACACACACACACACACACACACACACACACACACACACAAATCCCAAGCTTATAGCACTGTCAGGAAAATGGAAACCTTCCTAATTTCGTTGCGTTTGCATAAGGCAAGTGCGTTCACATGCTATAGAACACATGCAAGCACTGGGTAACTTTTAATACCGCTTCCAATTCATCAACATTTATGAGGCAGTCACAAAGAGATTATCATGTATCATAATATTACTTGTTGAGAAAGACATAGTGCAGGCTTCTGTCAGGAGTCTCAAATCACTTTTTTATCCACTCAGAAGAAAAATCAAATTGAAAACAGATGCAACTCATTTATTAGGAAATACAGATTCTACTGACAAACGAATAAAAGTACAAGCTATTCTGTAAGCTACAGAATACACCATAGGGGAGGTTTTGAGTTCTCAGATCTAAGGAAAAATCTCTAATTCTCAAACTCTGGAAAATGGTCTCATGAAATGGGAAATGGATCTTCTCTTATAAAAAGACAAAAAGAATAAAACCAGACTAATCTGAGAGACTTTGGATTGGGCATTTTTATCAACACAAAAAGTTTTTCAAACCACTAGGGAACTGTTTATAGTACACTAAAAGTTTTTATGTAGAAATGTTTCTCAAGTGATTTGTAGCGGTTTATGTGTACAAAAAGGCTTTGAGACCATCTAATCCCACTCCTTAATTTGATAGATGAGGAAAATGATATCTGAAGTTGGTTCCTGTATTTTTGAAAAGCCTGACCAGACTGGTTCTGGCTCAATAGTTACATTACTTATATAGGCCCTTTGTGTTACTATAGATGATCTTATAGTTTAATGATTTTTTAAACCTATGTAATAATCAATACTTAAAAATAAGTTCTTATATCCACTCAACTCTGTAATGAGATGCAACTATTGTTTGAAAACACAAAACTAGAATACATTACTCTGCAAGAGGAGAGAGTGGTGTTACATAGGAAAGAAGTGAAGTGAATTTTTGCATACATCTACAAGAACAGAACCTGAAGGAGAGCCTTTGCTTGGAAGGTTCTTAATGTAGTGAATTACATCCACATGAATTTCCCAAGACATCCTTCCTCTTCTTGGTAGCAAAAAGGGATGGAGGGTAAGGTGCTTAATATAATTTGCAATTATGTGTTTATTTGTGTTGTTTCTATTATTGTTATTACCTTCTTACAGAACTATGAATTCCATGAAGGTGGAGACCATGGCTGATTTATTCACTACTAGATTGCCTGAACCCCACACAATGTATGGGACGTAGTAAATGTCCAATTAAGGCTCTGTGTTTGTGACAAAGTCCTTGCTCAGCACCAAATTTTCAACAGTGAAATGCAACAGTTCGAACTTGCATGTGTGGTCTTAAAAATGAGCATCGGGTTGTATTTCATTTTCATTTTTTTTATTTGGTTGGAATTAAGCTAGTTTTATTTTAAATGCAAAAATTGCATGCTCCTCAGTAGCACTGGTTACAGAATTTTTTCAAGCTCAGTGATAGTGGAACATTGGTTAGGTGTATATGGGCCCATCTAAATAAAGGAGACTACCCTAGAAAAACATGGTGTGATATTCCTGCTAACACCAGTAGGAGCTTTACAGTGCTCACATGGGAGATACTCAAAGAGAAATGGCATGCAAATCATCATGATCAGATGAGCTTTGTATTTTTATCACTATTTTGGCAATAAACTGAAAGAACTGAACAATGAAAAAAACATTAAAGCCTTTAAATCTATACCGTGTTTGATGTGCAAACAACTTGCTGTGTTTTCCAGATGATCCTTATGTGGTAAATCCTATATGATAGATAGTTCTGGCAGACTTCCTGCACCTCTGACCTGACTAAGAGAGAGATGCATCTCTGGATACTCAGGACAGCCTGGGTTCAAGTTCATTCCTATCCCTCAGTACAGCACACAGTCCGTAATTCAGGACTTGGTCAGAAGTCACTAAGCATCAGTTGAGGGTCCAAGTAGAATCATGAAGGAGGCACTTGGAGACATGGATGTGAAGTTCAGTTGAGAGGTCAAGGTCAGGGATACAATGGAATTTATGGCTAGGAAGCTCCTCTGTATCCTTCCCACCAAGGAGGGCATCCTCCTGTGGAAATAAACTTAGGTATCAATACATAATGGCTCAGAATAGAGCATTGGAACAAGTCTCCATTGTTCTGATCCCAGGAGCTCTCAGACCTGCCACCCTACTGTACGTAAGCATGCAGACAGCCAACATACTACCGTCAATACAGGTGTTCTGGACCTGTGGCAGGTAGGTTTCTAGCTGTAGATCAATGAGTTGGTATTCTGATTTTACACACCACTGCTGCTGTGTTTGTTTAATTTCAGTCTACAGTGCTAACAAATCCAATGTTATCCTTTGCAGATCTTAGCAAATTCATCAAAGACCCACTGAGGTCTCTTGAGAGGGTCTTCTCCAAATGACATTCATTTGTATGACTCTTTGAATACAATGTTCCTTTATTTTTATTTATTATTATTTTTTTAAATTCTGCAGTGAGTCTTGCCAACAGCAAGTGCTCACGAACAAGTGTGGCTGGTCATTCACTCTACAGCTCAGAAAGGCTCAAGGTGAATTATGCAAAATAAGAAATAAATCATGGATCCGAAGTTCTTCTGAGCTATGAGGCTTTCCTGGTGGAACAAAAATTTTACCTAGTTCACACAGAGAACATGGGTTGAAGGGAGTTAGGAAACAAGAGGGTGGTGATGATTATAAACTGTGACCATACTAAAAATATCTGTGGTGATGATTATAAACTGTGACCATACTAAAAACTGGAGGGCATACCTTAAGGGGTGAATTTTATCATACATGAACTAAACCTTCCTAAAGATTTTGTAAAAAAGAAAATCTGGGCTCACTAGAGGCTCTAGATGTAATTGTGGAAAGGAGTGACCCTCGACTTCAACTCAGTGAGCACCTCAAATGTGCACAGAACTACCACACCTTCTACAGGATGGAAGTTTCTAATGCACAACAGCTGAAAAAATAAAAGCAGACTTCAGACATTTTTTAAAGGGTGAAATCATTCCTGCTAGCTATTTCAAGGTGTCAAAGTATATTTCATTAATTTATCTTCAGCAAATTCTTGTGTGTCACAACTTCAATGTATTACAAAGGATAGAGGAAATTTTGCTTGCCAGAAAATATGCCTTACTTAAAATAATGAAAATACAGAAGATGGATTTTTATCAATCATTCAAGTCTCACATTAAATTTTGTTTCATTTGTTTGCTTGACTTTTTATTTCATAGTTGTTTTTATTCTTTCTGTTTCTTTTTCTAATAAATATCTGTGTTAGAGTAGACAGATTTCAGGGAGTTTAGTTGCCCCATTCAATTCCTCCTAGATTTAAAAGAGATTTGTAAAAATATAATGTATATTCATATATAAACAATTCGGCATTTGTTACATACATATACATTTGTTAGCTTTCTGCTACTGTGACCAAAACAACTCGGAGGAGAAAGGTTTTATTTTGACCCACAGCTTCAGAGGTTTCAGTCCATAGTTGGCTGATTTCATTGCTTTGGGTCTGAGGTGAGGCAGAAGAGCTGGTGGAAGGCTGTGATGGGGGACAGCTGCTCAGCTCACTGCAGCCAGGAACCAGAAAGAGATGGAAAGAGGAAGTGGCCAGGACAAGATATAGTCCGCTTCCCAAAAGCATACTCCCAGTGACCTACTTCCTCCAACTGTGCTGCACCTGTCTACAGTTCTCACCTCCTCCCAGTACCCTATTCAAATTATTAATCCTTCAAGTGAGTTAGTCCACTGATGCGGTTAGAGTCCTCATGATCCAATCACTTTCCAAAAGCCCCACTCTGGACACTGCTACACTGGGGACCAAGTCTTCAATATGAGCTTTTGGAGAATATTCCAGATTCAAACCATATATATTCACACCATATATATCAATACATATATATATACATACATATATGTCTACATATATACATATATATCTATACATTTACATATATATCTACATGTATATACCAGTTAGGATCTCACTCCTGGCTACCCTAAAAGCAGAAAAACGTCCAAACTAAACTCGGCTCTCTATGAGTATCACAAACAAGCCCCAGTTAGGGAGGTACTGGAGGGAGGTACTTGAGCATTATTGAAATTACAAAGTCCTTCCTTTGGCTCCATCTCTACTCATACCTTCTTTTTTTTTTATCTGTTTTTCCATACACATATAGACACATATTTAATATGGCATGCAGGTACACGAAATACCATATAATTGAAATCACTATCTGCTGACTGAGGCTCCTCACTCTTAGAACTTGGATAGGCACTGCAAACACTTCCCCTGATGACTTCCCTGTGCCTGAGCTTCCATGTTGGTCTACATTTACTCTGGTTGACACATTCAGTCAAGTTACAGGCAACCTTCACTGAACCCTGGGCCCTTCCGTGACTAAACAGAGGCTTTTATATATCTCTGCTCTGATTACCTGTGGATCTTGAAGTTTCGAAAATCTCATCATAATCTCCATATATCCAAATGGAGATTGCCTCCTAAGAACTAATAACATCTTCAGAAACAAGAGGTTTTAGGAAGACTGTTCAGATGGCACAGGAGAGCTTCAAGGGAATTTGCTATGTAAAAGAATTGGAGGATTTTTTTTTTTTTTTTTAAGGTACTGGGGATTGAACCCAGGGGCATTCCACCACTGAGCCACATCCCCAGCCCTATTTTGTATTTTATTTAGAGACAGGATCTCACTGAGTTGCTTGGGGCCTCGCTAAATTGCTGAGGCTGGTTTTGAACTTGCAATCCTCCTACCTCAGCCTCCCAAGTGCTGGGATTACAGGCATGCACCACCATGCCTGGCAAATTGCAGGATTTTAAAGGTCCAGTCATTTCAGCAGTTCCATAACGAATCAATGATAGTAGCAATGTGTGCTTCAGGGAGTCAAGAAGAGGAGCCATCAAAGTGGACTAAAATTATTGGGAAATACTTTGGTGGTAAAAATGCAACATTATACAGCTTTTAAAATCTGGCACCATGTACATACACACATACACACACAAATCTCACTAAGTCTTTCCAGATTTAAAATAAAAAAGACCCTTCAATTTATATAACAACTTGGATTTTACTGGTAATAATAGCAATAATATAGGTAAATATTCAGCAGTTGCCAAACATCTTTAATAAATTACAGCAAAACTTTATTAGCTCCCACAACTAAATAATCACTTCACGGACAGTCATTGGAAATGAAATTTAGAAGTCCTAACAGGAAAAGAGAAAAGTAAAAACAAGAATTCAAATTTGGGATATAAATGAAAGTAATGGATTAAATCAGAGAAAGTCAGATTCATCAGCATACCAAAAGGCAAATCAGTCAGGAAAAAAAAAAAAAAAAAAGACTCGATTAAAAAAGTAAAGGTAAAATAAGCAGGAGGGCATTTTCAAAAGGCTAAGAAGAGGAAGGGGAAATAAAGAAATAGAAACATCTAACCCATAGCCCGTGAGGGTCTAGGGAATAAATACTGTTCCTATGTATTTTAAGTAAGAGTATACTAGCCACTGGAGACTGAAAGAGACTGATTTACAACCAAACAAGGGTTTTACATTAAGTCAGTGAACATTTACATACAGTTGTTTTACCAAGTAGTGCCAAATATCCAAAAGTGACAAAATACATTCCATGTGTACAGCAGTTGACAAAAGTAGAGTCAAACAATTGTAGTACATACCCATTTGGCACTTGCTACCAGGAACTAGGATAACATCCTCTCTCACTCACACCTAAGAAATGGAACAGAACCTCAGTGTTTCACCAAATGCATCCTATTCAGGGGAAGACCAAGGGTAAGCCTAAAGCTTACCCAATTTGGGATCCCTCTTTAAGAAAAATACAAAGTTACAAATGTAAAAATAAATATAAATATAGCTACCTTGAATGAGAAAATATTTCGCATACACTTCAAATTTGGAAAGCTGGAAAATACTTAAAATTTCATAAAATCTAGAAATTAAAAATATTTTGTTATTATCTGACAAGATTCTATGACAGTTATTTTTCCTGCAATTTTGGTTATTTATTTTTTGAATATCTAATCCCATGGGGGGGGAGGGAGTATTATTTTCTAGAGAAAAGATAGGTAATTCAGTCTTTAATATTATTTATCAAAACTTTTTAATTCTTAACTGGGATGCACTGAAACTTTCAACTCTCGAACACAGCTATGTTTGGTGTCTGTAATATCCAAAAAATTAGCCAAATTGCCTACAGTGTCAAAGGACTCAAGGGAACATGTGCCAGAGGGGAAGTCAGAGTTGAAGAAGACAGTGGTCTTTTTTTAATATATATATTAATTAATTCATGTAATATATTAGTGTATATGTATATGTATATTACACTAATACATATATACATGTATATATGTGTGTGTGTATATATTACATATATATATATACACATATATATATATATATTAGTTGTAGCTGGACACAGTACCTTTATTTTATTTGTTTTTATGTGGTACTGAGGATCAAACCCAGTGCCTCACACATGCTATGCAAGTGCTCTACCACTGAGCCACACCCCCAGCCCAAGACAGCGGTCTTAATCATACTTTAAATATTTAACTTTTGCAATATTCCTCAATCTTTAACTTTGAAAACCCATTTTAAGTACCCTTCTCAGAGTTCAAGAGGGGTCCAAGCAAAAGATGGACCATGGGGCTTAAGTTCCCCACCTTCACTGGTCACCATCCCCATTCTTTGGATGACAATTGCAACTTCCTTGCCCACTTAACACACCAATAAAATGGTATCATATTGTCAGACTGTCTGTGCTCCTTGAAGACTATCAATAGTGGGTTTGACTATTGTTTTGTGCATGGTAGCACCCGACAATGCAATCCCTGTTTTGTTTATTTGGTTGGTTTTAGCAAAGCAAAAGAGTTTTATTAGACAGTAAAAGGTGAATATATGCATTCTCAGAGTAGATTGTGGTGGACGATCTCGAATCTGAAGTATATCTCTAATGGACCTTCAAGAGATTTTATTACATAGGTTAGAAAGAAATGAACAGATTATGCCTTATACATGTTCCAAGACCAACTTGGAGGCATGCTTCCCATGAATCATTCATTGGGTGGAAGAATTTTGTGCAAAATCTGATATATAATAGTAAAGCAACCCAAGTGCCCAATGGAAAGTCTCTGGGCTTTCATTCACCAAAGGTCAAAGAAAACCAACACAAGAGGTTATCTTGATGAACTACAGTCTTTGTTCTTTAAGTCAGTTTTTTGTTGTTGTTGTTGTTTGTTTTTGTAAATGTTATTAAAAGCAGAAAACATTGTTATCTTAAACACAGAAAATTAGAATCTAGTTTCACATCAGTATATTAAATTTTTTTCGTTGTACATAATGATGGAATCTATTGTTACATATTCATAGATATATGCACTATAACAATATAATTTGGTCACTATCACTCCTCAGCACTTTCCCTTCTCCCTCCCCACCTCCCACCATTTGGTCCCTTTCCTCTACTTATCTCCCTTTGATTTCCATGAGATCCACCCCCACCTTTCTTCTCCTTTTTCCTCTCTAGCTTCCTAACCTGAGAGAAAACATACATCCCTTGTCCCTTGACCTTCTGAGTTGGACTTACTCCACTTAACATAATGGTGTGTAGTTCCATTCATTTTCCACCAAATGACATAATTTCATTTTTATGACTGTATAAAACTCCATTGTGTATATATACCATAATTTCTTTATCCATTCATCGATTAATGAATACCTAGGCTGGTTTCATAGTTTGGCCATTGTGAATTGTGCTGCTACAAACATCAGTATGCATGTATCACTATGGTATGACAACTTTAATTCCTTAGGAGAAATACTGAGGAGTGGTACACCTGGGTCAGATGGTGGTTCTATGCATAGTCTTTTGAGGAATCTCCATACTAATTTTCATTAGTGGTTGTACTAATTTACAACGCCACCAACAGTATAACAGTGCTCCTTTTTCTCCACATCCTCTCCAGCATAATTATTCATGTTCTTGATGACTACCATTCAGACTGGTGTGAGATGAAATCTCAGTGTAGTTTTGATTTGCATTTCCCTGCTAATGATGTTGAACATTTTTCATATATTTGTTGGCCATTTGCATTTCTTCTTTTGAGAAGGGTCTGTTTAATTCATTTTCCCATTTATTAATTGGGTTATTTGACTTTTTGGTGTAAAATATTTTGAGTCCCTTATAAATTCT
Organism: Glaucomys volans; assembly: GCA_020662805.1. NCBI lineage: Eukaryota > Metazoa > Chordata > Mammalia > Rodentia > Sciuridae > Glaucomys > Glaucomys volans. The sequence goes on from JAJEJO010001963.1 coordinate 95,266, forward strand.
AGATATTAATCCTCTGTCAGAAGAGTAGATAGAAAAGATATCTCCCATTCTATAGTTCTCTCTTCACATTCCTAATTGTTTCCTTTGATGTGCAGAAGTTTTTTAATTTGATGCCACCCCATTTATTAACTCTTAGCATTATTTCTTGAGCTTAGGGGTCCTATTGAGAAAGTCAATGCCTGTGCCTATATACTGAAATGTTGACCCTACATTTTCTTCTAGGAGTTGCATAGTTTGTGGTCTAATTTCTAGGTCTTTGATTGGCCTTGAGTTGATTTGTTGTGCAGGGTGAGAGATAAGGGTCTAGCTTCATTCATTTACATATGAATAACCAGTTGTCCCAGCACCATTGGTTTAAAAATCTGTCTTTTCTTTAATGTATGTTCTGGGCACCTTTGTCAAGGATCAGATGACTGTATCTGCGTGGGTTTGTCTCTGTATCTTCTACCTGTACCATTGATCAATGTATTTGTTTTTATGCTAGTACCATGCAGTTTTTGTTACTATATCTCTGTAGTATTATTTGAATACAAGTATTATGATGCCTCCAGCATTGCTTTTTTTGGCTTAGAAGTACTTTGGATATTCTGGGCCTTTTATTCTTCCAAATGAATTTTAGGATTGTTTTTTCTAGTTCTGTGAAGAATGTCATTGACATTTTGTTGGAGATTGCACTGAATCTGTATACTGCTTTTTTAACAATATTAATTTGGCCTATCCATGAACATGGGAGGTCTTTCTGTCTTCTGAGGTCTTCTATCTCCTTGGTTAGATTTATTCCTAGGTTATTCTTTTTTTAGGCTATTATGAATGGAATTGTTTTCCTGATTTCTTTCTCAGCAGATTCATTGTTAGTATATAGGAAAGCTATTGATTTTTTAAATGGTGATTTTGTAACCTGCAACTTTGCCAATTTTTTTAGTAGTTCTAGCAGTTGTTTGGAGGAGTTTTTTTTTATCTTCTAGGTATATAATCATATCTGAAAACAGTGATAATCTGATTTCTTCCTTTGCTTTCATGTTTTTATCTGTTTTACTTCTTTCTCGTGCCTACTTAGTCTGGATAAACTCTCCAGCACTATATTAAGTAGGAGTGGTGACACTGGACATCCTTGTCTTGTTCCAGATTTTAAAGGAAATGCTTTCAGTTTTTCCCCATTTACTTAGATGTTGGATTTGGGTTTTTCATATGTAGCCTTCATGATGTTGATGTAGGTTCCTTCTATTCCTAGTTTCTTCAGTGTTTTTATCATGAGTGGATGCTGAATTTTGTCAAAGGTCTTCTCCGCATCTATAGAAATGACTAAGTGATTTTTGCCCTTAATTCTACTTATGTAATAAATTACAATTACTGATTTGTGTATATTAAACTTTCCTTGTATCTCTGGAATAAAACCAATTTTGTCATGGTATACAATCTTCTTACTATGTCATTGAACATGATTTGCTAGTTTTATCAAGTATTTTTGCATTTGAGTTCACTGGGATATTGATATAGTTTTATTGCCTTGATCTGCCCTTATCTGGTTTTGGTATGAATGTTATACTGGCTTCAGAGAATGCATTTGGGAGTGTTCCATTCCTTCCTATTTCATGAAATAATTTGAGTAGTATTAACATTATTCTTCTTTAATGTTTGGTAGAATTCACCTGATAATTTATCTGGTCCTGGGCTTTTCTTTGTTTGAAGTCTTTTTATTACTGCTTCGAGCTCATCTCTAGTTATTGGTCTGTTAGGTTTTCATCTCTAATGATATTAATTTGGGTTTCTGTCTTTTTTTTTTTTTTGGCTAGTTTGAATAAGGGCTTATCTATCTTGGTTATATTTTCAAAGAACCAACTCTTTGTTTCATTGATCTTTTGTATCTTTTTTATTCTCAATTTTTTGATTTTGGTTCTAATCATAATTATTTCCTTCCTACTGCCAGTTTGGGAATTGGATTTTTCTTTTTTAAGAACCTTGAAATGCATCATTACATTGTTTATTTGGGATCTTTCTGATTTTCTTATGCAGGCATTTATAGCTATAAACTTGCCTCTTAGAACTGATTTCATAATGTCTCAAAGGTTCTAGTATTTTGTATCACTATTTTCATAGTCTAAGAATTTTTAAATTTCTCCTGTGATTTGTTCTATCACCCATTCATCATTCCAAAGTGCTCAATCTCCATGTGTTTATATAGTTTCTGTAGGGTTTTGTCAAGTTGGTTACTAATTTCATCTCATTATGATCTGATAAGATGCAAGGAACTGTATCAATTTTTTTTTGTATTTGCTAAGAGTTGTTTTGTGGCCTATGTTATCACATTCTTGGCCTGACTGTTAAGTAAATAACCAAAGGCCATCTTAAGTAACAACCATTAGGTTCTACAAATCTCCAAAATGAACTAAAATGGATATGCAGAGCTCTCAGACACCATGAACCATCTTGTCATTAGAACACTTGCTTCCAAGTTCCTTTTCTAGGCTGAAATCTAGGATTTGTTGCTTAAATAAAGGACCTACAAAAATGAACTAGAATCAGGAATCTCTGGGACCATGACCATCCATCAAGGCTTCCACAAGCTAGGACCCACCTCTCTTGATGTATGTGGAACTCCTGTTAAAACTGCTACTTTCTACTTAAAATAATAAATCTCTTAATATTTAAATTGGCATTGTGACTTCTGCTTTCAGCAAATTTCTGAGCCTTCAGAGGGCAGACAGTGCTCTGATCTCCTGCCTCTGAGAGTAATGGAGTGAACAACTCAGGCCATTTTCCTAACATCCTGATCAGATTCCCCCCATGGGTGAAGCAGTGACTCACCTTAGTGAATCCCTTATCCCAGATTATCCAGGAGCAAAGTTACTGCTCACAGGTAGCTTTATCTCTTTCTTCCCTTTCAGCCTAATTAACTTTAAGCACCCCAGATTCCTCCATGTTGTGTTCCCAGTATATACCCATTGATGAAGGATATCTCATATGTGATGTTGCCTAGGTAGCCATTTAATTCAAGATATGATAAAGAAGAAACAGTCTAAAATGACTCAAGTATCTAGCTTCAGAAATAAAATCAATCATGATGCCATTTTATTATGAACTAGAACTACCAGAGAAAGGTCAGTCAGTTCAGGAGGTGTCATCTTGAAAGATGAATACTTCAGCAATTAAAAGGGAAAGTTAAAATGACACAAATGCACATTCAAGATGTATTACAATGACAAAATATTATACTGATTATAAATGACAATACATTTTAAAAATAATGAGAAAAACTCTTTCAGTTATAACACACCTACAAATTAAAATTGTAGAGAAGCTCAGTAGTTTTGGATTCTTATACAACACAGGTTCGTAGTTCTCTTCTGTTTGTCACTATGTATTGAAGCCATTAGGAAAATCCCAGTTTCTCTGTAGACTAAGATTCATTCTGACAAAGTTTTGAGGGATAAGTTCCCAGAATTCGTCTGTTTTTGCACCTCATACAAATTAAATATATTATTTTATATTACATATTTTATTTTTAAATGTATTTAAATTTAACATAACAGTGAAATATGCTATGTAAAAATTGGAAAAAGAATCATATAAGAAGGAAATAATCACACCCACTACTGTATATATACCATAGATAGTCTATAAATAACCACTGTTAATATTTTTGTTTTTCTTTCTGTGTGTGTGTTTGGGTACCCGTATTGTTTAGGGGTGTGCTTATACACAGACTTATATGACACACAGTTACATAACTATCTTATTTGAATACATATTAATACTATGCACTCACCCATCTCAGAGACATGAGGCTTGCAAAAGGGATTAGAGTTCATGTCCTGAAGCATATTAAATGAGTTTATAATAGTATACTTAAGGTTAGAGTTAGAGAACAAACTGAAGGCAGTAATTTACAAGTTATGAACTAATCAGTGTCCACCCTACCAAGGAAAAAGGCAAATCCTAATGCCAGATGATACTTTTTAGCCAAGGACAATGTAAGAAAGATCTTTCAGGTGCTCATTCAGCATGAGACTCTTAACATGCAATCCATCATTGACTGGCTAAGCTCAGCATTTTAAGTCTCCAGACCACAAAGAAATAGTTGGAAAGTCTCATTCCATAAACCTACTGTACTGATCTCTTGCTGTCTAAAGGCATTGTTCTGTAAATGGATCATTGTGATAGAAGGGAGTAAACCTTTCTTATTTCTGAGTCATAATTAATTTTTATTATAATTAACCACACAGTACAAACCTCTGGAATTAAATACTCTGAAGTCAGCATCTTTGATTTTAGAGCAATTAAAAAATATAGCTCCATGATTCAATAAGAAACCAAATGTCTTGGCCTAAACATGAGTAGGAAAGAGTATTGGCAGGAAAAAATGACCACAGTGTTTCTTTCAGCAATGAGAGGATAGAGAAGTGGAATTATAAGCTGATTATCTAATACTTTAAACACATAAAATATCTTGGAACATATGAAAAATCAATAAGAACCATTCATTCATTGGAGATTTAAAACACAGATTTCCATCCATGGCTTGGACCTGCAACACATATTCACAATAGATGGTTATAGCATCAGTGGGACTCAAATGTTTGATTTCTAACTTTAGTTAGTAAAATGTGCAGGGATGAAATTAAAACATGTAAAATTAATATATGATATTTAATCCAAAGCAGTAATCAACCAAATGATAATTAAGGTATCCCAGGAATTAGCATACCTAATTCTCTGACTCAAAAGTTAGCAGAGCCAAAAGGTAACCAGAAATCAAAGGAAATGGTCAGGAGAGTTCCACAAAACTGAAAGTTATTATAACAAATATCAACCAAGGATATCACCAGAAACAGCCCAAAAGAAAAAATGAGGAAACCCTCAAAATGACTAATGTTAATAGTTTTGGCCATTATTTTCATGTGAAACCTACAGCTCAATCTAAAGTGCTTATCTTTCATAACCGTCACCTCATTTCTGAAGGAAAATCCAAAATGCTGCTGTATTTTTATCTAGACAAAAAATAAATTAAGTTGGCAAGGATGTGGGGGAAAAGGTTCACTCATCTATTTCTGTTAGGACTACAAATTGGTGCAATCACTCTGAAAAGCAGTATGGAGATTTCTCAGAAAACTTGGATGGGAACCACTGTTTGACCCAGTTTTCCCACTCCTCAGTATACACCCAAGGACTTAAAAGCAGCATACTAGAGTAATGCATCCACATCCGTGTTTACAGCAGCTCAATTCACAATAGTTAAGCTATGAAACTGACCTAGGTGCCCTTCAACAGATGAATGGATAAAGAAAATGTAAGATTATATATATACATATACACACACACACACACATATAAGGGACATAAAGAAAAATGAAATTATGGCATTTACTGGTAAATGGATGGAACTGGAGACTATCATGCTAAGTGAAATAAGCCAATCCCAAAAAGAACAAAAGCCAAATGTTCTCTGATATGTGTATACTAACACACAATGATGGGGAGGGAGAGAAGAATAGAAGTTGATTGGACTAGACAAGGGGAATGAAGGGAAGGGTCGAGGGATGGGAATAGAAAAGACAGTAGAAAGAATCGGACATAACTTCCCTGTTCACCATATGAATACACCACCAGGGTAACTCCACATCATGTACAACCACAAGAATGGGATCCTAATTAAAATAAGTTATATTCCACGTGTATACAAATATGTCAAAATACACACTATTATCATGTGTACTCAAAAAGAACAAATAAAAATAAACAAAAACTGAATTTTAACTCTAACATAAATGTTGCCAAAATGTTATTAGAGATATATTTTTATTTAGAGATATGTGTAGACATTTCACCTCATTTCATGAATCCTGCACCAGTTCAATGAATTGTTTTTAATGAAAATGTATGCAAAATAAAATGTATAAGTTAATAAACTTTAAAAAATCAATTAATTTTTTGAAAAACTCGTTTTTAAGTTAAATTAGAAATAATGAGGCACCAGGATGATTAAAATGAAACAGACAGAAAACACCAAATGTTCACATATAAGGGAATAGCCAGCATTCTTATACACTGCTGGTGGGAGCAGAAATTGAAATAGCTTTGGAAAACTTAGGTGGCATCTGCTAGAGGTAAACCAATTGCACATTATTTTCCAGTGTTCCCACTCTTATGTACATAACCAAGAGAAACCAGTATGTATGCACAAAAATGTTCAGAGCAGCACTATCTGCATTAGATCAAAACTCGAAATTACTCAAATGTACATCAATAGTGGAAAGAAGAAATGTTCATAAAATGGAATACTACACATCAACAAGAATGAACGATCTACAAGTAAGTGCAATGATGTGGCTGAAACTCAAACAATGTTGAACAAAAGAAACCAGACACTCAAGTGCATAGGCTGGATGATGTCATGTATACAAAAGACAAAATTCTTGTCACCAGAAGGTGCCATGAAGGTCTCTGGGGTCTTGGTGCATGTTTCTCAGTCTGAGTGCTGGTTACCCAGGGAGTGGGAGGTTTGTAAAGGGGTTCTAAGTTGCATACATATGTGTACTTTGTGGTATGTATACAATACTTCAAGGAAATTTTTAAAAGAAAAGAAAAAACAATAATTCATAAAAGCACTTACCTGAGCAAGTATAGTCACTTTCTTAAATTTAATTAACTATAAATACATTCAAGAAGTTCAGTGATATACCTACTATCGTAGGATATTCAAAAGGAGTAAGATGAAAAGAAAATTTTCCATGGTAGTAAAATCTACAACACTGGAGCAACACACCAGACACATAGGAAGTCTTCAGAAATGATAAATTTATATATATATATATATTGATTTTTTAATTCCTCCATTATGATAAACTATCAAATGCACCATTATTTTAGGTGTAATTGGAAAGGAAATACTTCTAATTGATCTATGACATGCTACTGATTGTAAATTAAATGTTATTTAACAGATATTAATTTTTTAAAAATAAAAGGCATTTCTTAGAATGGATGAGAAAACGTGCCCAAATGGATAGCAAGTACTGAAGAAGCACTAGGACGGGGTTTGCATGGGGTTCAGGAAGTATTCAGTGAGAAGAAAGATGGTCCGCGAAGGCTGGAAGGAAGAAGTTAAAGCTGAAAGATGAGTTTATTCACAGTTGAGGACGTTTTAGAAGCAGAAGTGCAGAGGCAGTGATGCATCCAACACTGTGGGGGCAGAGAGTTAGACTGCCTAATTAGTGGGAATACAGTATTAGGAAATACTTGGAGGTATATTTGGATGGCAAGGGAAGGCCAGATTATAGAAGGGTTGGAATTCCAACAAAAACCATTTGGACAGCATTCAACTTGGCAGAAAGGGTTGGTTTTTAATGCAAGGGCAAAGCATGATGAAAGTGATGTTTGAGGAAGTTAATCTTGTTGGATGGATGGGGAAGATGAGAAGTGGAGAAAGAACAAATTATTGCAGAAACACAGGTGTGATGTGATGAAGACCTGGGCTACAGTGTTGACATCCAAAGACTGCATTACATATGCTTTTCCTTAATAGATCTTCATCATCTACTCCACACATAGAACTAAGTTTGATGGTATCAGCACAACTTCCTAAAAAGAAACTACATTTTTTTGCTTGACTGAAGATTAGAAATTTGAATATATTTTATCTATAAATATATTTTGTGCAAAGGAGAGATGAATAAATATGCCCAACCTTGTCAAAGGAAATTCATTCCAGCTTTATCTTCAAGTTTCCTAAGACATACAAGTTTATAAACACCTAATAGAAGATTCTCTTGAATATTAGATGTGACCTTTAAGTATTTAAGTATGCATATTGGATGTGACCTTTATTTAGATCCTGCATGAGTTATTGAACATGCACATAACTGGATTTGTCTCTCTCTCTGGCTTTCTCTCTTTGCTAAGAGTTTTAAATACTTAGAATCTTTATATGAATAATAAGGATTAGAATGTTTGGTAAAATGCATTGCTCAATGAAATGGGGCAAAATCTGTATTGTCTTAGTCTTTGAATTAGGCAAAAGATGATTATCTAGCTTTAGGCAAAATCTTGGGGACACTATAAACCGTTAGGCATTATTTAAATTTAAAAAGGTAAATTTCCAATTGGTGAATCCTTATAGAATGACTAAAAAACTCTTAAAAGACTATATTAATAAATTTGGTATTGTATGCACAGCATGAAATCATTTCTCTGAGCATAACACTAGGAAAAGTATAGTGTTACTGGCACAATAAAAGACAACTGTAACCTATATTTCTTTGGATATTTTATGGATTGCAGGGTAGGAGACTGGCTATTGTCTCTCCTCAGAGTAGACAAAATTACAGGGGCTCCATCATGCATCTGGCATTGAGAAATAGAATTAACTACACATTCAAAATCTTCTAATCCATGTAGTTATAGACGTACACTTGTGTTTATAAGTCTTAGTAACAGAGCAATCAGCACCAATCCTGTGCCTTAAGAGGTGTAATTTAGAGTCTGAATATAGGAACACAGTCCTTTCTATAGTGACATGTAGTGCAATCATGCTAGTCATTTAGGGAAAAGGAAAGGAAGAAATACTTTGGGAAACTGATCACAACTTTAAAATAATAAGGTCATTTTAACATAGCTAACAATAAAAGACCTACCACATGCATATATATTTCCAAGAAATGCAATCATATTATACACTTCTTGCATTAACTATGTCTATAACTCCAACAGACACAATAGTAAATGTTCTCAACAATTTTCCAATTATAATAATATTCTCAATAATATTTCAATTAATTTTCCAATAATCATGGTCTTTGTGTCTGTTGTTTTTATGTGAGCAAACTATACTTATTCCTTCTTGTAAGCTTTTGGAGAGACTACCTAACTTTTTGTATATTATCCAGATACCTATGAAGTAACTCAAACACATTTTCATTTTCAATTTCATTTTTTAAGAAAAATGAAAAATTTTCTAATATAATTAATTTTTAGTTACTTTAATAGCTTTGGATTCTCTGAAATTTCTCAATTTTTTTCCCAGTCCTTGTGAGAAACAAGAATGACTACCAGACAAAACACAATATAGAGGCTTATCCAGGATTACCATTTTTCTATCGATTATTATAATCCATTCCTAAAGAAATATTAGTATGACATTAATACTTCTAAATCATTAAATGTTCAACTTTATAATATTTCAACATTATTCATTATCTGTTATTTATAACTAGACTGTTTTACCACTTTAAACATAATAATTTGTATTTTTGTCTTCCAAGTCACTAAAATACAATACTTTAAAATAACAAATGTCATTCTATTAAGACATTTTTTTGCTGAATAACCAATTCATGCTCTAACTGATTCTAAGATATCATTTCTTTTGCACTTGCTTCCACTTGTCTGCCCAAGGTTCTCTACAATATATTCTCTGCAAAATGCTGTTTTCCAAAATACATAATAATGCCTGATGTTTTGGCTTAGTAAATCAATTTTTTTTCATGAGGATATACCAAGTTAAGAATTATCCCCTTAGAGATAATTCAAACCACTAAACAAATGATAGCAACAACTATTTTTAGATATAATTCAACAGACAGCATAGAATTGGTTATCCTTAAGAGATGACAAACCAATGAGACAGACCCAGATTTTCAAGCTGGAGGCAATTTCCACTTTGGAAGTCTTGTTTAGTTGACCAGGCAGAGCTGAATTGGAAGAGATTGAAGCAGCTGGAATTTTAAGGACAGGATTACAGAGAGGATGGAGATTTGAAAACAATATCCAGATACCTGTATAGGTAGCTCTTGGAATTTTTGTCTGAATAACAATTTGTAGATGTATTAGGTAAACCTCGTGCAGTCAAAAGAGAAATATTCTTCATAAAGTTCTCAATGATTAATATTTCTCAATATATAGTCCTTGAATAACCTGGATATTGTTCAAAAATGAGAACTTCTGCCTCAGAATCTGATAAGGCAAATAATAAATAGTTGCATTAATATATATTTATAATTGTTAACTACAATAAATCCCTATATCTTTAGTTTAATATTTTTATTAAGTTTTTCATTACTTATAATTTTAATTTGTACTTTTTATCCAATATTAAACTTTACAAATGTTTTCAGTGTTTCAAAAGTGGTAAAACTTTGATTTTTATGTCTTCTGTTCTAATTTATTTTTCCAGCTTTGATTCTTTTTTTCCTACTTTGTCCAGACAGTGCAGCCAAAACCATCTTTATATTTAGCCCTTATATATCTGAGCACAAATCAATCATGTTTAACTGTTTCTTATAAATAAAAAAGGCAGAACCTGTTTTTAAAAAAGAAGAAAAAATAAAAGGTTCCTGGGATAAGTAAGATAAAAGTTCCTGGATCACACAGAAGTAACACAGTGATTATATGACTTCTTTTTAGTCAGAGTAGAGAGATACTTTCAAACTCAACATTAGTAGAGATCACAAAAGGGCCACACCTTATATGCAGGACTAAATTAACCCCAGGAAAAAAGTCATTTCTAATTACTCTATAAGAGCTTAAAAATAAGCCTCAATCAAATTCATGAACAACTCAATATAAAGTCTAATAATCTTTAAATGAATATAACAAAACCCAATATTTAACAGTAAATATGTCATTAACAATGTCTAGCTTACAACCCCAAATCACTAGACATATAAATAAGCAGGAAAAAGTGACATAACTAATCAATTGAAATAAGGCACCAAATGACAAAAATGACAGACACAGCAATTAATATCAATGTTCAATATTAGGAAAATGTAAATTAAAACCACAATAAGAGGGCTGGGGTTGTAGGTCAGTGGTGGAGCCCTTGCCTAGCACATGTGAGGCACTGGGTTTGATCCTTGGCACCACATAAATTAAATAAGTAAAGGCATTGTGTCCATCTACAACTTTAAAAAAAAATTTAAAACATGATAGGATAAAAATAAATCTATTAGAATGGCTAAAATTTAATGATTGACAATACTGTGTGTTAGCAAGAATGTGTATCAACTGGAACTCACAGACATGTTGAATGGCAAAATCACTTTGGAAAACAGCTTGGTACTTTCTTATAAAATTAAATATACTTTCACATGACCCCTAATTTTTACTTTTAACTTCACACCCAAGAGAAATTAAAATATGTTTGCACAAAGAACCACACAGCAATGTTCACAGTAACTTTATACAAAGTAAAATACTAGAAACAACCCAAATGTCATACAACAGGGAAATGGATAAAAAAAATCAAATGTACCAAAAAGCAAGAAAGGAACTAATGGTACACATGACAACATGGATGATTCTCAGAAACAATAAATTGAGTGAAAAATGCTAGACTCAAAAATTTCCATTTATATGAAATTTTAGAAATGACTAAGCCAATCAAAAATGATGTAAAGAAAATCAGTAGTTGACAGGCTGACAGGGAGGGGGTAGAACTGACTGGGATGGGACATAAAGGAAATTTTAAGGTGATATAAATGTTCTATATCATGACTGTGGTGGTTTTTACGCAGATGAATAAATTTGTAAAAATTTCAAGGAAGTGTATGTACACTTGGTATAGATGCATTTTAGTTCATACAAACTCCACCACAATAATATTGATCTAAACTATTTCATGAGTATATAGCATGTACAGAACTATAATCAGTAGCAACAACACAAAGATAAACATAAGCATGCTTTCTTTGCTCCTAATGGATAAAGTGAAAGAACTACTCACACACACCCATACATACACACGCACCCCACACATAATATTCATTCACTTATTCTTTTATTCAAAAAGCACAGTAATCTAACATTACAGTAGAATAAAGGGCTGAAAGTGTCTAAGACAAATTCCCTGACTTCTTGCCCTCAGGAAGCTCACAATCTAGCACTGTAACTGAGAACAGAGAAATAGGAGCATATGAAAAATGGTAAATAGTAAATCAAGGGGGAACGGGATTCAAGAGGTAGCTACACAGGGCCACCTTTTCTCATTTTGTAAATGGTTTCCCTTACTAACCATAAAGAAAATACGCATTTTTAGCCCTTAATTTTTGCCAAATACAAGCAAAGTTTTTATTATCATCTTTGAAGTGTTGAACACATTATAAATACCTCCTCTTATGACTGAAGATCCAAGCCAATGCTAGCATTTGCATTAAAGAAAAGAAATAGAACATTCACAAAATATACCTCAGTTGATATTTCATTTCCAAAAGCTAAATGTTATTTTTATCATTCTTTATATTCTAATCTTTGAAGTGGGAAAATGATGATTTACAACTTATGCTTTTTTATAAATTAATTCCAAACAATTTCATTTTTCAGTGCCAATTAACCTGTATCAATGCTTTTCAAGTTTCTTTTTTTTTTTAAACAGGACATTTTAATCAAATCAAATCTTGTACATAGATAAACATAGAAAACAGGTAAAAGCAGAACTGTTTCAATAGAAATTGGAGTAAAGCCTACCCTCAGTGACCCAAGACCCACCCCAAAGAAGCCCCAGAAGCACAGGTTAAACCATTAGCTGCATAATGAAAGAGCAGTATAACTAGAAAGCAGCTGATTCATTTTCTTGGTAATGGTACAAGGACAATACATCAATTTCCTTATTATTCTATCAGGTAGGGAACTGCAAGCTGTGAATGCTTCTTTATAGTGTCATTAGCATCCCTCAGTCCACAGCTGAACAAATCAATGAATATCTGGAAAGTCTACTATGGTCAATTCAGCCAGCCAAAGAAGTTTCTGTACCCTTTAAAATAACACTTAAATACCAATCTTCTAAAACAAAATAAATGTAAACTTCTCAAGAAAAGTTATTAAGTCTGGAAAACCTTCAAATAGGAAAGGAATGGTTTTCCATTAGGATGCTAGGCTTTTCTACATCTGTTTACACTAGAAATTTCCAAAAGAATAAGTGCTCTTATGGAATTCTGAACTTCAACTTCCAGGCCCCATCTAAAACAGGAGGTATAAAACCTGAGTGAAATAAGAAAATACTAAAAGACTTTTCTAAATATTTTTGAAGCTGCAAAAATATTCAGGGTAAATTTTGGCAAGATTACAAATTGGTTATTTTATAAAAACTAGGCATTTCTATAACGTTTACTTTGGAAACATCATCTGAAAATGAACCACGTGTTTTAATTTTGCAGACTGGATTTGCAAAAGACATTTGTATACATTTGCATGTTCAGTACTATGTCTTATTCAACATTTCTGGTAAAAATGGAAGAAACTTCATAAATAAAACAAAATTCTAGGAAGCCAGGATCAGAATATTCCTTCTGACATTCCTCCTACTACAAAATATTTTAAACTCAAAACAAGTTATTTATTTCCTACAAAAAGATTTAAAAAGCAAATTAAACTTACTGGCAAATCAAATTGATTCTTTGATCTGATCTTTCCCTATTCATATTTTCTCATAACCATACTGAGCAAGAAAGTATTATTTCATGTAAAAGAGAATAAAGTATTAGACATTGCAAGTTGATCTGCTGACTTTCTCCACTCCAACAGATAGGGTTTTTTTTTAATATTTATTTTTTAGTTGTAGGTAGACACAATACCTTTATTTTATTTTTATGTGGTGCTGAGGATTGAACCCAGGGCCTCACACGTGCTAGGCGAGCACCTACTCCAGGCCCATATGAGATAGTTAATATGACCTTACTACCAAAATATCCTTCTTAATCATACATCCATTGCCTCAAATAAAGTAAATCGGTGTCACTAATATCTGATCACTCTGTGATATCTGCACCCAATGACCTTTATATTTTCTTTCCTTGCCCTATTTATTTATTTTTATTTTGAGACAGGGTCTTGCTAAGTTGCTTAGGGCCTTGCTAAATTGCTGAGGTTGGTCTCTAATTTATAACCCTCCTGCCTCAGTCTCTGAGTCACTGGGATTACAGGCATGAGCTACCACACCAGGGTATGTGCCTAATTACATTTCTAAACTATAGTCTTAGAGTTGTTTATCCTGTTAGAAAAATAAAGAATCTCCAAGCAGAGAAAAGACTAAACTCCAAGGCACAGTCTTAACAAATGAATGTGTACCCAAAGAAAACAATGTCATCAGATGGACAGGAAGATTCAAAGGAATAAAGAAAGGGTCCAAAGGGCCTTTGTGATTCCATCAAAGAAACTTCCAGATCCTTGGCAGAAAGGAATGATAGAGAGCTCTGGACCTGGATTCTCAGTCATCTGTGACCTAGACTCATCATCCAAGTTTATGTTGGATGAAATATTCTTGGGTACAGGCAACTACCAGCAAGATTAATTCTCTCTTCTTCAATTCACCATGATTATTATAACTAATACATAATAGTAAACCACAAGTTTTATTCCAGGTTCTGCTAATCCAAATCTCAACTTCATTTCTCTATTTCATTTCTTCAATCACCCAACAGATATTAAGTATCTATAAATCTATATGCCAGGCACTCCGATAGTCATCAGAAATATTCCAAATTAAATACAGTGTTTTTTGCTATCATAGAGTTCACAGAAATAGTACAGAAACGACTGTAATATCAAAAGAAAGAGAGCTTATGAGAGGCTAGCCAAGGCTGGGAACATGTATGTAGGAAAAGCAGCAAAGAAGGAGAACATCATTTTATGGATGCTCAGGGCAAGAGGGTTTCAAGCAAACAAAAATGGTCCAGAGTGTCACATTCTGCAGAGGAAAATAAAGGCTGAGGCAATGGTCGTGGGAATACATGAAAAGAATAGTTCTACTTTTGACAAGTTTTACTTCTGAGACAGCAGTTTCACTTCTGAGAGAGTCAAAGATCACAGAATATATAAACATGGCAGGAAAAAGGAAGAAGTCTGATGAGGCCAGGTGCCGTGGAGCACGCCTGTAATCCCAGAGACACAGGAGGCTGAGGCAGGAGGATCTCGAGTTCAAAACCAGCCTCAGCAAAAGGGAGGTGCTAAGCAAATCAGTGAGACCCTGCCTCTAAATAAAATACAAAAACAGGGCTGGGGATGTGGCTCAGTGGTTGAGTGCCCCTGAGTTCAATCCCCAGTACCAAAAAAAAAAAAAAAAAAAAAACAGAAGAAGTCTGCTGAGGAAGAGAAGGCCTGTGCTTAAGGAGGAGTTTGGTTCATGAATTTGCTTGTGGACAGGGAGATTTGATATCTCTCCTTGTAGATTCTAAAACCCGGGTCCTGAGACACCATATCTATGTGTAGGTTGTCCTTGTAGCCCCATAGTGCATGAGACAGAAACCTGTTCATGAACCTGTTCCATTAGCCTGTGGGGTGCTTGATAGTCTCATTTTTAATTGAAACGCCTTCACTATTTTTTTTTCACTTTAAACATAACTTGTATTCATTATTTTAAACATTAAAAAAGTTAAAAATTACCTTTATAGGTATTAAAATTACCTTTATAGGTATTAAAATTACCTTTATAGGTATTAAAATTACCTATAATCACACTATCCAGTAATTGCCATTGTCAACCTATTTGGGTATAATTTATCCATTTTTTCCATAAAATATGCATATATGGGGGGCAAGGATGTAGCTCAATGGTACAGCACTTGTTTAGTATACATGAAGCCCTGGGTTTGTTACCTAGCATCATGGGGAAAAAAAGAAAAAAAAAAAGAAAATATGCATACATACACGTAAATGAATATATTTTTAAAACTGCAATATTGCCAAACAATTTTAATAAACATTGCTTGAATTAATAGCAACTTAATTACTTATTTTCATTCATTAATTCTTTAGATATATTTTAGTCATCATCATTGTATTGAGTTAATTTAACCTATTAAAATTATTTAAATGAATTTGAACAAGTCAACACAAATGTATTCACTAATTCCTAAAGACTTTCTTTCTCACAGAAGTTATTGATATATGAATTGTAAATAGTTTAACCATCCCATATACCTTTTTTCTGAGTTTGTAAAATAAAAAATCTTGATAAAGTAACCCAACAATATTTTCAGGCGAATCAAATATTAGTATCTATTAAAAATTATAACTAAGAATTACTGAAAGACTTTCCCCCTTCTTCATTCAGTCATGTATACCAAAGTTTCCCCCTTCTTCATTCAGTCATGCATACCAAAGTTATATTTAAATTATGGTATATGACCTTAAAGTGCATTTTTCTTCTGGGGCCTTTCACAAGAAAGAGAAAAAACATTTGTAAATTTTGTCACGAAGCCAAATCATATCCAAAACGTTACAAGAGAGCTCTCAAAAATAGTTCACTCCATCTCTCTCTCTCTTGCGTTTGTAACATTACTAGAGTCAGTTTGTGTTAGGAATGCATGAGGAACCTAAAGGTATATGAAGCATGGACTCGTTTCCCTATATTTATCGTGGTTCACAGGGAAATTCCTCAAATAAAACTTCCCTTACTTTGACTCTTTAACTCTTTCTTCTGCTTTTTATTACTGAAAAATGAGAAGCAAAAATCAGATTTTCCCAGATTAATATTTTCATTTACACTGAACCAAGTGCAAACAATGAGAAATCATGCCATATGCAGGGTACTTACGTGGCATTTGCAACTTAATATCTTCATGGAATTGCTTAACTTCATTACATAAGCCTACTGTTTTCAGTGGTCTGTTGGTTCGTATCATTCAGAAAAAATAAGATCCTGAGTTTTCTTCATTCTTTGTATATAAAACTCTTTACCTGTTTCTTAAACAATATTCGCATGTTTTTCCAAAGGCCTTAAGCTATGATTGATAGAATTATTTCTGTCAAAGATACTAACCAAGAATTTTCCTTTGACCTTATAATAATATTTATCTACTATGTTCAGTAAAATAGTGATCACTTTTTCTTATAGATAAATAATAACTATGTAATGGGGTTCCTGGAAGTAGTTAAGAAAATTTTAAAATTATACAAGATCTTCTGTGTGTAGAAATTAATGAGCCAATTACCTTAATTAAAGGGAAAATAAATGTAAAAGCAGCAGGCACTTCTCATTCTGGAGAAATTATGTATTAACCAGAATTTTTTTTTATTTTTCCCTTTTCTTTTATTTTTTCTTTTTTTGCGGTGCTGGGGATTGAACTCTGGGCCTTGTGCTTGAGAGACAGGTACTCTACCAACTGAGCTATATCCCTAGCCCCTATTTTTCCCTTTTTTGTGATAGACAAAAACTGTCCTTTCATATCCCAGGTACACCGAGATCTTGGTGAGATGGCCCAGTTGGTCAAGAAGTTCAAGAGCCTTTTGGTAAATAAGCGACTGAGATTCCAAAATTATTCTTCCAAAATTTCAAAGCTGACTTTTAAAAAATATTTTGGACATGATCTCACTTATTTTTCATACACAACAAATCCTGCAACTTTGTAAGTCCTAGATTAGAGGATTGAAATAAAATTGCTTTCTTTTTTTTCCTTAAGGCAATGTCTTTGTTCCTTAAGGCAATGTTTGTAGCATTGGATCAGAATGACCATTACCTATACTGTTTAGCATTTCAAAAAAAATTTACAGAAGCTTTTTAGTGACAACTCTTACATCTGATTTTGTGTGTGTGTGTGTGTGTGTGTGTGTGTGTGTGTGTGTGTTTTGGGAAGAAGCTTTAGTGAATGGTATCCATGATATTTTCTTTTAATGTCAGGGTTCAGATGTCCTGACTATCTTGTGAAGGATCATCAGGATAACACCTTCATATTAAAATTGACATTTCACAGACCCTGAGTTCCACTGTGTAGC
Source organism: Glaucomys volans (assembly GCA_020662805.1). Classification (NCBI taxonomy): domain Eukaryota; kingdom Metazoa; phylum Chordata; class Mammalia; order Rodentia; family Sciuridae; genus Glaucomys; species Glaucomys volans. Next base: position 112,969 of record JAJEJO010001963.1, read on the forward strand.
AGATGTGACCCCACCACACATTACAGAATGTTTTGCCGCAGCTTAGAGCTAGGGCTTCAGCAGCCCCCAAAGTCAATACACCAAACCACAAAACAGAAGATACACGCTTATTTTGCAAGGTTTACCCTTTTAAATCTTGTATTTCCCATCTCCCACCCCGCTTGGGTCCTACACTGGCAAAGCTTTGCTTGAATTTTGGTATATTTTGCCTAACTGGGATTCTGTTAAGAACACTCATCTCCTCCCAGCCTCCAGCTGTTTGTAAGGAACGTTATGTACTATGTACCCTTTAAATGTCATGAAAAATTGTTCACATGCTCAGAAGCCTATGGCCAGTGGATAACACTTTAAACAATAATGACTTTATTTTTTGTTTTACCTAAACAAAGGGAAACAAAAAGTCCACATGGCTTCATTTAACCATATGAGTGACCAATAAAGCACTCCCAGGTGCCTGGCAGTGAAAGGGTAATTATGTGACTGGAACATCAGCATTCCTAGCCACACACTTGGAGGATAACATGCCCACCTTAGCCCAACAGTAGAGAAAGACAAGCATTCCACTAGAACTAAGGTACACATTGTTTTATTTACATGTTTGGGGATGTTGAGATGTCCACATGACTGTAATGTATGAGCTCTGAGCTTTCCATTTCATTTTCAACAGATAAATTCAAAGAAGGAGTTCATGGAAACATTTACACATTGTTTCCCATACATTTCCTGCAGCTTTTCTAGAATATGAGAGTTGTCTCTGATACATTTTCAAGTTTCAGAGGAAACACCCGTTTCTACTTATGTTCAAGGTCAACAGTAAGGCTATGTTTTTGAAATTATGTCTGGAGTGAAACTTGGAATGGGGGCGGGGAATGGCAGATACCTCATTTCACATCACTAATTGTTCAAAACCCTGAATGATTCTCATCATTAAGCCCATATGCAGGGAGCTCTTGGTCTGAATTCCAATCAAAAGTGGCTGTTGGCCAAAATATTCGCAGGAAGGGGCTATGCCAAATTCATACTCCAACAAAGTTTACAGTTTTTCTAATATCATACTTAACTCAGGGAAAATGAGTAAAAAACTAGCAAGAGAAGTAAGTACAGTCATCTCTAATCTGTGAGGCTTTCTGCAGCCAGGTCGCTGAATTTTTCACAGATTATACTTTGCTTTCCTGTTATTTCCACTAATACCAGTTAATATTTATTGATACGTCTTAAACCCAACAACCCTATCGTTCTCCCATTTGACAGATAAAGAAACTGAGACACAGATAAGTATGTAACTTGTCTAAGGTCATACAGCCAGGATATGAGCCATGGTCCCAGAGACTGAAGTCAACTACTATGTAGTACTGTTTATACTGTTTTTGTTTGCTTGTTTTTGTTTTTCCCTGCAGATTCACTGTCTACCCTTTTCTATCTGGCTCTGGGCCTTGGGATGCTAATGTTAGTGGACTGCTTCAACAGGGCCCCAGGCTTCTGACTTCTGGTTAGATGTGGGGAAATGGAAGGTATCAGGAAATGGGACCTGTGGGTGTGCATTCCCTTGCTTCCATCCCAGCAAGGCTTCAGTTTGCCTCCAAGGCCACAGTTCTTGGTGAGCCCTCAGCCTGGGTCTCACTGAGTGCTCTAGGAGCTCTCTCCTCCTCCCCTCCAGACTGAGGGGGCACATGGCTTGCAGGACTTGGAGCTCCCTTAATTCTGCCCAGACTGTGGCACACAGTCATTTACTAAATGCTCTTTTGCCCCTTTAAGGGAGCCATTCATTTTTGGTGGGGTGGTTGCCGGGACCCCGCCTCTGTGATGGGCACCATCCACTGGAATGTTGACATTGAACAAAATGGGAACGTTCCACCTGGTGGGATGTCATGGGAGACCTTTCCTGGAATATGAAGGGACTGTTGGAGGACATGAGTCATAGGAGGTGGGGAGGACAGAAGATGGGGAAATTCAGGGCAGGCAAATTATTGAATTAACAATGGATCCGTTGGGTTGGCTTCTTTGACCCAAAGATAAAGCATCTCTAACTTCTGAGATTTCAAATTTGGACTTTTTCTTATACCAAAAGAAGAATTCATTGGATCAGCTAATAATTACTCAGCTTTCAAACAAATAGGAGTGGAGTACTGTAATGATTTAGTTCTAGTTCTGTCTTCAAAAGTGAAGTAAGTGCCTCCTTGAGATGAGTTTCAACTTGCGTTTCCAAAATGTAATATCATACAGTGATTTATAGACCACTGATGCTCAGCCAAGTCATTTCTTCACTTTGCTTTTCCTTTTATGTTAAATAAAGATGAAAGATACCTAGATCTTCTACTTAATCATTGTTTAAAAAACAAAAACTTCAAGTTAGCTCAGGAGAGAGCTGATACAAAATATATCCCACTAGGTTAGGAAATTGATGAACTAGATTAAGAGGGTAAAACATAATGCTCCACAGTTTCCTTTAGAAAGAGCACATGAAAAATTGCTCTTGAGTAAAATGTGAGGATTTGGTTCATGTGGGGCTTCCCTGCAGTTCTTGGAGCTATTAAATGTAGATATCCTTAGAACATTTATTTTCCTTAGAATTTGTAATGTTTACATAATAAAAGAATTCAGAACAATGAGAAAAAAGAGATGACTAACATGCCAAAATTTGCAAATCCAACTTTAACACTGTCACGATTCTCCCTCTTAACAAAATCTTCCCTGCTGGGAGCTTTCTTTAAAGAACATTTCTTCTTCTACATTTCCAATAAGCCTTTATAATACCTTTTCTCCTGAACAGGAAAAGAGAAAATTGCCCAGCTCTTCCTGGATTATCCCATTCAGATGTATGTGCCAGCTACAAGGAGACTTCTGTTTGCTAACAAATATGTAACATCGTACACATGATTCACATATTTGTAGAATGGTAAACAGGGCCACATGCTAGTAAAATTTCCCCTACTTTAAAAGCAAAGTAGCAATACCTCCAGGATTATAAAGAAACTTCACATTCATTGTGTACCTACCCTGTATGAGATCTCTACGGAATATTTTACATGCAATATCTCGTTTAATGTTATTATTTTCTAAAATGGAAATTCTACCATCTCTACCATACAAGCAAGAAAACTGGGGCTCAAGAGCAGATGTCACATAAAATACAGAGTTTTTATCATTTAGGATTGATTTACCTTTAGGTAACTGAATACTCAATTGATTGGCCTGAGCAACATCGTTCCCTTAACTCTAGAGTCTCAGCATCAGGATGGGAATTTTTTTTTTTTTTTTTTTTTTTTTTTTTTTGCAGTGCCAGGGATTGAACCCAGGGCCTTGTGCTTGCAAGGTAAGCACTCTACCAACTGAGCTGTATCCCCAGCCCCATCAGGATGGGATTGAGACTGAATTTTTCATAACTCTTCACTCTTATTTGTATTTATTCTATTCTCAAATTTGTCTCAAGCTGCCTGCATCAGATTGGGGGTTCACATCCATGCAGGACAATACCTAAACAAAGAGAATTTCTTCAGGACACTCTAGCTAAATTGCCATTATGTCTTATCAGCCCAAAGTAAAGGAGATGCCCTTTCCTGTGCCGTTCAGCAAGGGTTGAAATTGGCATGGTTGACAGATAAATCAAAACTCATCCCCACTGGCATTAAACTGCAGTTTATAAAAATAGACCATTTTAGCAATGATCTTCTCTAGCCCTGTTTTTCCAAAATTAAATTGAAAGATCAGAACATCATTTGATGATCCAGGAGAGAAACATTTAGAAAGCAGTGAGTTAACTACACCTGTAAAATTTTCTGTACTTTACACCAAAATTTTATAAATTATTATTCTTGTAATCGTATGGCAATTGTCCCAGTTGTGAATATTTACTAGGACTATAAAATTATGCATCAGACCATTTATCTAATAAAACGTGTGTCTCTATAAGGTTTATTGTTTTCTGTTTATGTTAATAATATTTTTAATTTTAGTAACAATATTTCCTGGGTGTGTATAAATAAGTAGAATCACAGTCACAGTCCACATAGAGTTTTTCTCTGTCTCTGGGGCCCATCTACTAATAAAGTCCTATAGTTCTCCTCACAGTTTCACCTAACTTTTTCTTGCAATCTCTATGTTGTGTCTGACTACTCATCAACAGGTCCAAGCAACTGTTCTTTCAATAGCACTAGCTGTTGACCATGAGTCATTTCCTTCTCTTCTCCAGTTCCTTCCACTGGGAACCCTCATGTCCATTGGGCATGACATCTTCTGCTGGTTCCAACACCCCATCTGTCTCCAGTGAACACCATTGTCACTTTCCACCACTTTCAACCCAGAACCTCACCAAACCCTAAGCAGGTGGCGTAGTCACTGATGCAACAGACAATGACGCTGATTCTTGCTTATGTCCCACTTCTTGATGGTGATCCTGAATGTATACCAGGGTCTTACAGAATTTCAGGTTAAAGACAACTCTGACCAGCACCTTTTCTTTCATTAGGTTCAAGCACAATATATGGGATGAGACAAGAAACCCAGTTCCTAAGAGTCCTGCAGTCTTGCCCTATCTCTTCTCAGGCTTCCAAATTCAAAAATGTATGCAAACTAAGTGCTAAGGGGTCCCCCTGTGCCCAGGCATTTCTGAATCACTAAAGGGGACACAACATGGACTCAACTCATAAACCTCTCAAAAGTTTTTTCTTCTAAGAAAACCCTTTTTAGATTAAAGTAACTCTCTAGGTTTATATATCTCAGTACTTTGGGTAAAAATATGTTTCTATTGAACTGTTGACTCTAGGAATTTGTAAGCCCTGTACATTGGAAGGATATTACAGGTTTAATTGCAAGGAGACTATAAATTTTATTATCAAACAATTAGTTCCCATTACTTCCACTATGATATAATAAGAACTCTTTAGCTATGAGAGAACTGTCATTTCATTCAAGACACAAGGGAATCTGTCACAAAATTAATAGACCTCGTAAGGACAGAGACACCACATCAATTAAATGTGAATTGTGTCCACTTAAAACCTTATCTTCATACTGGTATATTATGGAAACTTCAATGAGAGCCAAGTAAATAAATTAACAAGCAAATAAAATATTATTATCATGAGTGAGGCAAGGCAAGATAATGAAAAAGGAAATCATGACAATTAGACCTACCTCAAAGATTTTTAAGAAAATACCAGGGTTTTCTTATAATACATTACAGATTTTATTATCAAACATTTTTAATAACTATGTATTTACTTATAGGTTTGACTTTTTATACATATTTTTAGTTGTAGATGGACACGATATTTTATTTATTTATTTTTTTTAATGTGGTGCTGAGAATCAAACCCAGTGCCTCACACATACCAGTCAAATACTCTACCACTGAGCAACAGCCCCAGCCCATGGCTTTGACTGTTAATGTTAGATGCCAAACCTCATTAGAATTTCATTCAGTAATTAACTTTTTCACATGCTACTTCCATAACTAGTCAAGTCTCATTTTACCAGATGTCCAAAATTTATTCATTAGAAACACAAATTGACCTTATTAAATAATAAGAACTACAAACATCTCTGATTAAAACTAAGTGAATTTTAAATACATGTATGCTTAAATCTAAAAGTGTGCTGCTCTAGCATACTGTAATATAGAAATTAATATTAGATAAATCTGTTTCTCCACATTAGTTCAAGGATACTATTGACGGGCGTGTGGTCTAGAAGTAAATCCTATTGGTTAAAATAGGTTTTGGAATCAAACCTGCCACAATTAGACCAACCTAACTGAGTTTGGTCAAATAACTGGCAATAAGTAGACCCACTTTACTGAACTGACCTCATTAACTTGTTTTTTGTCCAGATGGAACACTTGACCAGAACTTGTAGAGGCGATTTCTTCGTATACTTTATATCCAATATGGCTCCTGTCATCACAGTCTCCAGTGAGCACAAACACCACCTATGTTGAAAAAAAAGAGTTTACTGGACTTCCAGAAATCAATATATACTTATTGAGCACCTACTATGTGTTAATATATGGTTAGACAAGTGGGATTCTTAATCTTATACTCTGTTTAGCAGTGACCCTATATAGGAGCAGAGTTATTTACATTTCTGAAGTGTAGAAAAAAGCAATGGAAGCGAGCGTGAGACCATGACCGTGTTAGATCACACAGCAGCCTCAATCCCTTACCTCTCCCTGTACCCTACACTCTGCCAAAGGATTCTGAATTTCCTTTCACTAAAGAGGTGGAGTTCATTTTGTCATCTCTTGATCTGAGCTTAGTCACTTGTCTCATTTTGGCCAAAAGCATGGAGCCAAAGGGACATTCTGCAGGTTCTGAACTTTGACTCAAAAGGCTTGTGCATTTCCACTTGATCTCTAGTGTTTCTGCCACGGCTTTGGGAAGGGCATGACTAAACGAACCTACTGTTCTCAGAAAAGGCTAGGAAACCTGTGAGGCAAAGCCAATTCAGCCCCGAGTCCCACTTAAACAGGCCAAACCCAAACACGCCCAGACTCACAAGTGGGCGAGTTCAGCCTAGACAAACAGCTCTGCTCACATATGAGAAATAAATGCTTATTGTTTTAAACCACGAGTATTAGAACAGTTTGTTATACGGCAAGGACTGATACAATGAATAACCAACGTGGGCAAGATTCCACATAGGAGGTGACATTTAAAATACACGCCTTTGCATGCCAAGGCTGCACTTCTGTCAATTATAAGATGATAACAGTCACCTTCCTTCCTTCCTCCCTAATCATTTCTTCTCTGTATTCAAAAACAAGGCATTGGAATGCTCTCTGTAAATCTCACATACACATTAAGGTTTACATTAAATGACAAACACATGGAGTACATTTATGGGGAGAGAGAGTGGTGATTATTGCTCTTCAGCACACACAGAAGAACAAGGGAGGATTCGTACCCCTCCTCGGCAGTGTTCAGAAGGGTCTGGAGTGGATTCCGACTCACCTGGGACTGCTTCTGCTGGATAAGCTGTAGCACCTCATGGGTGAGTCGGTAATCCTTGGACCGAGCATCAGTGAAAACATAGATGAAGGAACCAGGAAGAGAAATTTCCAAGGCAATTTTTATGGCTCCAATACTCATTTCTGGACAATCACCACCACCCTGTTGAGTAGAAAGGAAAGCATAATTATTTCATTGGCTGCAGAAGAAAAAACACATAGCTCTTATAAGTATTTAATTTTTATTATTCTTTGATTCTTTCCATACATCCATGAGCTAACCATCATTTTTAGCACCGTTCACCAACAGAGCACTAAATCATGAAAGTTCTTCCCAAGGTCACACAACTAGTAAGTGAAGAAGCAGAGATGGAACTCAACTCTGCCTGACCAGAGGGTTCACGTGATGCCCAGCCTTAACTTCTGTCCCACAAGCTTGAGACCCTCTAAAATCAGAGGAAGAAAATTCCCATTCTTCTGGACACCCACAGAATACTGTTCCACCTTGTACTGCAGTATTTGCTGAATTGTGCTGTAATGCATGCTCCCTCCCCTGCATCTCTCTTCCTTGAAGAATTTAGTGGGTGACCCATTGTTGTTGATGAACGAATGGATAAAGGAAGGAAAAATCAGTAGAGGGGAGAATATCATTGTGCAAAGTAATCTTGGAACAATCTATGCACACCTACTGCATTCGGCCTGAACGTTTTTCAAACTGAGCCCCTCCCCTTTCAAGCCATACAATCTCCTAAAACCATAAAAAGATGCACATGGACACACACACAAATGAAAGATACTGTGGAGACCAATTGCATGATGCACTGATTTAGACAGTTTCCTAAGTGTGTATTAGGAAAGCCTGACTTTATGAAACTCGTGTTTTTCTTTGAACCCTGAAATACAACTAATCAATATCAGTAGGCACATTCTTGGCCAGTCTTCTGATACACATTTTATCTTTATAATTCTACTGATAGTTACAATGTGCTAGATTGCCAAAGCTACTTCAGATAGGAAAAAAAAAAAAAGTACTGGGAAACAAAGCAAATCAAATCAGAAGCTTGTGAACTTTGATAGTACATGTTGCTCCTGGAATTAAAAAACAAAACAAAACAAAACAACAAAAACAAAACATAATCTCAGAGTTACAGTGATAATTATATCCAAAAATAATTCCTGGAAAGCAAGATGAAATAAAAATGAGTTGGAATCCTATCAATCAAAGGAGTAATAAAGCACAGATTATCTTGCTGTCTTTTTAAAATATAAAACAGGGTGGGAGAGGAACTGCAATAAATTGAACTTTTAAGTTCTGAGAAGTTAAGAGAAAAATGAGGTCCCTGTTCAAATCTTAAGTGAAGATGCTCATCAAATGAAGGATCTGGAAACCAGGAATGCCCCAGAGAGGAGGTGCTGTCTGTACCTCCTTATTTCTTTTCTAATCTTCCCACTGCAATTCTATGCTCATCATCATTTTCACTGAAATGCTCTTTAAACCAATTGTTTTCCAGATACAACTAATTCTATGAAATCAAAATATGAAAACTTTTTGGTTTGGATAATTTTTATTGGCATCCCAATATTCTTATTCTAACATAAGTGACTCCTACTGAATTCTGAAACTAGTTTCGAAGTTTGATTACAATTCTTTCATGTGGAATACCCACGCTGGAAATGTCTTATTTGTGTAATATGTCTTGTTACCTATAAAACTGAGGTGTGAAACTCAGTTGCAAGCTGAACGCAATTTTACAGCCCTCAGTTCTCTTTCTTAAAACACAGTTGGCAACTCTATGATCAAGAAAACATCATGTACATGTGGAAACCATTAAGTTACATTGAATCTGATTTAAAGTTGTGTCCAAAGCAAGTATAAAATAAATCAGAACAATTGCAGCTCGTCAGCGACATGTGCTGGCCTTCATCACTTTGAGAAAATATGGCAAGGGTGTCCTGAGAGACAATGAGAAGTCCACAGAGCCCAGACTTCAAATCTCCAAAATCAAAGGAAAATAAAATGGTCCCTCCCAGGCAGCACATCCTGCTGCCCTTTGCCACACAGGGATCACCAAAAAAGCATGAAGAAGGTGGACTCCAAATTAAAGCCTCAAACTGCTGACCTCAACTCCAGGTGCAGCACAGGTAACAATCCAAACCATTTCCAAGTTTTCCAGTTATCACTTGCCAAGTGAGAAGAGTTTAGCTCTTCAGCAACTGATCTTTCAACATGCTGGAATTTCTCTTATGGGAGGTAGAGCTTTGTTGGGTCCATATAAGAGATTCAGTTTACTTCAATTTGAATATTCATAAAGAATATCTTATATATCAGGCACTCAATATCTGCAGTAGTAGATCAGAAAGTGACATGTCTTGATACTTTAAATATTTCAAAAGCTTAATTATTCCCATGAATTATACTGGAGAGCAGTCCCTTGAAGAGGGGCACGGGAAGGAAGCAGCCAAGCATACCAGAAGGGCCACCTGATAGCTTTTAAGTGTCAGAAGACAAGTGGACATACACAGGGTTAATTGTAGACAAAAGTAGGAAACTGGAAAATGATATCTTGGTATTTCAGTTTCACCTTCACTAAGCTTTTCCTTTTCTACTTCTTAGAGAACTCCTTCTTCAAGGATGCTCTATCATTGTTTTTGTGACCCCTTTCCCATCAAATTCAGATACTTTCACTGGCTTGGATGAGATGGATTCCTGGCTCCCTGTTTGCTCAGAGAACAAGAGCAAGAAGGAAGCTGGGGCAGGGTCTACAGAAGGTCCCTGATTGGTTATCATTTTCTTATTCAAAGACTGGGCTTTCACACTGCATGCGGTTGCTCTGGGAAGGCCATCTCTCTCCCAGTTCTTCCTATGCTCTGACCCTTTATCTTTCCTCTCTACGACTCAGATTTTACCTTTCCATTGAAGTCTCTCACTGACTCTGCTTCAATGTTCACACATGGATTTTACATGCTTTCCAACATATTTGGTATTATCTTTAGTACTGGCTAGTTAATGGAGATTGTAATGCCATGATTCTTTTGGATTTAATGGAAAATATATTTTTACTACTTATTTTATCTCTTGGCAAATGACAAAAAAAAATAGTATGTTGAGAATGCAGCTGAGTGGTAAACCTTGGGTTTGACCCCCAGTGCTGCAAAAACAAACACAAGTATATCAATACAATGTATTTTTATTAATAAAAGCATTACGATTGATGAAGACATCATGTGAGAAAGTTTGAGACACAAGATTTCATTACCTTCAAAGTTGGTAGTCCTAAACAAAATTGATGAAATAAAATCTAGATCATCCATAACAGATTAGATTAATGAAGAGAATTAAAAATCAACGTGTATATAGAAAGATGGAGACTTGATTTAAAAAGTTTATACAAGGAAAGCTGAGGGACTTAGCTGACAGCTAGACCACTATTCAATAATGTGATTTGCCTGCCAAAGAAAGCAGATAAGAGCCTCCAGCATCCCCAGAGACCCCCCACATTGCTCCAGGGGAGACCCCAGGTATCTTCTGGTGACAGGCCAGAATTCTTTCTGCTCTCTAGCTAGTGTGATTTAGGTCTGAGGTATTGACATTTCTCTGGAAGGGACTCAGACATCTGACAGGGTAATCAGATGAGTGATATTCAAAGTCAATTCTAATACTGAACCTCCGCAATTCTCCTTGAAATCTTTTCAAGACATAAGAATGAAAAAGATAACTTATGGTAGGATAGCCATTTTAAGAAACTACTGGGGACTGGAATATACCTAATTATATTCCATGCGTGTATGATTATGTAAAAATGAACCCAGTATGACATATAACAAGAATGCATTAATGAAAACATTAAAAATGAAAAGAAAATAGAAAAAAGTTTTGGAGAACTAACTGCTTCTAATCAATTTGGATTTAAAAGAAACTCTTTAATTTTCCTTTGTATCTATCTATTTTGTTGAAAACAACATTTAGAGTTTTCTCTAGGATTCCTGATTTTAGATCAAGAACAGCATCCCACAGAAACATTTTAATCTCCATCTACACCATCACCTAAAAACAGACAGAACGGATACAGTACTGTGGGGAACCGACAATCCTGTGCTTGGTTCAGTCGCAAGGGGAGAGTGAATTCAGGCTTCACAGGTTTGTAGATGTTACTTTGTCACAGAAACCTGCAATATTGACTCTGCAGTGAGTCATGTATTTCCCCTTAAGGAAATTCTCTTGTTTATAGGCACACTTTGAAAAGAAAATCAAGGACTTTCCCATTGTAGTCCACACCCAGCCCAATTTACCCACCTGTGCATTCCATTTCGAAAAAGCAATGTAACTGTCAGAATACCCTTTTATACTTTTTATCCTTTGAGGTTCATAAAAAGATCCTTAAGAAATCAACCAACGATTTGCTTCTGGGTAGGGGACCAGGATGGCTAGCTGGAAAGAGTCAAACTTTCCCACTTGCTCCTTCATTCCCTCATCTCAGGCTTCTTTGAGGACAAAGGGTTATTTGTCCTTCAGGGAACCCTCAGTCTAGCAAAAGCTCTAAAAGAAAACTTCAGCAACAAACTGGTGATACTAGGCCCAAAGAAGTTGCCATTATATAATAAAAACAATAAAGACACTACCTACAAATGTACCTACCGAATACACACTGCCTTCAAACTCTTAAAAAATGCATCTTGTTCTTGTGTCTCCCCAAAGTGTATGTGAAATCGCTCTTCAATAAGTTTGCCATGCTAGTTATTAAGAACATGTGCTGAGTGAAGGGAGCGATTTTCTAGTCACAATTACTTTGTCATTTGCTGCTCAATTGCAGGCATGCCAATGACTCAAAGTGATCGGGCGATGGGAGTAGAAGTAAAGATAGTTAACTTTTTAAGAAATAAATGCATTTTGTTGAGGATAAATCCAGTCCGAGACCCACATCTGTCTTTAATTATTTACTTTTCTGCTTTGAAGTAAAATACAAAGAGAAATCATATAAATAATCTTAATTTGATTAGATTAATAAGGTTGCATAAAACAATATTTATCAGGAAAGTAGAAAAGCAATAAAAAGACAGTGGTTTTGGCATTAAATGCCCCCCCTTTTTTTCTTTTTTTTTTTGAGATCTGCCTTGCTACTTGACAATTTTATGACCCAAATAAGACATGTTACCCAAAACCTCAACACTTGAGTTTCCTCATTTGTGGAAAGGAAGGGTTCTGTGTGTGCCTGACCTGAAAGAATGACTTTCAAACACTTGCAAAACCTTTCACAAAGCTGTTGCTCCCTAACAATTGCTCATTTATGGCATGAATACTTGGAGATTACTTCTCCTGAAGAATCTTTGTAGTACTGGAGGTAGTAGTAGGAGTAAACAGCATTCACCAAAGCCTGCACTTAGGACCAGACACCCTTCTATTGTTCTGCGTGCTGGGAATTGAACCCAGGACCTTGTGCTTGCAAGGCAAGCACTCTACCCACTGAGTTATACCCCCAGGCCCCTTCAATTGTTCTTGAAGTTCTTACATATATTATTAGTTAGACTCCTTATCATACTTCCTGCCCTAAATTAAATAATTAAATACAGACCATTCCTCCTTTACAGTATATATTTATAAACATGCTCATATATAAAATACATGCTTACATATAAAATATGCATGTTTATAGAGATATTTATAATATATTTATATGTAGTTCAATATATAAATTTATGTCCAATGCATATTTTAAAAACTTAAATGTAATAAAAACTGCTTTTTTAAAAGTTGAATCATGTTCACTACCAAACATGAAAATCAAATCTTTTATAATCCCATTGTATGTTTACATCTATGCTGACATAGATGCCTTCTCCTTTCTTTTTATTTTTTTTTTTTAATTTGGTGACCTTTTATCAGTGATTAAAAAAAAAGCATACTTTTACATGGTAACATGATTTAGAATACTAGAGGGCTGGGGATGTAGCTCAATGGTAGAGCACTGGCCCTGGGTTCAATCCCTAGTACCGCAAAAAAAAAAAAAAAAAAAAAAAAAAAAAGTCTCGGAATTCTAGAAATAAAGTAAAGTGTATTCGAACTGGCGTAGTAAACTATTCTAAAATCAGCCTTATCTTGTCTTCCTCTTGCTAACAGTCTTCACCTATGGCCATCATGTTTAATTTTCTCCTTGGGCAGTGAATTCTAGAACAAGCTGCCCTCCTACAGAACAAACCACCCCCCCACCCTCAGCCTGCTGTACCCTATGCCTGTTGATTCCGTCTGTTGAAACAGTAACTGGACCCCATCCTGATCTTCATAACCTTATCCTCTTGCTCTATGGTGTTCCACATATATTTAGTCTTAATCCTGGTCTTTTTAAAAGTCTATTTCAATAAAATCCTTTATAAAAGAATTAAATTGTGTGTAAACATTTTCAGTTTGGGGGATCGACCATCTGTATAAAAGTTATCATTGTGATCACATCGTTGTAGAAATATCTTGGTTTTTATTTATTTATTTACATATTTATTTATTCATTTTTACTTTTCAAGTGTTTTGGTTCTTTAGAACATCTGGATAAAATGCTTGAAAGCTTATCAGTGCCAATACCATTTTCTGAAAATCAACGCACATTATAGTTTCTTGTAAAGAATGCGACTGAGGCGAGACTTTGCACCGTGTGTTTATAATCCTATTAATTCCCAAAGCTCTGTGTGATCTGAATACCATTTGTTGTCATTTGTCTTTCATTCTGGTCCTCAGAGAGAAAGTTCATTTGCTTTTCAAGTTACTTCTCTGTATTCCAGATGAAAGACAATGAAGGAAAATAAAATCAATGTAATACAATTAATGATTTAAGCATAATGATTTTTGGAAAATTTTTAATTACTCTTTTCCTTAATTCCTTATCTCTCTAAAAAAAACAGCTGAACCTCTTGTAATGTTAATGGACAATGATTTCATGGACTTCAAACTGAGTTCTTTTCTTGATTGCAAAGCTAATATCAAGGAGTTTGTAAATGTTTTCTTCTTTAAAATCCAAATTAGTTTTCTAAAATATCTTTTACTTGTCAATGGATTTTTATTTTATTTATTCACTTACATGTGGTGCTGAGAAACAAACCCAGTTCCTCACACATGTGAAGCAAGTGCTCTACCACTGAGCTATAACCCCATCCCCGCAAATTAGGTTTAATGGCATAACAACCCTTGGGGCTCTTAATATCAGTGATTTTGAGGGAGTTACTAAAAATGGTGGAAGAGAAGCAAAGGAAGGGTCAGGAAATTACACACACACAAAATATTAAAATTTTACAAACGTGTAAAGTTTAGTTTTTGATATTGATATATAAAATACTACAATATTATCTAATAAGTGAGCAATGAAAAAAACAGTACACTAGGTTAAGTGTAGCCTATAACTTTTTTTTACAGTTGACTCATTTAAAATTTTTCATTTGTTCTTTTTAATTATACATGACCATAGAATGTATTTTGACATATCATACATATATGGAGTATCACTTCCCATTCTCATGGTTGTACATGAGGTGGAATTACACTGGTTGTGTATTCTCATACGACTAATTCATTCTAATGTTTTTCTGATTCCCATCCCCACTCCCTTCTCCCCATTCCCCTGTCCAATCTGATGAACCCCCACTACCTCCCCAGCCCCTGCCACTGTGAACCAGCATCCACATATAGGAGAGAACATTCAGTCTTTGGTGTTTGGAGATTGGCTTATTTCACTTAGCACAATAGTCTCCAGTTCCATCCATTTACCTGCAAATGCCATAATTTCATTCTTCTTTATGGCTGAGTAATATTCTCTTGTATATATGTACATTTTCTTTATCCATTCATCTGTTGAGGGGCACCGAGGTTGTTTCCATAGCTTAACTATTGTGAATGGAGCTGCTGTAATCACTGATGAGGCCCCATCACTATAGTATGCTGATTTTAAGTCCTTTGGGTATATGCCAAGGAGTGAGGTAACTGGATCAATGGTGGTTCCATTCCAAGTTTTCTAAGGAATCTCTACACTGCTTTTCAGAGTAGTTGCACCAATTTTGAGTCCCACCAGCAATGTGTGAGTGTTCCTTTTCCCCCACATCCTCACCAACACTTATTGTTACTTGTATTAGTTGACTCCTTCTTAATGGATTTTTTGTCACTGATTTTAAAAAGAATAATTTACTAGAAATTTTGAAAGCAAAAACATGTCTATGGTAGCCCCAAATGCTGTTAACGGTGCCCAACACTGAATGAAGGAGAAAGCGAATATTTGATTTATTCTCCATATTGTTGTTCTAAGTCTCCTCTTCACCTCATGAGGAAAAGAAGAAGAAAGCAAAGGAAACAAAACTCATCAGATATATCCAATCCAGAGGAAACCTCCAGAGATGTAGGCACCAGCTTCCTAAGGGAGAAGAAAGACAAATTGTTTTTGAACAGAGATAAAATTATATGGCCTTCCAGACCAGCTGTATCAGGTTCAGATCCAGAGGTGCTGGGAAGCGCTCAGGGAGGGAGTCAGTGGAGGGTGAGTCAGAAATCAGGATCCTTCTCTGAAACAAATGGGGCAATGCAGGGCACTCCCTGCAAATCCTTCAGCACAAAAGGCAGGAAATCAGAGAGTGCTACTGCCAGGTCTCACTGGGCATGCAGGCATTTTCATTCTGGCCAGATTTTCAAGCATATTCTTACAGAGAAAAAAAAAAAAGGAATGAATACGGTAAATCCCTAAGATTCTACTGACTAGAAATCTCTGTAAGGCAATGAAAACATTAGGTTTTTACAGTATAGTTGAACCATCAAGTAAAGTTTAAATTATATTTGATATAGCTTTGCTGCTGAAGTATACTTTTAAAAGGACCCCCCCCCAATGGTGTTAGTTCATTCAACAGTTGTTTAAAGCAGACTCTGCTGCAGACACTGGTTCATTCTCCTGGTGGCAGAGGCTCTAGCCATTAGGAACTCACAGCAGAATACGGGAACTTAAACAAACAACTCTGAAAATGCAGTTTTGATTTCCCTGATCCATGAACAAGATAGAAATCTCTATAATTTTTTTTTTTTTTTTGAAGAATACGGACATCAGAGTGGCAAAGAATTGGCCATATAGGAAGAGAATAGTAAAACAGTAAATAAGCGGCAAGATAATGACTTTACAAAGAATGACATGGCAGGAGAGAAAGGAAACAGCGTTGATAGAAAAGATTTTCTGAGGAAACTCAGGAAATGAAGAAAAGAGTCAAGGGATAATTGCAGAAATCCACTTACAGATTTATTAACTGTAACTCAACTCAGGATACGATTTATAAATAGAGACATGCCCAAAACAGAGCCACCACTGAACACCTACTGGGAATACCAAACTTTGGGTTTAACACCTGATGCCTCAATTATGTCCCTACTCTGAACAGTTCCTAATCAAGTCATCCACCTAACGGTGAAACCAATTTTTATACCTCCAACTTCGACAGGAGCTCTGTTAATCGGGCTTATCTGCTCGATCATATGTCACCAAGTGAGCACACTCCACATGCCAGGCATTTGATTTCAGGATTTAATGATGTGCTGGGTCAGACACAGTCTTTCAAAGTGAAACCCCAACCGCTCTTTGATAGAGAGAAATAGTGAGATATGAACAAGCCTGGAGATAGGGCAGGGCTTTCAGGAATGTTACTTAAGCGCACATTGTAGGTATAAAATTTTAAACTCAGTTAAGGGATCAAGGACAGGAACTGCTTATGTAAGGAGAACAGCATGAGCCGAACTCCCAGAAGATGGGAAGGGATGCAGATGTAAAGAGATTCTGTGCAAGTCCCCCGAGGAGGGTGCAGAGAACAGTGGGCAGAGTAGCATTAAATGGGCTGAGAGGGAGGCATGTCTCAGGTCACTCAGAACCACAGGAAGAATGTGATGAGGTACAGGAAAGGGGACAAGGGGACCGCAGCCGTAGGCAAAACGTCCAGAGATGTATATTGAGATCCCTTAATTTACAGATTAGAGAAAGTTCTGGAAAATAAAAACAAGAGGAAATGCAAGAAAATCACTTAGAAACTTTTCTCTATTAGTTTAGACTAAGGACATAGTTACTGGGATTAGGATGGTGCCAAGAGAAGAGAAGTCAAGAGACTTCAAAGACATTTGGGAAGTTAAAAAAAAGGTAATGACGATTTGGATGTGAGAGGTGAGCGAGGGATATCTAAGTCCTGTTTTCAAAATGGCATTAAAAGCAAATGTTATTCTTCTCTAACAACTAAATTGTATTCACAGTCAAAAATTTCAGTGGTCAACTTATAGCATAGAATATCAAAATTTTGAAGCCATTCTGTTCCATTCCAAAATCCGTTTGGAAAATGTTCAATTCATTCAGGACACAGGCAGAAAAAGGAAGGGGTATTTATTGCATTCCTTAAAAAACAACAGTTAAGGAGCTCTGGTCTTCCCTGCCACTGTGCGGCGTCTCCTGGGAGGTCTGGCCTGGAGGGGCTGGAGTCACTGGCTCCAGCGGGGAGTTTGGACCCTTCAGCGCCATTTTGCAGCTTCCCTGGCAGAGGGTGACAATCTGGACTGCCTGAGTCCTCAGAGCTGAGCTCCAGTCTTCCCCGCCACCGTGCTGCGTCTCCTGGGAGGTCTGCCCTGGAGGGGCTGGAGTCTTTGGCTCCAGCGGTGAGTTTGGACCCCTTGGCACTATTTTACAGCTTTCCTGGCAGAGAGTGACCACCCGCCACGAACTGAGCCCCTAGCAAGGAGCTCAGACCTGCCTGGGCTCTCAAGCCCAGTGTCTCCATCACTGAGCACAGTTTTGTGACCCCACCCCAACTTGGTCTAGTTCCCAGGTCCACACCCTGGCCCTGGGTCTAGCACCTTGCTGTATCTGATTGTCTATCAATACCAGGCTGCCTCTGCCCAGAAGCATTGATCATTCCCAACCTGGAGGAAGTGGGACAGCCCCTTTCTTGGGTCACCGCTTGATCAAGCACCTCTCAAACATCAGGTGAGCTACTGGAAATCTGCAGGGACACTTTAAGTCTTTAAAGGGAAATCGCAATCCCTCTGATTCGCACTACTAGAGGGGAAGATACATGAGCAACATGAGAAAACACGGGAAGAAAGTGTCCCAAACAAATCTAGATGATATATCAAGAGAACCCAAAGACAGCATGGTAGAAGGAATGACAGAAAGGGAGTTCAGAATGTTCATAATTAAAATGATCCGAGAAGAGAATGATGTGTCGAGAGAGCAGATTCAGGCTATGAATAACCAGCTAATAGAGCAATTGCAGGAAGCAAAAAATCATTTCAACAAAGAGATAGAAGTTCTGAGAAAAAAACAAACAGAAATCCTTGAAGGAAACAAGGAAATGAAGGAAACAATCAACCAAGTTAAAAACTCAATAGAAAGCATAATTAACAGAATAGATCACTTGGAAGACAGAACTCAGACAATGAAGACAAAATATTTAATCTTGAAAACAAAGTTGAACAAACAGAGAAGATGGTTAGGAATCATGAACGAAACCTCCAAGAAATATGGGACTCATGAAAAGACCAAATTTAAGAGTTATTGGGATTGAGGAAGGCACAGAGATACAAACCAAGGGTATGAATAATCTGTTCAATGAAATAATATCAGAAAATTTCCCAAATATGATGAATGAGATGGAAAATCAATTACAAGAGGCTTACAGGACACCAAACACACAGAATTACAACAGATTCACACCAAGGCACATTATAATGAAAATACCTAACATACAAAACAAAGATAGAATTTTAAAGGTGGTGAGAGAAAAACATCAGGTTACCTACAGGGGGAAGCCAATACAGATATCAGCAGATTTCTCAGCCCAGACCCTAAAAGCAAGAAGGGCCTGGAACAACATATTTGAAGCTCTGAAAAAAAATGGATGCCAACCAAGAATCTTATACCCAGCAAAACTTACCTTCAGATTTGATGATGAAATAAAATCCTTCCATGACAAACAAAGGCTTAAAGAATTCACAAAGAGAAAGCCTGCCCTACAGAACATTCTCAACAAAATATTCAAAGAGGAAGAAATGAAAAACAACAATCTCAGTCAACATGGGGAGGAATTGCCCTAAAGAAAGAGTCAATCAAATGAGACACAAAGTTAAGCTAAAAACCCCAAAAAAAAGGTAAAATGGCAGGAAATACAAGTCATATCTCAATAATAACCCTGAATGTAAATGGCCTAAATTCATCAATCAAAAGACATAGACTGGCAGATTGGATTAAAAAGAAAGACCCAACAATATGCTGCCTTCAAGAGACTCATCTCATGGAAAAACATGCCCACAGACTAAAGGTGAAAGGTTGGGAAAAAACATACCATGCACATGGACTGAGTAAAAAAGCAGGAGTTTCCATCCTCATTTCAGACATAGCAGACTTCAAGCCAAAGTTAGTCAGAAGGGATAAAGAAGGACATTTCATACTGCTTAAAGGAAGCATAAATCAGCAAGACATAACAATCATAAATATTTATGCACCAAACAATGGTGCATCCATGTATGTCAATCAGATCCTTCTCAATTTCAGGAATCAAATAGACCAAAACACAATAATACTGGGGGACTTTAACACTCCTCTCTCACCGTTGGACAGATCTTCCAAGCAAAAATTGAACAAAGAAACCATAGGACTCAATGACACAATCGCTAATTTGGACTTAACAGACATATATAGAGTATTCCATCCATCAAAAAGCAAATACACTTTCTTCTCAGCAGCTCATGGTTCCTTCTCTAAAATAGACCATACGTTATGCCACAAAGCTACTCTTAGCAAATACAAAAACATGGAGATACTACCTCGTATACTATCAGATCATAATGGAATGAAATTAGATATCAATGAGAAAGTTAAAAACAGAAACTACTCCAAGACCTGGAGATTAAATAATATGCTATTGAATGATGCATGGATAACAGAAGACATTAGGGGGGAAATTAAAAGATTCTTAGAGGTAAACGAGAACAAAGATACAACATATCAAAATCTCTGGGACACTATGAAAGCAGTGCTAAGAGGAAAATTCATTGCATGGAGTGCATTTAATAAAAGAATGAAAAGTCAACAAATCAATGATCTCACACTACAGCTCAAAGCCCTAGAAAAAGAGGAACAGATCATCACCAAAAGTAGCAGAAGACAGGAAGTAATCAAAATTAGAGCTGAAATCAATGAAATTGAAACAAAAGAAACAATTCAAAAAATTGACAAAACGAAAAGTTGTTTCTTTGAAAAAATAAACAGAATTGATAAACCCTTAGCCACGCTAACGAAGAGAAGGAGAGTGAAACTCCAAATTACTAAAATTCGTGATGGAAATGGAAATATTACAACAGATACAACTGAAATACAAAACATAATAAGAAGCTACTTTGAAAATTTATACTCCAACAAAATAGAAAACCTGGAAGACATCAACAGGTTCCTAGAGGCATATGAGCCACCCAAACTGAATCTGGAGGACATACACAACTTAAATAGATCAATTTCAAGCAATGAAATAGAAGAAGTCATCAAAAGCCTACCAACAAAGAAAAGTCCAGGACCAGATGGATTCACAGCCAAGTTCTACAAGACCTTCAAAGAAGAGCTCATTCTAATACTCCTCAAAGTTTTTCATGAAATAGAGGAGGAAGGAACCCTTCCAAACTCATTCTATGAAGCTAATATCACCCTGATACCAAAACCAGAGAAGGACACGTCAAGGAAAGAAAAGTTCAGACCCATATCTCTAATGAACATAGATGCAGAAATTCTTAACAAAATTTTAGCGAATCGCATACAAAAGCATATTTAAAAGATAGTGCACCATGATCAAGTGGGTTTCATCCCGAGGATGCAAGGTTGGTTCAATATCCACAAATCAATAAATGTAATTCACCACATCAACAGACTTAAAGTCAAGAACCACATGATTATTTCAATAGACACAAAGAAAGCATTTGATAAAATACAGCACCCCTTCATGCTCAAAACACTAGAAAAAATAGGGATAGTGGGGACATTCCTTAACATTGTAAAGGCTATCTATGCTAAACCCACAGCTAACATCATCTAAATGGAGAAAAATTGAAAGCATTCCCCCTGAGAACTGGAACAAAGCAAGGATGCCCTCTTTCGCCACTCCTATTCAACATTGTTCTTGAAACTCTAGCCAGAGCAATTAGACAGACCAAAGAAATTAGAGGAATACGAATAGGAAAAGAAGAGCTCAAACTATCCCTATTAGCTGATGACATGATTCTCTATTTAGAAGACCCCAAGAATTCCACCAGAAAACTTCTGGAACTCATAAATGAATTCAGTAAAGTAGCAGGATATAAAATTAATGCTCATAAATCAAATGCATTTTTATTCATAAGTGATGCATCCTCTGAGAGAGAAATTAGGAAAACTACCACATTCACAATAACCTCAAATAAAATAAAATACTTGGGAATCAATCTAACAAAAGAAGTGAAAGACCTCTACAATGAGAACGACAGAACACTAAAGAAAGAAGTTAAAGAGAATCTGAGAAGATGGAAAGATCTCCCATGTTCTTGGATAGGCAGAATTAATATTGTCAAAATGGCCATACTTCCGAAAGTGCTATACAAATTCAATGCAATTCCAATTAAAATCCTAATGACGGACCTCATAGAAATAAAGCAAGCAATCATGAAATTCATTTGAAGAAATAAGAGACCCAGAATAGCTAAAGCAATCCTTAGCAAGAAAAGCGAAGCAGGGGGTATCACAATACCAGATCACAATACCAATATCTTCAACTATACTACAGAGCAATAGTAACGAAAACAGCATGGTATTGGCACCAAAATAGACAGTAGATCAATGGTACAGAATAGAGGACACAGAGACAAACCCACATAAATACAGGTACTTGACAAAGGAGCCAAAAACATACAGTGGAGAAAAGACAGCCTCTTCAATAAATGGTGCTGGAAAAATTGGAAATCCATATGCAGCAAAATGAAACTAAACCTATATCTCTCATCTTGTACAAAACTCAACTCAAAGTGGATCAAGGACCTAGAAATTAGACCAGAGACTCTGCACCTAAGAGAAGAGAAAATAGGTCCACAACTTCATCACGTTGGCCTAGCACCAGATTTCCTTAACATGACTCCCAAAGCGCAAGAAATAAAAGCACGAATCAATGATTGGGATAGAGTCAAACTAAAAAGCTTCTTCTCAGCAAAGGAAACAATCAGCAATGTGAAGAGAGAGCCTTCAGAGTGGGAGAAAATCTTTGCTACACACACTTCAGATAGAGCACTAATCTCCAGAATCTACAAAGTACTCAAAAATCTTTACACCAAGAACACTAATAACCCAATCAATAAATGGGCCAAGGAAATGAACAGACACTTTACAGAGGAAGATCTACAAGCAATCAACAGATTTATGAAAAAAATGTTCAACATCCCTCGTTATAAGAGAAATGCAAATCAAAACCACCTTAAGATTTCATCTTACCCCAATTAGAATGTCTTTTAT
>JAJEJO010001963.1:135820-169746 GCA_020662805.1 Glaucomys volans
GTGTGGAGATTCCTTAGAAAACTTGGAATGGATCCACCATTTGACCCCGCTATCCCACTCCTTGGCCTATACCCAAAGGACTTAAAATCAGATTACTACAGTGATGCAGCCACATCAATGTTCATAGCTGCTCAATTCACAATAGCTAGATTGTGGAACCAACCTAGATGCCCTTCAATAGATGAATGGCTAAAGAAACTGTGGTATATATACACAATGGAATATTACTCAGCCATAAAGAAATTATGGCATTTGTAGGTAAATGGATGATGTTGGAGACTGTTATGCTAAGTGAGATCAGCCAATCCCAAAAATCCAAAGGCCAAATGGTCTCTCTGATAAATGAATGATGATGCATAATGCAGGGGGGAAGGGTGGCAAGAATGGAGGAAGGATAGATAGCATAGAGGGAAGGGAGGGTGGGGTCAGGGTGGGGGTGGTAAGAATAATAACAATGTGTGACAGACATCATTGCCCTGTGTACATGAATGAATGCACAGATGGTGTGATTCTACTTTGTGTACAACCAGAGAAACAATAGCTGTACTCCATTTGTGCTCAATGAATCAATAAGCAAATAAAAAAAATACAATGCTAAAAGAAAAACAAAACAGTTACTTCTTTCAGATTTAAAAAATATGGAAAGTCAGCCAAAGGTGCATGGTTTTCCATTCCCCCCAAAAGAAAACTGAAGGCAAGCACTCACCTGAACATAGAGTTCTCTGAGTTCATATTGAAATTTCTTGGGATCTGTAGTAATTGTCACTGGGCCAATTTCTGTAAAGATAAAATGGAAGATCAGTAAATATTAATTGATAACATTAAAGATTTTACTGTCTTTGCAAATATCTTTTCACTGTATACAATATATTGCTGATTAAAGGTATGCAATTAGCAAAATATCAATGGCTCTTTCTCAATTTGTACCTACCAAAGAATAACTTATCCTTTACTGTGTGATATGCATACCTAAAAGAGTGGACTTTTTAACCTGGGGAAATGCAGGTGGAGTCAAAAATGTCAAGGGCAAAGAATCACAAGCTCCAGTGGCGGTTCCTTCTTACTTTCCCAAGTCAGT
Source organism: Glaucomys volans (assembly GCA_020662805.1). Classification (NCBI taxonomy): domain Eukaryota; kingdom Metazoa; phylum Chordata; class Mammalia; order Rodentia; family Sciuridae; genus Glaucomys; species Glaucomys volans. The sequence goes on from JAJEJO010001963.1 coordinate 136,899, forward strand.
AAATATTTACTGAGCACATACTTTGTCATTAGAATCAAAATGATACACTTATCCTCTAACTTAGTTTTCTCAACTATAAATTCTAAATTTGTCTGCAGCTTTTTTGTAAGCCGAAATTAGTTCAGAGTATATATTTTAATGCTAGCCTAAGGGAAAAAGTGAACACTCACTGCCTGTCCCACAATGTTCTTAAGAATTTGAAGAGATGTTAAATATATGAGGATGTGAGAACATTAAAAGTGCAAGAGATAGTCATATAACTCCTTTTCCTATGGCCAGGATGGCTGAGTGTCACGATCAACATTCTGAACTGGTTTAGATAACAATTGCCTTTAGGGCTGAGGCCACCTCATGACCATCCTGATGTACTATACGCCACCACTTCAGAGAACAGATCAGGCTCCAGCCTTCCTTGGAGAGTCAGGGCTTAAATCATAAGTCAGGTCAAGAGAAAGCACCCAGATTCAGTTTGAATTAAGATGGACATAGATATACGTATATAGATACACACATACACACAAATTATTCATAAATAATATCATTTTAATCCTCAAAATTTACTCTTTATTTTATAAAAAATAAACTTTTAAAATAGATAATCTGGAGGCAGCCTTTTATGGGTGTCAATTACTTTCCTCAGAAAGTATCCATAAACTTAAATGATGGTATTAAAATTCATCTGGGTATCATGTGTACAGACATATTTAAATTCCCAGGGTGGATGAGAAGTTTACTATTTTATGTAATGGAGACAGAGCTGGCATCCAAAATTATAATGAGCAACTACAATATGAACTTACAAAAGATGCTTAACATTTAATTTTTACAAACTCTTTCTAGTTTCAAAGACATATTGCTAGAAAAGAATTTTATAACTTCAAAGGACAATAATTAATTAGCCAGGCTTTCTATAACACGCTACATATGGTACAAAAACAGACTGTAGGATTTTAAAAATAAATGAGGTAAATTGGAAAGAAGGCACAATTTGTCTGCCGTAACTCATGTCATTTTTCTTAGAAATTACATGAGAAAAATGCCCCTGCCTTTAAACCTTAGATTAGACACCTTGCAGTTTGCAAAAGGAATGGAGAGGTGATTGGATAAACCATGTGCAAGTGCAAACATCTGCATTCCATACCAAGCAGAACCGTCATTAGCCATGTCCTGAGTGTATGGAAAATGAGAGAAGCCTACTCCCTCAAGACTAAACAAAGGCATACTTTGAAAAGGAATGCAAAACAGTGATGAACAGGCCAGACAGTTCCACCCTGACATATAAGTTGTCAGCAGCACTGTCAAGCCAATCTGCTCTGTGCCTACATGGCTTAATACTGAAATAATCCTAGAATGTAAAACTCAAGAACTAGGAAGAATGTCAGAGAAAAAATACAATTATATAAGAATAGAGTTTAGACATGAAAGAATAGTCCCTACAGTGATAAACAAAATGGCTTTGGATATCTACTTTTTCTTCACAAGTGGGGATCAAGGGATGCTACCAAAATAAGAGGACTGATGAGTCTTCATTTTAGTCAACCAGAGTCTCTCAACTAGACACCTTTTTGCAGCACAGATAGGAAATCTCCCCTAAAGCTCATTAACAAACATATGTTTGCAAACCATACTGAAGAGCTGAGATAGATCTTTTATCAGTTAAGAGAAACACTCAGGAGAGGTAACAGCTTGCCCAAACTACCTGTCACTCCAGCTGTAAGCATTCTTTGCACCATTTAAAAAACAGAATGATATGACTCTAGCAAAATCAGCCATCCTGCCTTTCAGGTGACACTTCCATGCCAGTCTCTCTCTTCATTCACTGAGACTATGCCAGTGATGTCATTAGTAACTTCCTCTTCTCTGTCTTTCTGCTCACTTCAGTTTCATCTGTTGCCAAGCCTTTGATGACATTCAGCAGGTACAAATTTGTCCTCACTTCTTGCCTGAACGTAGGCCTTTATTGCTAGTAAAATTAAAAGAGAACTCTCAAAGGCAATCCAAGCCTCCTATCCAAACTCCAAACTTGGTTAACACCCCTAAGTAGGAAGCTACTGCACCCCCTTCCCCTCCCCATTGCTATTCCTCTCGTACTTCATCTGCTCATGATCTGCTCAGTCCAAAAGGCCTGATTGAAATCCTATGTCTTCTAGTGTCTTGCCTTTTCTCTACCTTGCTTTAATGTTGAATTGATATTGGTGCCCACAATAAAAACATGAGAAGAAAAAACGTGCATGATATTTTGCAGAATGCAGACAGCATCTCTACATTATTCAGTGTATTTTATAAAGTGTTTTACTAAGAAAATCCACCCAATCAAAAATAAATAAAATGACCATCAATCTCCTAATAGACTCATAGAGCTAGAAAGGACATTAAAAATCATTTGGTTTAATCCCTGTAATCTACAGACAGGAACATTTGAGGTCCAGAGAAGATGAAATTGAAAAAATTTGGTGGTGAAGAAAGAAGTAAAGATAACTAACATTTTTGCACTAAGCAACCTAGGCATCTTACAAATATTCCCACTCTTCCAAGATCTCCATTCTGTGAATGATTATATCACTAACTTTCACCTCCTTTCCTTTGGACGATAGGCAGGATGGGCCATATTTAGAGTTCCTAATTCTCTATTACTGTATGCCTGGATATTTTCTTTAATAGACTAAACAAAATTATCTGTCTTGCCTAATAAGCATTATAACTAAACATGCAATGAACACTTGTGGGAAATTCCTTCTCAAATGTACTCAATAAACATATGAGGGACACCTATTAGATGCCATTGCCCCAGGTGGCCTAAAGACGACAGACAGACTCCACCTTCAATGTCTCCACAGTCTGAAGGAGAAAATAGAAATGTAGATCTATATCTACACTGCCAGCATTAAGGACAGACACAGAGCATGGAAAAGGCTGTGTGGGACCACTAATGAGTATTTTTCTTTTCCAGAAAGAATGAAGGGATATTTCAAAAAAAGAGGTGAAAGTTCAGGGTTTCAAATCAGAGAACAAAACTCTTTATTCTTGCTAGTTTCTTTTAAAACTATGCCTCAGCTTCACCAGGTTCTATAACAAATAAGTTCCAACCTATATCTATGTAATACATATATTTTATTTATTTATTTTTAATTGGTGCTTTATAGATATATACATCAAGGTGGAATTCACTGTGGTGTATTTACACACGCATGCAGCACGATTTTGTCAATTTTATTTCACATTTCTTCTCCTTTCTCACCCTTCACCTTCCCTTCAAACTCCTTCTACTTCATGGACTTTCCCTCTGTTCCCTCTTATGATGTCACCCCCCTTTTTTCCCTTACTTTGCTCTAGCTTCTGCATATGAGAGAAAACATTGAACCCTTTCAGAGTCTGGCTTATTTCACTTAGCATAATCTCCAGTTTCATTCATTTACCAACAGATGCCATGATTTCATTCTTCCTTGTTCCTGAGTGAAACTCCATTGTGTATACATACCACATTTTCTCAATCTGTTCATCTACTGACAGGCACCTGGGCTGGTTCCACAACTGGACTATTGTGAGTTGTGCTGCTATAAACATTGATGTAGCTGTACTATGGAAAGCAGCATGGAGATTCCTCAAAAATTAGGAATGGAACCACCATATGACCCAGCAGCTATCCACTCCTCAGTTTGCAGTATCTGTACAAGTCACCAGTTTACTCTGTAACATACAATGGATCCTCTGAGTCCTACAATAACCTCACAAAGTAGACAGACAGCAGCAGCTTAGGTAATGGCAGCTGACCGGTCTCTAAGGGCTCCACACCATGTGCCCGCACAACACTATGTGCCTGCAACTGGACACAGCATCCACCACCTGAGTCTGTGACGGCCCCACTGCGTTGATGTCCACTGTTGGCCCTTTCTAGGGAAAACTCAGTGTGCAGCTAGCATACTCCCAACAAGAGGAGGAAGGGGGAGAGGGAAAAGAATAAGGTTATACCCAGGCCTCTAGTTCTTACACTTTCACCACATCTTGGAGCCTCCAACCTAGACCTGAAGACCATGCTCCCAGATGAGGGAGGACAGCAATTAGTCCAATGGAAACTTCTCAGTTTCCTACAGGATGCAATGTTTTGTTTTTTACTTTAAACAAGTTATTAACATAGATCATTAATATTTCAATTTTCCACATAAAACTTATTTTTAAAAACAAAAAAATGCTGATGTAACATACATCATTAAAAATGTAAGAAATATGCCACGCTTCAAATGACTACTTTTGTTTAAAAAAAAAAAAACAGTATCTGAAACTCCACAGAGGTCTTTCCCCTATTCAATAATTTTGTTATTCCCTGTTTCCTAGGGATTTATCAAAGGGTTGGATTTATTTCCAGCACTGCAGCCATTGTTCTCTTAATCTGAGTTGCTGGATTGTACTTGAGAAAATAATGGAAAGAAGTTCACAATGTAATATTTTCTTTCATTGCTTCATTTGGCAAGATCAATATCCAACTCCCGACTTCCTTTTCCTTTCCACCAACAGATTTCTGCTCCTTATAGTTTTTCCACTTTAGTAAAAGTGGTTTCTTGATAATAAAAGGACTATTCACTGCTAATTTCTGGGGTCTGCATGGTTTGATAACAGCATTCACAATTTTTGTTCTTTTAAAAATACAGTTCTTGTCTTTATGTTGATAGTTACACACAAATAAGTATATGAAACTAATGAATGTATGCAAGGCATTATAGGAGAATCAAAGATGCACATATCAAAGGGCCCACCATGATAGAAGTTGAAGAATAGTTGGAAACTTAAAACATAGCAAGCTATGAGGAGTTAAAAGAAGCTTAACCCTCTATCTGCTAAGGATCAAGTGACACACATACAGAAGAAGGGCTAATTTTACATCAGGAAGAAGACTTCTGAGCTCTAGGGAATATAGAGGGAAGCTATCCAGGAAGGGTCCAGGTATGAAATTCGACTTGAAGAGAACACCAGATGAAAAGAAGCTAACAAAAAAAAGCCAAGAAATACCAGGCACAGAAACATGGCCCACTCAAAATCCCTTTCATGAGCTGAAACTCAGCATGTTTCACTCACTAAAAATTCTACTCTTGATTAATTTAATACACAGCAACTCTAACCTCTTCATGTACAAAGATGTAGAATAAGTACACAACTCTATTCAAAGCATGTAAGCTGCTTTCTGTATGAAAAACAGTTATGTTTCCTGCTTTGGGATGCTGCAGAAAATCAGATTAATAATTCTATTTACTTGTACTGTTTTCAATTTAAACTACAATATGCTCTTTCTGGATTTCTCCATTCTTGTTCCATTACAGTGTTGCTGTCCAGTACCATTTTCAAATGATGTGGATCTGATGGACAAAAGCAGAACTGATTCATGACATTGAGCTGAGCTAATGCCAAGAATATTTCAAGAATCATATATCTGAGTACACTCCTCCTCACATTAGAACAGGTAATTTTAAGGACCACTTAAAGGCCCTTAATGATTGTTTTGGCAATGAAGTTATATATTTGCTGCATTTTATAAAATTGGAGTGAAGGATAACTTCATGCATAGCAGGTTATCTAACACTGATCAAACAGCCCCACTATTCAAAGTGTCCTACTATTCAAAGGGATCACCATTTAACAATGAGCTGTATGTTAACCTTAAAAATATAAATTCAATAAAATTGCAGATAGTAAAGGTATCATGTGAAGATCATTTCACTTCATGGACTGCTGAATGGTATGTAGAAAAATTTTTAACATGAATCAAGCAATGTTACACAGCTCTTTAGAACAGGAAGCAGAGAAGAATGCCTTAATGACGGACCCAGGGTGATGAGGTATACAGAGTAGGATGTTATTGCTTAGACTGGACCTTAGCCAAGAAGGCAGCAAGCACTTTTGCAAAAACAGCCATGGTATTTTTACTGGATAACAAAATTCAGATTCTCAGTTTTGCATGTAATCCTAAACATAAAATGGCATTTTTTTTAGCATCAATATATAACCATGCACTGATAAGGTATAATTAAAGAGATAGAACACATAAGATTTTGTTATTCTCTTTAATAAGATTCAATTAACAAGCTTTCCAATGTGATCAAGTTAATCTAAAAGCAAACAAAAAGAAAATAAATGCCATGTTTAAGAACATTTTTAAATTTAAATGATATTATTATAGGGAAATGTAGTTTAAATTTTAAGATTAAAATTTTGAAATTCCTTTCAAAGTTTGCTCCTTTAGTCAACTCTTTCATTTTTTTTTTTTAATTGAAGACTGCTTTCTTGGTGGCAATTAGTACAAGTCAATAAATATTGATCCCCAAAGAAGAGCTCAGCTGTTTATCTGATTACTGGTCCACTGAGAGCTGAATGAAACTGAACCAAATGATTGCTGAGAAGACTCTGGTCAATCTTGCCATTTGGGAGAGGAAGCCATAGACAACTGAAGTATGGTATGCTGTTCCACCAACTGTGAGAATCATGGTGTCTCTACACAAAAGGGCATTAGCTGCCCAACTCTAGATGCACTGGAATTCCATTATTTCCTGAAACTACTTTTGTTTCTTTGGAACTTTATTTTTAATGCCTATTGAAGCGGTGCTGATGGGCCTTTGGGCTAGCTGACAAAAACCAGGCAGATTCTGCAGCTTCTTGGCTCAGTTACTTCCCACCAACCACGACAACGGAACACCAGGCAACAATTCTTAATCATTAATATTTTTCCAAATAAATCTAGCCATCAGTTAATGATAAAAAAAGAGAAAAATTGTGAAGGAAGAAGTAAAATGTAGATAAAGAAGAAAAATATCCTTTTGCAGGCAGGTCCTCAGAAAAAGAATCTTTAATACTGTTGAAATTTCCCCATGTTGGGAAGATAGGCTTCCCAGCCTCAGCCTTGATTGTTTCTACAACAACCAAACAAATGTATGTTGTCTTTTGATCATGTCCTCGGGAAAAACAGAATCAGCGATCCAAAACCATATTTATGAAGTAAGCATTTTATTTGCAAAAATATGGGACAGACATGCTAAAAATATAATGGACATGTGTGTATAATATGTGTAAGTTTTTCTTTAAATACTTCCTTTAATTCATTCAAAACCAGGTTCTACATCCTTAAGGATGGTTCAAATTGTTAGCAGAAAGTACAAGCAAACAAATACATTTAAAAGACAAGCCTTGATTATAAGAGAAATATCTGGGTGTGTCTGGGCAGACCACATGGACTTATGACCAGGGCAGTTATACAAGGCCTTTCAAAAGAGCCCCGCCTTGGAGTCTAATACTTTCCAGTCAAAATATTGAAATAATTTTTTTCCTTTGGATTTGTGTTTTGTAGGTGAAGTTCAACGAGACAATGAAATATACTCTCCAGGATGGAAGCCTCCCACCATCTTCAAGGATAGGTCCTCCACCACCTGTTCACCCACCTCCAGATGCCCCAGGTCCAACCCAATCACTCCATCCCTGTTCCTGTCATCTGTCACCTTCAGGGGCAACAGGGACCTGGATGTGGGTTGGGAAAGGTTGAGATCAGAGCACACAAGCACTTAGCACTACCTTCAAGCTGGGCACAGAGGCAGCACACTGGGCACACCGGGCTCCTGGCTAACAACACTTTCACCCTGGCTGAGCCCAGAGGCCAAGCATCAGGGGATGGCAAGCCCACACTCCCAATCCAAGCACGCCTCACACCAAGACTGAAATATCCCTGGGCGTCCCCTGTCCATCAGATATTGGGATGGCTGGTCCATAGGAAGAGGAAGCATCTGGCTTAACTTCACTGGATCCCAACCAGTACTTGGATCCTAGGGATTGTACCAGGGGGAACCTTTCAAGGCAATACTGCCACAGGAATAGGCAGCCTACACCACAAAGAACTTCCTAGTGCTCACATGGACCTGTCTTTGCTCCAGAAGTATACTGGTGCCCAGGAGCTCTCTTACACTGCCATTATGGCTGAGGTTCATTCCCTTCTTGCTTCCAACCTCCTGCCATCTGGTTTAAATTATTAACATGAATTTTACTGTCATCTTTATTTGGTGCAATGCCCATTTTAAATGCAAATAACAGAGCATTTAACTGGTATGTGGATTCACCCAAATTATCCAATTCATATTTTTGGCTGATCCCAGATGTTGTCTACAGCTGTCCAGAAGAGACAAACACAAGCCAGATTAAGGAATGCTGAAGAATCCTAGCAACCGTATGAACAGCACAAGCGTTCCAGGTTTATCAGGACCTTGGGTTAAGCAGTACTCCTTATTTAAAAACCTAAAATATTTTTTAATATTTATTTTAGGTTCACATAAAAGTAAGCTGAAATTAAAATATGTGTATTCTCCTGGAAAGTTGTTTTATAGGTTTAATATATTTAAATCAAAATCTCATATAGGAATATTTTTCAATGTGTATTTAGAACACTTGCCTTACCCTTATCAATTTATTTGGGAACACCTAAAGGCATTTCTTTCAATGAAAACTGATAAAGAAGACAATAAAGGACATCACAAGCATCAATAAGTAAGAGGAGAGGAGTGCTGGTATACAAATAGATATAATAGTAATAACTGGAAAAGATTGCATAAGCCACATACAAACAGGTTATCTCAAGACAGGATGCATAGAACAGGATTACTGACTATATAATTTTTTAAATATTCTTATAGTTGTGGATGGACAGCATGCCTTTATTTTATATGTTTATTTTTATGTGGTGCTAAGGATTAAACCCAGTGCTAGTCAAGTGCTCTGCCACTGGTCTATGCCCCAGCCCAATTTTTTCTTTTTTTTTTCTTTTGGCACTGGGAATTGAACCTATGGGTGCTTAAACACTGAGCCACATCCTCAGCCCTTTTTATATTTTATTTAGAGACAGGATCTTGTTAAGTCCCTTAGGGCCTCACCAAGTTGCTGAGACTCATTTTGAACTTATGATCCTCCTGTCTCAGCCTCCCAAGCCACTAGGATTACAGGTGTGCACATCCGAACTTATTTTTTATATAAATTTGATTCATACTTTACAGTATGCACTAAAACAAACTCCAAATGGATTAAATTGGTAAATATAACCATTATAATTATTTTTAAATAAATCTAAATTAGAATATATAATTATAATGCATATCTACATTCTATAGATATATATTCCAAATTAGAATACTATTCTGTCTCAGTGTAATACTAGAAATCACAAGGAAAAATACTGACATGTTAATACACAAATTCAATGAATATTAAAATCTGAAATATAAAATAAAAATTGGAAATATCTTCCCATTAATTAAAATATATTAAAAGCTACACTATCTGAAAAGAGTCCATTAACAAAACTACTGTTCCATGTGGACTTGCAAATCAATATTTATCATCTAATATCAAATAAAAAAACATAACATGGTATTATTCATTGATAGCAATTATCTACAAAAGCCCATATGCATAAGGACGAATTCTGAAAGTCAATGCTGGAGTGAAAACTATGTTTAGAATAGATGAAATGATGAGTACTTTTTAATTTTTTTCTATTTTAAATTATTTTCTAATTTAAGAAGAAAGGGATGAATTTCACTTGATCACACACAAGCTGTAGATATGTTCATGAATTCTGGATCTTGTTAATTTGTTTACAATGGTCACTGAAAAAAAGCACTAAAGTATGTCTCTGCAAAAGGCAAGATAACAAGGAAGTTGTTAACTGGAGGCATTAACTGTGAGAGTTGTGAGGTGAAATATTTAAAGTATTTTGAGTCTAATCAGAACTGTCATCATCTGGACATGGTGTTCTCTTTCAACCTTCTCATCCTGAAGTTTTCATCTCTTTTAAGTGCACAACTCTTTGGAATGTCATTTTCCTACTGTCATCTTTATTGAATATACAAAGAATTCCTTTTGATTGAATGAAATGAAACACTGTTCCGACTTTTAACGCTGAAATCTAACCACAGCCTCATTTTGGCTCTTTTCCTACACAGTATTGATTTATGTTTTCTCCATGCTCTGGCAATGCAGATACACATTTGTATTTGTCTTGCCTTTTCCTCTTCAAAGAATATTTTAACTATGAAATATCTGGTATAATTGTAAATATTGAATATGAAACTGAATCATCAATGTGACCATCCATTTTAAATTTCAGTATTTCTCCTAGGATGATGAAGTTGCATGTTTACCTTAGTTGGTAACTAAAGCCTCCCAGACTCCAAAATTACCCTCATTTCCTTAAGGTCAGTGAAGTTAATGGCTCTGTTCTGGTTTGAATCCTCTCCAGAGGCATTTTAACTTACTGTTCATCATGCTAATACTTGATCATGGGAAAGCATCCTCAGATGAGCACCCCACTCCCTCCTTTGACAAATCACTAACACAGTGCTGCTATTGCAGAGACGACTGTGTGTCCCCACAAATGCCAGCAGGCTGAGGCAGATATCCAAACCTTGACCAGAACTGTAGAGGAGAAACCAGAGACTTCTGTGGCATTCTCTCCATCACAGTAATCAGCTCTTACCAGGTGATAAACAGAAGGATGTCCTATCCGTGCTCCAAATTCTATGCTTCTCTACTTCACTCTTAAGAATATCCCAGTTTACCAACTGGCTGGGGATATAGCTCAGTTGGTAAAGTGCTTGCCTTGTGTGCACACAGCTCTGGGTTCAATCCCCAGCACCACCAAAAAAACAAAAGAGTATCCCTGCTAACTGACTGGATCAAGCCTTCTCTTTAAAACCTGAACTCTAAAAGGCAGAATTTTTTTCTTTATTGTGCATTCTGTACTCAAACCAAAGTGTAATAATTGGCATGCATTTTACAGGCATTCATTAATAACAATTAGCAGAGACACCAAAAGGGAGATTTGGTCAAGTAAGGTTCCCAACCAAACAGTAATAAATACTTAGATTGCTGCTGATCCAAATTCCACTAGAAATGGACAGAACCCAGATGAAAAGTGGCATATGATTTGGAATTGTGCACTCAAATGACCCACATTTACTAAATGTTTGATTAAGAGGCAGCCTGCTCTTTTGATTAAGAGCTTAGGCACTGGAATTGAAACCTCTTGGGTTGGATTCAAGGCTGTGCCACATACTAGTTTGGTTTGTTTTAAATTTTTGTCAAGTTCCTTTATCTCTATGATTTTCACTTTCTTCCCCTATTAAGTGGAGAGTTATAGCTGCACCACAGTTTGTCATGAGAATTTAATGAGGGTAATACACACCATGCAGAGCTAGGACAGATTAAGTATGCAATAAATGCTAACTGGGCTGTTGCTACTGCTCCTACCCACCTATAGGTTTCATAAGACATGATTCTAGGGATTATGATTGATTAAATAACTACCATCATATGAAGAAAAACCTTAATCTGGGGGTTCAGAAAAGTAATACTTTTCTAATGCCTACCACTACTTAAGATAATTTAATGAATTTGAATTTTCATCTCAGATTTAGAAAGTAGGCAAATTACATTCTTATAAAAATATGCCTTTTTAAAAGTCTACATTTTTACTATTAAGATGAAAATAAATCAGACTTGAATCATTTTTATGTGTGCTTGCAGATAATTACAAGTCTACTTTCTTGCCTTTGGAGATAATAAAACATCATTTCAACATGTCATGGAATCAGGTTTGCAAATTTGAAGTTAGCTGATTAAGTATTTCAAAACTATGCTTAATCTTTCTTTTCCACTTTTATGATACATATTAATACTCAAAAAAGATTAAAGTAAAAACATTTGCCAAAAATAAGTTTCTGGTTTCAGATTACTAATTAATATTTTACATTAAAATACTACTTCCAAGTTATATTATCTGTCACTGTCTTCAAAGTAATCCGGAAAAATGCCCACTTCCTCTTTTCTTTTTATATTTTTTCTGTATGAGGCTGTTTTCCCCATTTACTTATCAAACATCAAGACTCAACTCAGATCCTGAGTTTTTGGCAAAGTTCCTGAATATCTCACTCCTCTGAATTATGCCTCAGCTATTTGCTGGGTATTTATCAAATGTGGTAGGCCACTCTAAAATAGCTTCTTCCAGTGATCCCCACCTCCTAGAATCCAGACCCTCCTGTGATACCCTGCCCTTGAGTGTGTGCTAGACCTAATGTCTCGCTTCTAATGAAAGACTAAGGCAAAATGACAGGGTGTCACTGCTAACACTAGGTTACTAAGCGACGGTGGCTTCTCTGAGTGTGCTCTCTCTTGCCTTCTGATGGAAATCAGGCATGTGCATCAGCCATGTTAGCGACCTTCTCACCCTAATGGCTGGCAAGGATTGAAGGGCAGACTCAGGCCAGCAACCAGCAAGCACCTGAGGCCCAAGTCCAACAGCTCAGGAAGGACGCCATCCTGATGACCTCATGTGAGTAACTCAAAAGCAGATCCTCCTTCAGTCAGGACTTGTGATGAACATGCACCAGATCAGTGTCCTCCTAATAGACTTGTGAGACACCCAGTCACACTGAGGTGAGTCAGGCTGAGGTTTCTAACTCAAAAACTGTCTGCGCCAAACATCACAAAGTCTGGAAATAATTTTACAAAATTTAAATTAATAAAATGTAAAATGAGATGCTACGGCCATGGATAGCTACAATCATGTAACTGCATGCTCAAGTCTCCCAAACTGGATTATTACTGTTCTGGTGACAGCAACTGTAACATTTGAATCTTCAGCTCTTAGACAGTGACCCTCACTGTTTCATGTTGGTGAAGTTACAGAAATTGTCAGATAACAATTCTGAACAATTTATACAAATCACTATTTTAAAATAGTCACCACACTAATTTGCATAGGAATCTGTAATTTAACTTGCAAAATAGAAAATACATGTACCTATCTTTATATGTGTATATGTAATGAGTAAATGCCTACAATAAAAATACACAGATACATTAATAACAAGTTTAGAAGAGGTGAACATTTAGGTATTCAGGAAATGAAAAGTGTGATAGAGAAAATGGAAAACATTGATACGGCTGTCTGAAAAACCGTTAAGCAAAAGAAAATACTGAGCCTTACAAGATATCTTAAAATAAAATAATTATTTACTCATCCTAAGAATATGAGAGATAACAAATAGTAATGGAACTTCTAAAGTCATTTAGATTATCTCTAATAAGCCTATGAATTTCATCATGGTAATTTAAAAAGTCAAAGAGGCAGAAGAAAGAAATGAAGAACATTCAAAGCAACTATAATCGAATTCAAAACTCTAAGTTATTAATGAAGCAGTGTACTCTGCCAAAGAATAAACTGAAAAAAAAATGAGCTCTCCTCTGACAAATATTCTGATGATTTTTAATTCAATAAATCATTTGTAAGTTCCTATTAGGTAATCATGCCCTGTGCCTAAAGCTGACTTTTAGAAGCCTAATAAGACAGTTCACATTGTACATTGCCCAGTTTCTTGGTGAATTTATGTGACTTTTTAATCACAATCCATCTATTGAGTTTAGTAAAAAACGAAAAGGAAAAAAGTATGTGTTTGACATAGGAGATCAGAAAGGCTACTGAAAAGGTACTTTTCTGATGAAGGAAAAGGATAGACTGGAAGAAAATGGACTATCATTTATTTGCCTCCTGATTGACAGCACTGTGCTTGGTGCTAGGGAATCAACTGTGGCAAAGACTGAACATCTTTCCCCATGAAACTCACAATCTCAGAAATGAAACAGAATAGAACAATTGGACAAAGAAAAAAGAGCAAGTTGTAAAAAAATGCTATAACAGCAGGCTATTGAGGCCAAAATAATGGAAAGAGGAGCTGCTTAGTATGATAGTAACAAGTAAAGACATCTGGTTCTTTTTTTTCCTTTGTATAAAATAAAATAAATGTCCATGGTCTTCATCCATTTTTATATGAGGTTCTTGGATTTGTCATGTCAATTTGTGGAAGCTCCTTATATGTTGACTAAATTAGTTTTCGTGATTTGTGTTACAAAAATTTCCTCTAGTTTGATGTTCCTTTTAGCAATTTTGACCATGCATAAATAGTTCTGTGTAGAAAGTGCAATTTATTAATCTTTTGCTAATGATCTCTGGTAGTTGGGAAATCTTTCCTTATGATTACATTATAAAGAACTCTCCATGACATCTTCTGGGATTTTTATAGTTTAACATTTACATTTGTGATTCATTTGGGAATTATACTAGTATAAGGTCTGAAGTATGGATGCCTTTTTTTCCCAGATGGCTAATCAGTTGGCACATTATTGTTTTCTGAAAAATTTCACTTTTCTCATTGATATTATAAACTAATATGATTGACAAATTGGTCAATATGGTCAAATATGACCAAACTGTCTAAATAACCAAGGCTTAATACTATATTTTAATATCTGGTGGGGTTAGTCTCACATTTTTACTCTCCTTTTGGTGAATTTTTCTAGCCATTCACACTTGTATATTTTTTCACACCAATTATAAATTAGCCTATCTACATTCAAAATTATTCTGAAGGTATTTTTGTGAATGCCATGTTAAATTTATAAAATGAATCTAAAGACTGACAGGATGCTAAAATTTTGTATGGCCTTTTATTCCAATTATTGCAGACTTCTTCTAGGAACCTTAGAGGTCTTTTCAAGGTTTTGTTTTATTTTTTACCATCTAGAAATTTGCACATTTTGGTAGGTTTAATGTTAAGTTTTACATTTCTTGCAAATGCTATGAATTAGGTTCTTTCTTCCATTATATATTTTAAATGCTTGTATCGTGATATATATATAAAAGTTTATTAATTTTGTATACTAATTTTTTTCTTTTACCACTGTAGTTAATTCTTTTATTGCAAGACTTCTTTCAGATATATAATAAAACTGTAAATGTTTTTCTACTTTTATATCATTTCTCTTATCTAATTGCATTGGTTAGTACTGCAGAACAATGTCATGTAATAATGGTGACAATGGACTAACTGTCTGGTTCCTAAAATCAGTCAGTGCATTAGTACTCCCTCCATTAAAGATAAAACTGGATTTGGGATTGAAACAAGCACTTAATCAGATTCAGAAAATATTCATCTATTCTCTACTATAATATTTTTAAATAAAATCAAGCATGACCATTAAATTTTGTTAAGGTCTTCTTACATACATTAATATTATCATGTGTTCTCCTTAGATGTAATGTTAATGGATTTTCTCTTATTGAATAATTATGTCCATTAAATAAATGCCCTTAGTGAGGATGTTTTATTCCTTTAGTGTATGCAAGATTCTAATGGTCAACATTTACTAAGAACTTTTGCAGTTATTTGCATGAACATGAATATAAATAATCTGAAGTTTTTAGTGAAATGTTCATTACATTTTGATATCAAAATTTGATAAATTTCCTTTCACTATTCTCTGGAAGAGTTGAAATACGATTGATATTATTAGAATTTTAAGAATTTAATCAAATTCCCTTGTAAAATCATTTGAGCCTAGTGCTTTAATGATGGTGGGGGCGTAGATTTCTCTGGTTTTTTGTTTGTTTTGTTTTCAGTTAATTTGTCTGTTTTTATTTTCTATATGCTTTGAAGTCTTTTAGCAGATTATCTCCTTCTAGAATTTAACCACTTTATTCAATTTTTCAGATTATTCACCTTGAGTTTAGTAAAAAAACACAAAAATCTCTTAGGAATAAATTTTCAGTATTATATTTTCCCTGTTCTCCTTTTTATATCATGTATTTGTGCCCTCTACATTTTAAATTTATTATAGAATACCTTACATTCCCAAAGAAAAGCATTTCTATTTCTATCTTATCTAATTCCTTTATTTAGGCTTTTATGTTCATTATTTATTTTGCTTTGCATAAGTTCTATTTTCTTCTGATTTACTAAATCATTACATAGAATACTAAATCTAAGCTTTTCTTCTGAGAATTGTTTTATCTATTAGCCATAGATTCTGATGTGTTGTGGTTTTGTTACCTTTATTTTCTGTATTTTAAAACTTTTACGATGGATTTCCTCTCTCATAAGAGTTTAAGAGAAATTTTTTTTTAATTTGATGAAGTTTTTAAAATTGTATTCTTTTGTTCTTAATGTCTATTTTTATTTCATCACATTTTCTTTGGTACTAAAGATGACTGATTTCTGTTAACATTCCATAGCCACTTTAAAAGAAGGTATATGCTTCATTCTCAGAAAACACTATCATTTAGATTCACATTCATTTATACAAGGCCTTCTACAGCCACGTATTTTTGTCCTCTTACTTTGCATGAACTACAAAAGAAAATTAAAGTTTCTTTAATGTGCTTTTACTTTGGTTGTTATTGTTTTGTTCTATGAATAATGACATTATCCTATTGGTGAACAGAAATATTTCATTTATATTTTCACTGTAAATGACTCAGTCCTTTATAAAATTTTTGTTGTAATTCATTTATCTATTTACTTGTTTGTTTTTTAGATATCTCTGATTGAACACGGTCTCAAAGGAACAATATTTCCTGAGTGGTGCATATTCAAAATTATTTGTTATTGCCTTCATACTTGACAACTGTTACTGGTTATAAAGTTACTGAGTCACGCTCTTTCTCTGAATGTTTTATAGGTGTTGTCTGGCATTCCATGTGTTACAGAGTAGTTTTAAGGTCACATTAATCTTTTTCTTCTACAAGTGACTTCTCTCTTGGCCACTGTTAAATTCACCATCTCTGAATTTAACTTGGATATGTTCTCAAAACTGATGGCTCTGGGACAATTTTCATTGGATTTGGTCTGCATTTTCAACATGTAAATCCGAAAGTTTAATTTGTGGAAGTTCTCTTCATGTGTATCTTTAAATATTTATTTTGTCACATGGTTTCCATTTTCTTTACTAGCAACTACAATAACGTGTGTTTGATTTCCTCTGCCTGTCATCCACACCTACCTACCATTTTCTCTCTAATCTTTTAAACTTTTAATTTTATTTTTTTTAATATTTTTAATTGGTTGTTGATGGACCTTTACTTTTTATTTATTTATTTATATGTGGTGCGGAGAATTGAACCCAGTGCCTCGAACATGCTTAGGAAGCAGGGGGAGGGTTCTGTGGATTGAACTCAGGGGCACTGGATCACTGAGCCACATCCCTAGCCCTATTTTATATTTTATTTAGAGACAGGATCTCACTGAGTTGCTAAGCACCTTGTCATTGCTAAGACTGGCTTTGAACTCACAATCCTGCTGAGCTGCTGGGAATACAGGCGTGCACCACCATGCCCAGCCTCATTTTTAAATTTATAGCAAAGTGTTCAATAACAATTTTTGTCTTTTGCATGGTCATATTTTATTTTTTCTCATGAGTGTTTGAGTTTTCGCATTTCATAACCTTTTTTTTCATGATATTTTAAAAATATCTTGGGCCAATCCCTTGTTGTATCACACAGAATTGACAGGAGTGAGTGTTTTCTGTACCAACTGTTTGCTGAGGATTCATGTGAGGAAGGGTCCAGGGACCAGGAAGACAGCAATTTTTCTCAAGATGTAGGGTTTTGTTTGTATTTTTATTTGCACGTTATCTTTCCTCAGATGACTGATACAGCAGATGTGGTGGTTTTCTTAATGCAAACACTCTCCTCTCCACTGCAGCTGAGACTGGCTGTTTCCTGAAACTGTGGCCTGTATTTTCATGTGACTATCCCAACTCCATCATTGCTGAGACCCAAAGTGGGTCTGAGAAAGTTCCTCCCTCTGCTGGTTCACTGACTTTGTTCTGTTACAGTGAAGGAAGTCAGACATGGCCTCTTAATGGAAAAATGACTCTCAGAGTCATACAGCCCTGCCTTCTGTCTCCACTCCTGTGCGTCTCCATATCCTATGTCTGTTTTGGGAAGACATCCTTCCTTTTGGGCAAGCTGGGATTTAGCAGCCTCCTAGTCTCACTATTTATAGTGGTTTACATTTCTATTTTTCATTCACCTTGTTGATGTGGATTCTTTCTTGATAGAGGAGACTACACATGAATGATTTACTCATATTTGATTTTAGGAACTGAGTTAGAAGTACTAGGAGGTGAGGAGAGTCATCCCATTTGTGTCTGGCACTACACATACATATACAAACATTCGATCGTGTTCCCCTCAAAACAGCCTGAACACTGGCTTCATCTCACAAATGAGCAGTGCAGCCCACATTTCAATCTGGATCTGCCTGACTCTGAAGCTTATGATCTTTACTCTGAACCACACTCAAATAAATTCCTATTCTCCAAAGATAATTTTTAAATGTTTAGTTGTTGTGGAAACAAAATAATTCCTGATTGATTAGACTGTGGCATTATTTCTTTGTTTTGGAATTTAAATGTCTTCAGTCTCCTCCAAATATTTTTTTCAACCACTGGTTACATATAGGAGGGAAACTTCTAGAACAGAAATGGTTGCATGTTATTTAAACAAGGGACTGGACTTCCTAAACTGTAAAACCACAAAGCCCAACATAACACAACCAATATGCTGTTTGGTTTTGTCCCCTAAGCAACTGACCAAACAGTGCTATAAATCTGTCTGCCAATGAATTTGACAAAGATTAAGAATGTTGATAGATCCCCTACCTAAAAAAATAAACTTTGAATCAACATAACATAAATAATAAACACGTGAATTTAAGGGACAAACAATTTGAGGTAAGATTACAGATCACTTTGGGCAGAATTAATTATAAATATTGAGCTTGTTACGTGTAAGAAAACTCCAGAAACATTCATTTCACACAGTTATAGATAGAAATTAACAATTGCTACCATGCTTTTCTTGACTTTCCAAAGAAAACACTGCACAAATATTTTTCTTTCAAAATGAAATTTTATTAAAATTTTTAGCAGATTAAAGATAGCACTAAAACAAGAAACAACAGAAAAAGTGTTGTGCTTCAAGTTTTTCTGCCAGATTTACATTATTGGTGTGAATTTGGAAAAGATACTTAACTCTCTATACTTCAGTGAATGCCCTGAATAAAACACAAAAGCACAGTTCCTAACACATAGTAGATGCTCAGTAAGTACTGAATCTAATGTGATGAACCATCTACCTTTCCTCCTTTCTGTTGCATTAAGATCTAATATAATGATGATAATAAAACTAAGTTTTTCTCAAGGGTGCACTGACAGTGGTAGTTAGCCCTAGCAGTGCTCCACTCATTTTTTTAATCTCTGGTCACAAGAGTTAACTTCAGGGCTGTTAGAATGCTTCCTGTACTATTTTAGTGTTTTAACAAAATAGCTCAGATGGAAGGAAAAAAAGCTTGAAAGAAAGTGATAGAATAAAACACACATCAACACTGATTCTGGCTTTGCTGTAGCAGGTTGTTTAGTATCTCTGGCCTCAGTGTCCTTCCCTGTGACAATCAGATCTGGACAACACATTTAAAGCAATGTATGTAGCAGGCCTTCAAGAAAAGGGCATCCTCCCCCCGCCCCACCACCAAGGATTCCATAAGGTCTTACAAGACCACTTGTGCTTACAATGCATGTGACCAGTGTGTGTGTGTGTCCTCTCACCCCCAGGGTCTTACCAGAGTGTGACCAATGGCCAACTGTAATACACAAGTGGTTATTTGTTTCCTATTAGAAGACACTGCATAGGTTGCAGAGGTAGGGTGTCTTATTGGATTGCACAATTTGAAAATTCTCAGTTTTTACGACCTCTGATCTCTCCAAATCCACAATTAAGTCAGAAGATAAACATCAATCATATAAGTACAAAAAAGACTGTGTGAAATAAGTACTGTACAAGAAAGCCCGGGAGTTTAGAGAGAGACACTGCTTTAGTCTGAGGCAGTAAGCGACAAGTGTGTACACACATGGCATCTGAAGGAGAAAGACTGGGCATGGATCCTGCTCAGCTACTTACCAGCTACACAGACCTCTGGGCAACTCACTTAAATACTACATACCATGATATTTGATATTTTCATGAGCTTCAGATTTCTCATCTTTAGAACAGATTTTTCTCAGGTTTGTGGAGAGGATGCAGCAAGCCGAACATAAAGCCCAGCAACCAGAACATGTGCCCTGATGATGGCATCTTTAGTCACCATCTAAGTCACACAGCCAACAGAGCATACTTAGATGGACCCTTGTTTACATTAAAGATACGCTGTGTCAATTTACCATAGAAAGTTGATAAAAATGATAAAACAAACAACAAAACTCTACTTGCCATCAGTTCCAAGGTTCTCAGCTATGCTTGGAAGGAATAAGAGGTAGAAATAGTAGCACAGTAAACCAATAAAGATGTAACAATGCACTCAACTGCACTATGAACCTAGGTAATGTAATTACTTGTTTCTAGAAGTCTGGATTGTTTCAGTTTTAAATTCAAACTGCTGCCTCTTGTTTAAATTTCAGTTCCTAAATTAGAAATAAGAAGAAATAAGGAAAGACATACAAGTCCTTTGGGTGGTTTGTTTTTCCAGAGCAGGATATTTTATTTCACTCTATCATCTGGCATTTGGTCATTGAACCGCTCAATGGAGCTGACTTGACTTTCACTAAAACCACAAAGCCAAGAAAAGGCCCCCTGGGAGGCTCATGACCAACTGGTCATAAAAATAAGCGCCGTTGCCAGAAATCTGTAGGCAACATCAAATCTGAGGCAACAAATTCCGAGGCAGTATCGAAAATTGTAGTCATTTGAGACAACCAAGATAAAAACAACGAAAATACCTATCCATACTAATTGCTATGAAGTTGACATTAATACTCTGCCTCAGATTCCTGAGGACAATTATTTCATATGTCGCCTGCACTTTTACACGTATTTTCCATGTTTGCTTTGGATATAACAGGAAGCTCATGAAAATGTCAGTATACTCAGATTTAAAATTTTGCTGATGATTGTGGGAAAAAAAGAACTATCTTTTTCCATAAAATAATTATCTCTCAAGATAAGAATGCATTGTTCCAAAGAAATGATCATATCTAATCAAGGTTTTCTACTTCAGGGTGAAAAATCTTTTAATGTCTAGTAAAAGGTAATAAAATTAATGGGGCCCATGTATCATTTTCAATAATGTTTTAGAATGATATTGATTCCTTAATTAGATAGTCATGATACAGTATGTGAACAAAGTGAAAGACAAAATATCCCATATTACTCCATCTGATAAAAAGAAAAGTGAAATCAATGAAAGGAGGGAAGAGAGAGAGGAGACAAATATATTAAATTTCAACAGTAATACTGTTAGAATTTTGCTGATTTTATTTTGCTCTTTAGAAATACTTTCATAAACAAACAAAAAACCCAAATCCAAAGTATTCTCTATCAAATAAAATAATTGCTGCCCATTACCTAGATGGTTTCCAAAAAATCTACCAATTTTCAAAATACAAAATCAGAAATCAGGAGTTCTATATCTTCAGCAAGATGCATTAACTTTTGCCAACAAGATTCAGTGTATCACTGAGATGGAACAACAGATCAAATGTAATTTTTTTAATTGACCTTTTAGTTCAAAATATGTATTGGCATATAAAACTGAGGTTGAACAACAGATCAAATGTATTTTTTTTTTAGTTTGACTTTTCAGTTCAAAATACTTATTGGCAATAAGAATGTACTCTTAGATAATGGATTCAACTGAGCACATTAATGTGGTCTGTGTGAAGAAAGGTTTGATTTAATTTACACTGAACATTACTGAATCCTTCAAGTTAGTAAGAGAATGCTGGCCAGGCAGGCAGGAACTAGAACACGCAAGGATCTGGAATGTTCCCCAAGTTCAGTGTCTTAACTGCTTGGTTCCTAGTGAGCTACCACTGGAAGGTGGTGGAAGCCTTAGGTGGAAGAGGCTGTTGGGAGGTCTTTAAGTCACTGGATGTGTGCCCCTGAAAGGGACAATGCAACCCCAGTCCTTTCCTCTTTCTCTCTTTCACTTACTGGTCATGAGGTGGGCAGTTCTGCTCTTTAAGGTAGTCCCACTGTGACATGCTGCCTCACCCAGGCTCAAAGCAAAAAAGCCAACTCATCACGTGCTGAGACCTCTACCTCTGTGAGCCAACACAAACCTCTCTTCGTAAGTTGATTACTCAGGTATTTGTTATAATGATGGAAAGCTAACTACGAAGCCAGTTATGTTTGGGCTTCCTGGTTTCCTGGCAGGATGGAAAACCTAATACTTATTTTTCAAAACTACTCTTCTGAGCAGTTTTAGCTTCATAGCAAAACTGAGAGGAAGACATTGAGATTTTCCACATATGCACCCACACATGCACAGCCTCCCCCAAAATCAATATCCCCACCGAAGTCATACTGTTATCACAAATGATGACCCCACATTGACAGATCATACTTACCCAAAGTCATAGTTTTCTGGGTATCGTGCCTTCTATGAGTTTGGACAATGTAAAATGACATGTGTCCACCATTATAGTATCAGAAGGGCCTGCAGTCTCCTCAAGCTGACCTAGCCTAAGGGGATCATGGGCAGGCCTTGCTGCTAAAGCATTTTCCTGAGCTTAAAAAGTAAGATACAACAAGATTGATCCAATTGCTCTCAGCAAGGGAGAAAAAGCTCAGCGGGACCAATGCTCAAACAGTACACACACACGTTTTGTAAAGGAATTGCTTTCTGGAAAGTTGATTTGGTTTCAAGAGTTATCTGTGTTGATTCTGGGAAAAGAAATCATCCACTGCTGTTGGAAATGCAGGAGGGATTATAGCATCCTACCTCTACACTTAATTAGCATTTATTAGTTTTTACTAATACATGGCAGAATATATTTCCTAAACCTTTCTACCCATAAAATTTCATTTCCCTGAAATCAAACATATATCAAACACCTAATGACATGTAGTTACTATAAATTTAAATGAGAGAAAATAAAACTTGGAGCTAACTTCTTTAGAATGTTCTTCAATGTATGTATATTTAGTTAAGTTATGCCAAAGACTGCAATCCTTTATATACACGGTCTCTGCAATGAAATGCACATAACCCGAAAGTGTGCACAAGAAGAAACTTCTCCTCCTATTGACTTATTTTTAACTACTTATAACATCTTTTGCTTTAAAACTGACATAATTTATTAGAACAATAGCATGCATGTGATTTATAAGCTAATATACATATATTACAGACACTGAATATTTTTATCAATGAGCATTTAATTTTAAAAATTTGAAATTAGTTGATCAGACCTAGTGAAAGAAATTTTCTGTGTGAAAAGTTTATATGCAAAAATAAGTATGCTATTCTTTACCTGAGTGAATACATTTATTCAGCTGAAGGCAGTAGCTGGTCCACTTCACTTGTACTTTATGGAAAGCACTTTACCATCAGAAAATATTGCTATACAGCATTAATATATCATATATTCCATTGACATTGTTTCTCACAAAGTATTCTCTGATGAGCCCAATGCTTTTGGCTAATGGTCTGAAGCTTGATTTTAATCATACCCATCCCATAAATCCCAAACTAAAAGAATAACACACACGAATTTAAAATTTAACTATTTTACCATTTTAAAATTTCCTATTTGTACCTTATTTGACTCAAAGGAAATAGCTTAAATTGCAGAGAGAGATTACTTTGAAACTGAAATCACCGTGAATCAAGGCTTTCACGCCAAAGTACTTTGATCTAGACTGGTTGATAAACTGTTCTACCAAGACTATCTCTTGCTTGGGACCATCTCAGCTTCATATTGGTAAATCTCAGCCTAAAGAACATGAAGGAGGAATGCCCCAGGTAACAAAATGGTACAATAGAATCCACTTCTAAATACAACATGGTCCCCATATAATAGAAATGGACTAGGTGTCTTTTAGAGAGGTAGCCCAGGGAAAATGAAAAAGAAGGCTAATCGAATTTGGGCTCTTGGCCACCAAGACTATTTTGTTTCTTGGAGAATAAGAACAAAGCAACCTTGGAGATCACATCCACACTTTCCCTTGCTGACAGTTTCCAATCAAAGGCAAACAGCACGCACATATCCCTCAGGAATGTTGGCAGGGTGTCACCTCTTATCATACTTCATTGTGCTTTTTCCTTCCCACTAACTCCTTTATCGACTTCCTGCTCCTTTTCTGGTTTTTTTTTTTTTTTTCCTTCTCCTATGCCTTGCTGCACTTTAAACATGCTATATGACATGGATATTGTTAGTAAAAGGAACATAAATCTACGTTCCAGAACGTTCATTGGTGTTCATAATACTGAGCTTTCCTATTGACATTGTCACTGTGCAAAGACCCAGTGGGTTCAAACAAATCCCCTCATTTGTTGTGGACTTATTGTTTTTAAATATCTGGGGTGATTCCTTTTAGGATTGCTTCCTTCTCTGATTCTTTACAAACAACAAAATAAGAATATTTTTTACAGTAAAATGTTGAAGATTATAAGGAGAGGAGGTATAAAATCATTGAAAAGCCAGAGGGGATTACAGTGTGAAGAAGGAAGAAGACATCGTTCTCCAATAGCAAACTAAATTGTGTTTTAGTTTCTGAAAAGAACATACAGTAAAAGCAGATTTTTGTAGTATCAGAAAACTTATATGATTTTGTAATATCAAACAATTTATAGAACTTACAGAAATAGAGACCTATTTATTGATACATAGAAAAAATTGTGATTTTTTTTTCAAAAAGGGAAGGGGAGTAGTAGATGATTCTAGAAAGCATATGTGAATTGTTAAACTTAATTTTAAATTCAATAAAATGTCTGAAAGGTCTTGACTACTTAGAAAAAAACATAATTACATGTAACTATAAAAACAAAATACAGCAAAGTAGGAGCAGCTTCTTTTTTTCAAATCTGGCTTCCACAGAGATAGATCACATCCAGCAAAAAATTTGGTGGAATTGCTAAAATCATTCATGCTCAATGAGATGGAAGTTTGATCCCAATGAAAGGTTTCTTAAAATGGAATTTAGGAATAGTTTTACGTTTTACATTGAAGTTTTCAGTACAGAATGGTGTTATGCTGAGGCCATTCAGTTACTCATCTAATTACTGGGCACAGTTTAATTCTATGAAGAATATACTCAGACTTTAGCCAATTGCAAGTCTTCTGTCAGTTAATAATGTGAGACCACTAACAAAAAAGGGCTAAAAATCTGAGCACTAATAAAAAGAAATATTATATTATATCAAGGAGAGTAAGAAATTGCAATATTCGAATCTACTCAATTCACATCTGGAGAATTCTATACAATTGCACATTTCGAGAGAGACAGTGACCATTGGAGTGTATTCATAAAAGGGCTATCAGGTTTTGACACATCTTAATGCAGACACCAATAATCAAATGAAAAGTGACAACATGCTAATCCTGGCCAAACAGCAACGTCATTCAGGAGGAAAAGGAAGTTCAGCCAAGGTGCAAAAGAAAGGAACAGATTTCAACTCAATTTAACTAAGAATTTTCAAATTGTTAGAATTGTAATGAGATGAGCCCATACTTTGTCACTCCAAGTACTTATGGGCAACTTAGGAAACCAACTTTGAGGATGCTATAGTGTGACATGGAATGACTAAATAATTGATTGACAGATGCATTCTTGAAATCAAAGATAATCACTGTGTGGTTAAAGAGGTGCAAAAGTGCAGGTGCAGACAGAGGTTCACCTGCTGCAAATTCTGGAGCAGTCTACAGGAAATAACAAATGATCTGAGTTTCGAAGGAAGCATTGGGCCTAGCCAAATGCAGAAGTGGACAGTTGATGGAGGAAGGAGAGAAGAAAACAATCATGGCTAAAAGCAGCTATCTGAGAGAAAGCAGTGGCTGCAAGGGATTAAAAGCATTTCCTCTGCTTACTGCTATGCAGCCAGCCCTGAAGTTTCCACACAGTGCTGCTCCAACTGTTGGCTTGGCTGGGGTGCCCCCCATCCAAGGCTGCCTATTATTACCCACACCTCTTTAAGGGCCAAACTGAATGTCCCTTAGCCTTGGGGAGCTCTGTACATCCACTCCTGCTTCCCAGCCAGAATGATTTCACTTGCTATGTGAACCTACAGCCCCTGGGGACATTGTACTTTGTCCTTTGCATACCCAGATCTTCCTTTTGGCCTCTGCATGACACTTACTAAAAACACCTTGCCAAGAGCAGTCTTTCAGCAAACTGATTTTTTTGACTTATTCACAATTATTTCTGAGATCCTACTATGTGCCAAGCACTGTTCTAGACACTGAAGATGCAGTAATGACAGGGGAAAAAAACTACAACAGGAACCCTTGCCCTCATGAAGCTTCCCCTGAGGTGCAGAGAGAGGTGGAAGCAATAGGCCAGAAGAGATCCAGCAGTTTCCAGAATCCCCTGCAGTCAGAAAATGGAGCCCACCATTTGGAAGGAAGGACCTCAGCCTCAGAGAGGAAAGTACCATATATTTTCTCTCATGTGTAAAAGCTAGAGAAAAAAAAACGAAACAATTCCAACAAAGGGACGCCATGAAATAAGAAGGGAGATCAGTGGGAAAGAGGACGGAGATGGGAAAGGAAGAGAAGGGGAAACACTAGGGAGTGGAACTAATGAAATTATGCTTTTATGCATGTACAGATATGCCACAATGAAACACCATTCTGTATAATGAATATGCACCAATTAAAATTTAAAAATAAATAAATAAAATGGCAATGAAACTTTTTTAAAAATGCACTGCCATCAGCCATCAAACCATATAGCAGTCAAGGCTGAAGTCCTTGCCACTTTCCCCTTCCTTCTGTCTCCCGCTTCCCCCCAACCAGACCCACGGATGTATCCAATTCCAGGCGCTCACCCTAATGGAGTTTCCAAATGCATAAAATCCTCAGACAAAATGTACTTAAAAGACTCATCCCCCACGATGGGGCCTTCGTACTGAGTCACTCTTTCTGCTAGGATGTTACCCAATACTGACCACTGGTTTTTCCATGTTAGGTTCCAAGCTGCCTTCAGTGCTAATCAGATACAGCTGACATTAGCATATGAAAGTTAACTTCATTATCAAAAACTTACTCTGTTTTGATGGGCAGAGTAGAGATAAATAAATTGTGTTCATCTCTTTTCCTCCATCTAATAAATTGATATGTATTGGAAGGTCACAATGGAAAGATCGCTCTATAAGAGACTTGAGAGCTGTAAGCCAGTTGTGGTTATGGAATTCTGGCTTATATTCTTTCCAATTAAAATATTATAGGCATCCTTAAAAGTTCCAAAAGTAGTCACCTGAGTACTTCAAGATATAATGACTCCTTTTCAAACATAAAAAAAAAAAAATGGCAGAAGGAGATAACTCAATAAAGTCAGCTTAGCACATGGATTGATGGGTCTACGTTAGTGACTGCCTGCAATTTGCTCTTCTTTTGAGTCTCTCAACCTTCCATTCTGACCAGTTAGTAGCACATCCTACAATGATAACGTGTCTGGCCTTAGATAGGAAAAATGAAAAATGGAATTTTTTTCCAGCTAAGGCAAAAGAATTTCTTGCTTCACTGGTCCCAATTTTTGCCTATGTCAAACTTCGGCCATGAATTCTTGCCTGGATTCTGATCCTCAGCCCATTCATGATACAGTCGCATGGATATGATATCACTTAAGAAAAAGGCATTATTACAAGCTATGAAGCATACAGTAGTATTTGAAATTATAGTAACAAACAAAGGAAACTAATGTTCAGCAATATAAAATACTAAATATTTTAACAAGGAATTCTAGCCATTCTCGAATCTTTGGTTGGTCAAGTTGGGAGCAAAGACAATGTGTGAAAATAGCAATAACCTTAAAACTAAAAGGCTATTTTGGTGGATAACCAGATTGGGAAAGTCTAATGGTACTGTCTTCAGTTATACCTACTATGTGAATCAGTTTTGCATCATTGTAACAAATAACTGACATAATCAACTTACAGAGAGAAAAAGTTTATTTGGCTCAATTTTGAAGGATTCAGTCTATGATTCATGGAGGGCAGGAATGCATGGTAGAGTAAAAACTGCTCATGGTGTGGCCAGTAAGCAAAAAGAAGGAAGGGGAAGGGGCTGAGGACCACCTGTCTCCTTCAAGGGCATAGTCCCATTCACCTAACTTCCTTCCATAAAGTCCATCTTCTTAACGACTCCACTACTTCCCACTGGTGCCAACTGGGGGAACGAGTCTTTAATACATACAACTTAAGAAAACACTTATGATCCAAACTATAACATTTATGTTCATGATTTAGTGTACGTGCATTTTCAAAATCAGAAGAAAAACTTCAATATTTTCATATCACAGCTACTTTTTGTTGCTGAACACACTAAAATATGTCATTTTTTCTGTAGGTAGCAGAGCCTGCAGTTTTTGGTTTGATGTTTTTAACACTAAACAGCAAAATCACCTCCATATCAAATATTACACATAACAGAAGCAGAGATTTTAAAATTCCTATTCAATATAAATACATTCTTTCATTCAATAAATTTTTCGCAGTGCATTTCTAGGCAGCATGAATGATAAAACCCAGTGTGCACTTATAAGAATCCTACATGACTGAGGCACCTAACAATACTACCAAAATAAACAAGACAGAAAATAAGAGTAATGTGTATACTCTTGTATTGTATAATGTGTAAATAGTTGACACAACAATTTTTATTAAAAAATTAAATTTTCAGACTTGACAAATTTCTCGTAACAGTTATGGTCAAACATGAAAGTGATCTACTTCCTATCCCCTTGTGATTATGTCAGACAATATATCTTAAAGGTTAATTAGACCATTCTTCAAAATTATGTAATTAGTATAAGTGAACAGTTCAATGATCGTTACATACACACACACATATATAAAGCTCTCATTTACCACTGCTATCAAGCATATTTTGCTTGTTTAACCAATAAAATTATTCTTTCTCTTTTTTTTAGCAACTAATATTGACTTCTTTACACCCCCACAATCCTGAAATTATGCTAGCTATATAATGATAGTAAATAAGCATTACGTACAACAACATAAATAAAAGATAATCTCCTGAGAAATAACAGGTCAGAAAAATGAAGTAGATGGCTTCATTGCCAAATGGTTCTTCAATGGATAACTAACCAAATATCACCAAACACCAAATTTGTCTCCTACTGACTAGGCTAAGTTATTGTTTAAGAAAAGCATGAAAGCAGATATTCATCTTCAATTGTATGCAAATAGGACAGGCAGTAATTCTTCAGAAGAGTTCACTTTTGTCTACTGTTAAATGTTTATGAGTATGAAAATCAGTATACAATGGGAAGTACTTCCCTGCCCCTATCCCTAGCACTAATTTTCAGTTTTATGATACAATGATGTTCCAGAAAAATAATCTATTTAAAAATCAATGGATGAAAGATTTGAGACAGTGTCTATGGTCAGCAGCAACCACTTCAAGAGTAGTTCAGGCAAGTACCGTTTTAAAGGAAGATGATGAATCAGATTTAAAGGTCTCTTCCATTTTCAAGTTGTTGTGTTCTCTGTCTCTGAATTAGAGGATAAACTTGACTGTTCATCTCTAAAACTTATATTTTACATTTTAGAATTTCAGTTTATCACTCAGAAAAATAATGCAATGCTTTTAAAAGTAAATAACAACATGCCACAAAGTAGAAGTGATGTGTACCTCAAACACACTTACATGAATAAACACCATCAAAATCCCACTCTAGTTTTCCTGACGCCCTTGTGTGAACTCCACACCCTGGACATCCACTATTTCTTCAATCTTTCTCCAAGGTGAAATTTAGCTTTCCAGTGACTTCTATTACAGCTTCTGCTGTATTCTGTTAGTATATATTCAAGGAAAATTAAATGTAATCCAGTAAAATTGTAACTGCCTGACAGGGATCAAGTCCAATAAATGCAAGAGTAAAAGAAAAAAATCATCAAACTCCAAATGATGGTTCTATTAAATATGTAAGTCCACATGTGTGCTTCATGCCATGATATAGAAAAGTCTTCACAGAATCATTGACAGGATTTGTGGTTCCACCACCTTGAGTCACCCCTCTGGAAGACTCCATTTGTTATTCAGCATTGGAACACAGCGCCACCTGCTGGCACTTCTAGATCATCCAATGTTATAAGCCTTTTGTAGGGTAGTCTTAGCAAACAAGTTTGCAATAACACAAAACTGACTTAAAGGCAGTGTTTACTACAAGAGTAATTAGAATTCGATTTTGTTTAAAACTTTTTCTGGGGTAAAATTAAATGGAAATGCCCCTGCTATTATACTAAGTTTCTCATCAATAAAATACAATTCACTACTATCTCATTTTGTCTTTGATGACTAGAAAAATTCAAGGAATGGTAGTATAACTGGCTTATAGTTGTACATTTTTTAAATTTTTCTATTTGTTCTAATTAGTTACACATGACATAATTTTACATTTTTAATAGGCCCAGCAAATAAAATATCAGTAATTTATCCTGTTCTCATGAATCCATTTTTTATTTTAATAAAATGAACCAAAGTTATGTAAGTAAGTATTTATCCACCTATTCATTCATTCATTAACAAAAATCAACTGAGCACCTATTTCAGGTCAAGTCCCAGGTGAGCCTAGGAAAGTAGATCTGAACAAGGCAGACATGGAGTTTATGGTGTAGTGATGGAAAAAACATTGCACAAATTGTCAGGTTGTTGTTATCACTTCAATCAAATGCACTGAGGAAATGATCAGGAAATGTTCTCATGAGGAAAGCATTTGAACACTGTGCTCATTACACGAGTGGAGGAAACTCATAATATTACCTCTGTGAAACCATAATATTATAAAGTGGGAAATTTCATGCGATGTATTTTCTCACATAAAAAGGGAGTTAGGTCTTATTTTCATCTTATTGATTATGATGCATATAAATGAAGGGAAATGGGGGGGTTGTGTATATATGTATGTATATTCCAAGAAAACGTAAATATTGGGATAATTAAAAACAAAGAAGCAATTTAGTGGATAACTAAATTGCCAAAATCACATTCAATTCTTCAGTAGATTGTTCAATTATTCTTACATTATGTACAAGATAGCAACTGATATAGCAAGTAATATCTGTGCTAAATATTTACCTTTAAAAGCTTACAAAGTCAGCCTGATAAATGTGAAACAGATCACACAATTTTTACTTCTCAGATATCAAATATTACATATTATATAACCAAAGGAAAAGCAGGGAATTTGACAAGCTAAAAGGCATGTCAAATAAGAAATCATTCAAATTTTTCTTGGCAACTCACTTTTTTGTTAAAGAAACTGGTCCAGTCAGCCAAAATGTATTCATTTTCCTAAGTCTATTTGTTTTCAAGAGACTTTGTGTTCTCCATTGATTTGAGTATCTGCGTTTGTGTGTGTACACACGCACATCTGTTAACTTTTTCAAAACACATCAAATAAAATACTGAAATTAATGTCTCAGTAAAAAAAAAAAAGTGAGAGGAAATCAGTCAAATAATCTAGACAGAGCACAACAGCAATCTGTTTCCTTTTTATCATCATAACCTTGCCCTAAAAAAAAAAAACGATTAAGGAGAGATGAATTTTTTAAATCAACCTCCTGCAACTACTATGTGCAACCTCAAGATGGGCCAACTTGGTTCTAAAAGCTGAGTATGCTGGGGCTCCACTTCACAGGCTCTGATCTTCCTTAAACTGAGGAGAGATGACCTCTCCAAACATTACCAACACCTGTCTCCAGTTTTCTATCACTTCACAATTCTTAAAGAAATGCCCTAGAAAGTGGTTCATCTCATTAACTGAGGCAATCTCAAACTCTCTAACCAGCATTAACAAAGAAAAACGTGCAAAAGGTCATATCAGGAGGGCGGGTGCCAGTCAGGTAAACTCAGAATGTTAAACTCTTTCTTTCCATCTTTTTGTTTAAACCATCCAATGAAGGCACATGCATGTGTCCTTACATTGTTTATTTTAGAGCAGGCAAGAGAGAGAGCATTGCCTTTTGTAGTCTGTCCCCTCAACGTAAAACCAGATCAATGGGAGAGTAAGATTGTACAAGCACACCATCCCACACTTCCATGACAAGCGTGTTTCTGCACTTGAGCCCATTTGAGGCGTGGAGAATGGCATGCTAAATAAATGTATTAAGTTCAGATGTCAGAGCACCCTCAGGAAGGTAGGCGCACACACTTCCTCCTGTGTAAGAGAAATCATCCTGTTCCTCTAATTGCCCGCCTTTCAGATTAAAATTTAAAATGACTTTTTTCCGTTAAGTGGTTTTTTTCAACATTCTTTAAGACCGCTCCCACCTGAAGTCCTAAATGTAAGGACATGTGGAAATGAAATAAACAAATAGACTAAAAGCTCACAGATACACAAATATGTGAGATTAAATTTCACGACAATCGAAAAACATTCCGTGACATACTTAACTTGTTTGAGAGATTGGGGGTGTGGGGTGGGTTTGTTTTTTAATAAGCAAATGCAGATGTTGAGAGAAAAACGTTTAGATTTTTGACACTGTTCTTTGCTAACAGAATTGCCAAATGTTTTCCATAAGCAAACAATGTTGAAATGTCTGAATGTTTGTTTCATAAAACCACCACCCAGATGAACTTCGAAAAATGGAATTCACCAACTTAGTGTTAATGAACTTAGGTATTTGATATTTCTGGTCAATATTTCTTTGTGCAACTTTTAATTTCTTTTCCATACACTCTGAATTTTAGTAATTGTAGGAAGAATTCATGGGCTTCCCTTGTTGTATATACTAGAAACACACACACAAACACACACACACACAATTGGTATTTATCCAATTATTGCTCTTTAGGGGCACATTTAAAGTTGGGTTGCAATAGTGTATGTTACTACGTGTGCAGTTTGGATCCATCCTATGGAATGGGAAAAACTACCTGCATTTAAGTACTCACTGTCAAATCAGAAAAAAAGCATTCAGCAAATACAACATTGAAGCAGGTCTTCCTTTTTTTTTTTTTTTTTTTTTGG
>JAJEJO010001963.1:169846-192967 GCA_020662805.1 Glaucomys volans
ACTGGGGATTGAACCCAGGGGCACTCGACCACTCACTAAGTTGCTGAGGCTGGCTTTGAACTTGCGATCCTCCTGCCTCAGCCTCCCAGGTGCTGGGATTACAGGCATGCGCCACCACACCCGGCTGGTCCCATTTTTGAGTTGCATTTTAACTCATTACTGGTGTCTGTGAATCGTTTTCCCTAGTGAAATTTTTATTCTTTTTAAAATTAAAATATTCATTGATTATACTTACTGCTTCCTTTCCAACTCTTCCCACATTGACGATACAAAATACAAAATTGTCCCAATCATTGAGGAAATCTCCCAATTTAGTTGTAATGCAGTTGCCCCATTGAATACTAAGACACTGGTTATCAGTGGAAAGACCGACAGATGCAAAGGGATCAGGTTTAAGAATTTAAGTCCAGAATGCCTCCTCCTTGTTCTATTTAATAGTACAGAGAAGGCTCACATATGTCAGAGCCTGTCTTATTTTCTAGTGATGGATCCAAAGTGTCAAGAGATCACTTGTAACTGGCAATAACTCCTGGAAGGAGTGTCTCATCAAGTTTCTAATTCCTCACTTTTCATCTTCTCACTAGAGAAGACTAACAACAAGGACAGCCAAAGGAATTTCACTATATAGAATAAATATTGATAACAAGGAAGGGGAAAATGCTATAAAGATGACCTAAACAACAAACAGTTTGAAGTTTCTGGTGGGTAATAGAGTTTGAATTAATTCACAGAGTATCTCAAGCCTTTCAGCGTGGTGAGTAGTGACAAAGTAACTCACTAAATCTAGTAAGTGTAGACAGGATCTAAATACTTTCGCAGTACTTCATCCCTGGCTGATCCTAACAACCATATATCAAAAAGTATCTTAAGATCCTACTCACTGTGATTTCCAGAAATATCAACTAAAGAAGGCAAGTATCACCTTTTAATCAATATTATCATTCTATCTTATCACCCAACTGAATACACAATACATAGTAAAAATTTCAGTAACATTAAATATATATTTTTTTCACCAGAAATACCTAGGCAAAATATGTTGTATCACATATATATAATCATATGTATGTATATGTAGACATTCATTTTAATGAAATAGAGAAGAGAGCATATTTTATTAATCACAAGTATCTCAAAGATTCTTATTAAAAGCATATTAAGAGAGAGTATTTCAAAATTAAAATTATTGGGGGAAAATGCCACAATCTGTTTTCCAGAGAACAGCCTTAGTCTCCAACCCCGTCTGTAAAATGGGGTTTTTACTATGGTGAAGGAAAATATTTGGCCTCTAGCTCACTCTTAAACATATGTTAAGAATGAAAGACATGTTAATAAAGTGCTTATAAGTCCTCTGGGAGAAAATGCTATACTGAGTACTATCATAAGGTAAGTCCAAACTTAATTTGACAAAAGGTAATTGCCCATTTGAATCCTCTGGCCCTGGATCACAGAGGAGGGTGGGTAAAGTAACCTTGAACAAGTGGTCTGGTATAAATTAATAGCTCTCCATTCCAAAGAGCTGATCCATTACGTACTGCCTATTGCTATTTCCCTTCTGAATACTTTGGACTCTGTGAGAGTTGCCCAAAGATCCATGTTGGATGCCATCACATCATTACAGTCAAAGAAAGAAATATTGATCTGCCAAGAAAATGGAACAGGGACCTCTCGTATCATTCAGATGCCTGAGGAGCAGAGAAAGTAAGATACACTATGAAGGATTCCCTTATCCACAGTTTAGCAAGTTGAAAAGATCAAAATATGAAACACAACTGTAGGTTTACTCCCACAGAAAGAAAAATCTGTGTGAAGCACCCCAACCCACTCAGAAATTTAATAAACAGTCCACACGCAGGGTGATAATGAAGACAAATCAGAGATGATATTCTGTGTTTTAAGTGATTTTTCAATTAATTATTTTTACAATTACTGAGAAATTTCAGAACAAAGGAGAACTTTCTCTCTGCATCCAAAAATTAGATCAGAAAGTTCTACACCTTGAATGTTCTTAAAGGAGACTATTTCTGTCCCATTTTTCTAAACATAATGTTTCCAAAATATTTACTCTTTGAGGAAATCAGCAAAGCTATACCATTCAATTTGTTATTGCTTATCTTTCAGACTTCAAGGAAAACCAAATAATTCTTCTTGTCCATAAAATAACTTTTGCAGAAAGGATCCAATTTAAGATGTATAATTCGTAAACATGAAGGAAATGTACTAAAAACAAAATACAAGGCTCATCCTCACAAATTATAAATAATGTTGAAAGGCTCATTTCAAGGAGTATAACACCAAAACAAAATCACTCAAGAGAAGCTTTTGGCCAGAACTGATCTGCCCTTCAATGTGTGTAGATGTGAACACATGAGCACACGTGTGTACTGTGAATGTTAGTATGTGCAAACACGTGTGTATTTGTAAGTGTGGCTATGTATGGATAAGCACACCTGCATGTGTGTGAATTTGTGTAAGTACATGAATGAATGTGCTAGATCTCCCTTAATCAAATCTATCCTTCATGTTCTGAGGAACGATCTATGAAGACTGTATAACAGCTAAGTACAACCAAAACATTACATCCAGTTACTGGGGACAGGAGTGACAGCATAGAAAAAGTCAGAATATTGACACTTTAGGGCCAAAATGCAACCCTTCATTTTGCAAGGATTATGTAATCTTCATATCATTCAGGGTTCTTGAACGTTCTCAGCTGGAATAAGGGCTTATATTTTAATAGAAAACCAGTTTTATTTATTTCACAATCTTCGACATTCAAAAAATGCACACCTTAAACATGTGCCCTTTTAATAATGACTTACAATAACCATAAATTCTTTCAAGTTAAAGTTCTTTCAAAGTCAAAGGCATAATTTTAAATGTTTTCAATCACTGAGGGAGAACTCCAACTGGTTCACTGATGAAATGCAAAGAAAAAAAATTTATAGGGCAGGAAATGAGAAGATGCTCCTCATAACGAGATTAGTTCAACTTCCTCAATCTATTGCCTGAATGTAGTCACACCAAATAGGTTAAAAATAATCAAAACACAGCGGGCACTTTTCATTTGCCTTCATATTATGTCAATGTCAATCTTTGTAGTGGTTTACTTTTAATTTCAAACTCAAAATTAAAAGGCTCTTGCTGAGGAGCAAACCAATTTATAAAAATGAAGGAAGCAAGAAGCAATGAACTTGGGGAAGGGTGCTGAATGCCACTCTCCCTGTAGACCTCACCAACATGGTGCAGATCTGAGAAGGGCATTTCCGGTCCAGGAAGGGCAGCAGAGCCCACTGCTTAGGAACATGGCTCTGGAGTCTGCTTTCAGATTCCATTTCTGGCTCTTTTTATTTGTTGAGACATTTAGTGACAGTCTCCTTGTCTATAAAATGAGAAAAATAGAATTATTTTGTAATTATTGTCCACTTATATGTTAATAAATCAAAGCACACAGAGTTGTGGTGATTAGTAGGTGAAAAATATCTTAATAAAATGTCCTTATTAGTATTGTCACTGTGTCAAATTTGTATGTGCTTGGATTTGCTCTTAATTTCTTCAGCTAGAATGACTTCTACAATGGAAAATACATTTTTTTCCCAGAAATAAGGACTAGATCCTTTCTTGTTAGTCCCACTTCTTTTTTAAGGGAAAATGAGCCAGGTTACAACTCTGAATGTAGCCCCAAATAGTAATGATGCAAGTGCACATTCTATCTGCCCCAGGATCTACTCAAGTGTGGTCTCTACAACACAGAGCACTTCCAGAAGAACACAGGGCCAGCATGCTGGTTACCCATAGGACCTTCAGAAGTAGCTTTCGTGCAGAAGAGATGAGGATTACACATGTGGTGGAGACACAGCGATGGTGACAGGGAGAGGGAGAAGGGGCCACCCACACCAGGTCCAAATCTTGCTCTCCCAAACGTCACCATTATGCATAATTATAATGTACCAATACAAAATTGCAGAAAGCAGTCATACCTTCTCAGAGTAAATTTACCAAAAGATAATCTGGTTAAAATATTTGTTTCACAAAAATAAGTTTGCTTCAAGACTTTCTGGGGGAAAGATAGAATAATACATGCATTTCTCCTTTGTCCTTTATTAATAATGAAGTATGGCAAACACAGAGCAATAATTCCCATAAAGCTCAGAAACGTCAATCAACTTTTATTTGACAATTACTTTCATTTCACAACTCATGCCAAAAAATATTGCACTTCTACCTAAATGTTATAATAAATTTTTTGCTATTTCCAGAAAGAAAAATATTTGAACTTTTTAGCTTCCCTACTTGATAATTAAGGGGTTCAGGAAGGAAACTCTTGCTTTTCCACTTCATAAGCATATTTGGGAGCTGGAATGCCAATAAGAAAGAATCATATTAATTTAATACAAGATATTACAACTTTTACTATAAATGTGAAAAGTATTTTAATTTTTTTTAAAAAGAAAAATGTGATTGTATGTCACATGCTTTTCTCCCAGTCTAAGATTACCATGAATTTAAGGAAAAATTTCCCATCAAAATGATTTCTCACCACTGAAAAATTAATTGAAATGATTCAAGATACATTTTCCAAGGGGGAGGGGATGGGGGTATGAAAAATAGTGGAATGAGATAGGCATTATTACCCGATGTACATGTATGATTAATAATAATGATATGAACGTACACCATGCACAACCATAGAAATTAAAATTTGTACCCCATTTGTGTAAAATGAATCAAAATGAAGTCTGTAAAAATAAAAATAATAATAAAAAAGATTAAATTATTTAAGTCCACTAATTAATAAATCTTTATTGAACAACAATGACGAAAAGGATACATTTTCCAATAGAATCTGTCAGATATACATTCTCTTCCAAGTGCTAATCTTGTCCTTTTTCTAACTAAACAATTACAAGTCAATAGGGAAACAGCAGGTTTTTTTTTTAACAATACTAAGCCAATAGAAATGACTTCAGCACAGGGCAGGTTATTCCCCAGCAGCAGGAATCCCTAGTCTCCCCATAATAAAGCCCCCTCTGAAGTTTAAAGAGCAAGGCTGTAGGAAGACCATCAAAGAGGAACTGCCACGGTCAGGGCAGGAAGCAATTAAGACATAAATAACAATTTCCAAAGAATCAGGGCAAAGTAAGGACTTATGTGAGAATGTCCTAACGCTGAGGAAAACACATGTCATAAAGCGACAGTGGGAGTAAGGGTAGGAGGTCTATTTGGTGCTAAAAGAAACCATCTCAGAACCTCATAAAGGCTTTGAAATGAAAGTCCTAAAACTGTTTTTAAAAATCCACAGATATCACAAAATGTCACAAAACCTTTGAGTCATGGGATTCATGATCAGTGACTCCTAAGATCCTGCAGGAGGTGAAGTTGTACTCTGCATCTGAAGTAAATCCAGCTTTCTTTTCTTCAATTGATCAATGAAGCACTCTCAAGGTAGAAGAAAAAAATCTGGATATCCTAGTTTAGGTAACAAGCATTGCAGAAGGTGGTCAAACCATCCACAGTTCAGCAAAGCCCAGAATCACGATCACCACAGCTCAAGTGGGCAAGGTAGACAAAGTTTCAGGAAGCAAATGGCAAGGGTCTGTTAGCACTCCTTGTGATACTCCTTGTGATATTCCTTGGTCCATGATTAATGTTACTAATGCTGGAATTACTGCATTTGGATGTTGATTTCTAAAAATTTAAAACTGCAGCCTCTATGGAAAGCACTCTTTAGCCATTTCACTAATTTTCACTTAAACAAATTCGGTAGCACACAAACTGTGACCAATTAATTTAGGAGATAGAGGGAGAGAAATAAAAATTCTCTATTACATACCAGCTCACACATCTGGGGCTCTAAGGGGTGATAGTTCAAAAATAAGGACAATTTATTTTTGTTGACAAATTACCAAAGAATCCAAGAAGACTCATTCCCAAGACAACCACCAAGTGATAGACAACAAGGGAGGAGGCAAGTGTGCTGAATCCTGGCCTCTTGAATCAAGGAGGAAATCCACACAGGGTCTTTTCCAGTCCCTTTGTCTTATAAATGACAAAACTGAAGGGCTGACCTACACAAATTTACACAATTAATTAGGAGAGGATGAAAAGGTTTTTTAATAGAAATCAAAAAGAAAATTGTGGCTTTAAAAAGCAGTATCTGAAGGCTAAGGATTCTGCTGAATCCCACTTTCCTTCTGCTAAACAGCACAAAGTCCTTTCAAAAGTGCCTTTTCTGCCTCATCCTTTTCTGTCCCATGTTTTAAATGTTGGAAGAACACTGTCCATTAGAGATTTCTTTTTCAATTCCCTTTCTTTCCCCACTACAAATCCCTTTTGGAAACTAATCTGACTTGGGGGGGAAAAATTGCTATTGAAGAGCAAATAATGACTCTTTCAGCTTAAGTGACCAGATTGGCCTGAACTCCACAGATAGATATTCACCTTTGCTGCTATAAACTTACATTACTACGGCGAGTGCTTGTAATGAAACGAAGTTATAAGTATGTCAAGATATCTGCATTTAAGGTGTTTATGGAGGTTGAAAGCAGTATTCTTGCCTTTTTTTTTTTTTAATCTCTCTGTATTTTGTCCCCAAAGTCATTTCCTCCTTGTATTCTTAGTTCTGCTATAACTTTGCGGGGTGGGATACTAGGGACTGACTTCAGAGACATTCTAACACTGAGCTACAACCTTGTCCCTTTCATTTATGTGTTAATTTATTTTGAGACAAGCTCTCATGAAGTTGCTGAGGCTGGCCTCAAACTTTAACCCTCCTGCCTCAGGCTCCCTAAACTCTCCTTCTTTTAGCTTTTAAACCTTTCAAGTTTCTCTAACTGAAAAACACAAAACAATAAGAACAAAACACCTCCCAGTTCCCTTTATTCTTCTCTACTCCTGTCCTTTCTCCCCACTTTTTGTAGACACACTTGTTAAAATACTTGTCCTCGATCACCACTTCTTCATCCCCATGAAAGCCCGGATTTTGGTCAAATCTGGTTTCCGCCCCTGACACTTCACCAAAATAGCTCTGAAGTCAAGGTGCCAGTGACCTTCATGACATTAAATCAAATTAGCACTTGGGAGGCTCCATCTCACATGATCTGTCAAGAGCTGTGGGCACTACTCTCCATTCTCAAAATACTCTTTTCACTTGGTGACCTTAATATAAAGTGATCCTGGTTTTCTCCCTTCTCTGTTATCATGGAGTCTGGGTCTCTCAGTTGCATGTTCTTTCTTCCTTACTGAGTCAATAAAGATTCTGCAGTTCCCAAAGTATCCTTCCCAGACCATCTTATCTGCACTCACCCTAGGTGATCTCATCCATGCCAAGAGCCTCAGTTAAAACCTATGCAACTGGACACAATGTCCATCTCCAGTCTAAGGCAGTTCCTCTACGATCTCATATATGGAAGTGTCTAGTCATTTTTACTGAAATGTCCTAAATCATCTCTAGTGCAACCTCTCAAAAGAAAAATTTCTGATTTTACCTCTACCCTCCAACCTGGTTCTCCTCCACTGCCTCCTATCTCTATGAAAAATACCTATGTTCCTCCAATGAGCACAATCCAAAAACTAAGTGGAACTATTACTCATCCTATATAACCATCAGTTACGCCTCCCACACAGAACCATCACCAAACCCTGCCCATGTCACCTACTACTTCTTGGATATTTCCACTTTCTCCTCAACACCACCGTGGTCCTGGCTCATCCAGACCTCAGTGAGGGAAAGGGTCCCTGAGAGGTCCATCGTTCTCTCCTCTCTAATTCATTCTCCACAGGGAAACAAAGTGTTTTTTCTGGGACTTAAATACATTATATCATCAACCAATTAACCCCTCCAAAGACTTTCTACAGCTCTTGGGTGCAGCTGAAATTCCCAAACATGGACCACGTTTGGGATTTCTACCTCCCTCCATGCCTGTCAGTGTCTTTTACCTGCCTTACACTGATTCCACAAGACATTTTCTTTGGGACCTTTCGAGAAGGCTCTTCCCTCTTTCCTCTGGTTCATTCCCCTTCCTCCCTGGTATTTCACTCAGCCTCTCTCCCTTTGGGAAAACCATGCCTGCATCTCTCAACTGATTCCCACTCTCCGAGTTGCACTTTACATTTTCAACTGTTTAATTTGCCTATTTAATCAGTTTCTGTCTCTCCTCAAGACTGCTATCCAAACGGGGAGGGGACCACATCTGTTTTTGGTTTTCAACCATCCCAGTGCCAAGTGAGAGTGAGTACCTAGCACATTGCAGAAGCTCAGTAATTTCTGAATAAAGGATCAAGTGAACAAACTCCAAACTCAGAACACTGAACCACTAGAACATCGTGCAGTTGTGAGAGATCCCATGAAAGAAACAAAAGAAGAATGTATCCAGTCATTTGGGCTGTTATTTTTCTAGAACATTTATTTTTCTTAGCACGCAAGTGATACTATCTTAGCCAATTGACTTTTTTTTTTCTGTTTTAGCACTCATCGCTCTATGAATCATGGTGAATTATTGACCAAACCCTAACTATGCAGACCTTTCCTGGTAGCAGTGTATGATTTCCTTTAAGAAAAAGGTTTTGTTGCTATACTCAATTTAAATAGGAAAAAAAAAAAGAAAGAAAGAAAGAGGAAGATGTATCTCCTACAGATCAGGAAATGTACCAGGTGTTATGTCACTCAGTTTACTTTTTTTGATGTTATGGTTTTATTTTTTAATATACACAAAGCAGTTTGACTCTTGCTTTGTGCAATTTTTGAAAAGCTGCAAAGATCAGAGTAGTAACCCACGAAGAACAGAAACACTTTCTTGATAAAATTATCAGAAACAATAGTTTACTTTCTTAGCTCCCACATAAATACATATTTTTATAAAGGCTTTACTTTCTACAAAAACAAAGCAGAAAAGATGCTGATAGCCATGTCTCATATGAAACCCAAGATATTTTCTATAACAGGCATTTATTTTCTCTTTAACAAAAATTCATGCACAGTGAAATAATTTATAATTTAGTATGGTTGATTCAAATACTTTAAACACATGGAAATTTTTACTGAAAACCCTATTTCATTTGCAAGACAATTTAAACATGAAATTAAAATTATATTTGTTCCATTTTAAATTATTTATAATATTTCCTACCATTTAATAAGTATCTCCTATGGATTAGGTGTTTACCACCAATTTTCAAAACAATCTGTAAAATACAATGATAATATAATTTATAACCAATCATATTTACAGAGTTAGAAATTAAAGCTTGGAAATGTTAAAGACTTAAACCAGATGACTGGATGGTTTCCAACATGTAGTTTAAGTAAAATTTGGGAAGTCTTCTGTGATGATCTCTTTGAATAAGCCACATATCTACAACCAATTGATTTTCAACAAAGGAGCTAAGAACACACATGGAAGAAAAGAGTCTTTTCAATAAATGATGCTGGGGAAATTGGATATCCAAAAATGAAACTAGACCCTTACCTCTCACTAGTTATAAAGCTCAACTCAAAATGGAGCAAAGATTTAAATGGAAGATCTGAGACTCTGAAAACTCCTAGAAAAAAACAGGAGAAATGCTTTAGGACATTGAAATGGACAAGGAATTTTTGGATAAAATGTCAAAACACAGGAAACAAAAGCAAAAATAGATAAATGTCATGATGACATCAAACTAAAAAACTTCTCAAAAAAGGAAACCATCAAGTAAGTGAAGAAACAACCCACAGAATGGGAGAAACTGTTCTCAAATCAAACTTCTGACAAAGGACTTGTATCTAAAATATATAAGAACTTCAATAGCAAAGAGAAAATAGCTCAATTACAAGTGGGCAAATAGACATAGACAGACATTTCTTGAAAAAAGACAGAAAGTGGCCAAGACAATGAAAAAACCC
This sequence comes from Glaucomys volans, assembly GCA_020662805.1. Lineage (NCBI taxonomy): Eukaryota > Metazoa > Chordata > Mammalia > Rodentia > Sciuridae > Glaucomys > Glaucomys volans. The sequence continues at coordinate 179,727 of JAJEJO010001963.1, forward strand.
TCAGCATCGCTAACCATGGGGGAAAGGCAAATCAGAACCACAGGAGATGACACCTCAGTCCAGCAAGAACAGCAAACATGGAAAACACAAAGGAGAAGCACTGGCAAGGATGTGGAGGAAAGGGAACGCATGCACCCTGTTCACAGGAATGGAAATTAGTACAGTAATTACGGAAATCGCTATGGAGTTCCTCAAAAAATTAAAAGTAGAGCTACCACAAGATCCAGCAATTCTACTTCTGGATATATATCTGTTATGGTTCGGATATGTATTGTCCCCAAAAGCTCATGTGTGACACAATGCGAGAACATGCAGAGGTGAAAGGACTAGTTTATGAGAGCTATAACCTAACAGTGGATTAATCCGCTGAAATGGATTGGTGGTAACTGTCAGCAGGGAGGGTGTGGCTGGAGGAGATAGGTCACTGGGGGCACGCCTTTGAGGTGTATCTTTTGTCCCTGGTGAGCACAGCTCTCTATTTCCTGTATCATGTCTTATACTGCTTTCTTCTACCACACCCTTCTGCCATGATGCTCTGCTTCACCTTGGGCCCAGAGCTATGGAGTCAGCTAACCATGGACTGAACCTCTCATACTGAGCCAAAGTAAACTTTTCCTCCTCAGGTCTTCTGGTTACTATGACAAAAAACTAATTAAAACAATATCCAAAGAAACAAAATTAGTATGCCCAAGAACACTTGCACTCCTGTGATAGCCTAGAAATGGAAACAACCTAAGTACTCATCAACAGATGATCAGATCAAGAAAATGTGCACCAAAACACTGTGGAATACTATTCAGCCATAAAGAATGAAATCCTATTATTCAGGATTTAACGAGAAATCATTACCTTAAGTGAAATAAGTCAGACACAGAAATACAAGTAGCACATGATCTCACTGATATGTGAGATATGCAACAGTTAATCTCACAGAAGTTGAACAGAGAATGGTGGTTACCCAGAGACTGGGGAGAAGGGGAGAGAGGAAGGGATGGGAGAAGTTCAGTAATGGTTACTCAATTACAGTTAAGAATAAGAAGTTCTGGTATGCTTTTCAAAAGTAGAATGACTATAGACAATGTATTACGTATTTTTAAAAACTAGAAGAGAGAAGTTTGCTTTCACCATAAAAAATGATAGAAGATAATATGTTTAATCTCACTTAGATGTTAAGAAAATGTATGCACATATCAAAATATAACAAGGCAGCCCACAAGTATATACAATTTTTGTTTTTATGTATCTGTTAATTTAAGTTATAAAAGTTTAAAAAGTAACATAGCTACTCCAGGACCACTAACATTATTCATTTAGTCATTCAACAAATATTTAATGAGCCCCTATCATATGCTATACCTTGGGATCCAACAGTAAACAAGCTAGACACAGTCCTTGACCTTCACTGAAATTACTGGGCTTATCTTTTAAACCCATAAGAGGAAAAAATCGGTGTTGGAATTTAAAATGGAAACCCTTGGTTCTTCAAGTAGCTGTGTTTTAGAATGAAATAGGTGATCAAATTTGTATTTTTCCTATGCTGGACATGGTCCTCTTCATGACCTATCAATGTAAACAGAGATCACGTCTTTTTCTGAGAACTCTAAGCTGTCAAGAGAGGTCCTCACACTCAGGACATTCCTATGAGGCGTTGTAAAGTAGAATTTGGCACCAAAATGCTCATCGTGATTTCTTGAGTTGCGTCCTTGGCATGAGGGGCACGAAATTTAGTGTGTTACAACAAGGTCATTTCAACAGTCAAAAATTGGTGATTTGTAGTTCAACCAACTCAACGTACAGCTCCTTGGGAAAAAGAGTTTCTCTTGGGAAGAAATTTTGAAATGACTCTATTTTTTTAGGACTCACTGATTACATGAAATAACAATATAAAAATGTACATTTCTTGGACAGCGAAGAAACTTAAATATTTGGGTTGGCAATGGAAAGTTTTAAGTAAACCTAAGGCATTATAGCTTCCGTCAACTAATGGCCAATTACTAGGGGAAAGAAATTTCCCAAGCTCAGCTATGACTACTCTACCTTCGAATGCTTCCATCTGACAGTTGTAAGACCTTTTTGTGAGGTCCAGGTGTCACACTCTCATTAAGATCCTTCCTTCTGCTCCAACGTTCACAAGACTTCCTTCAGTGCAAAGCCAAGACTTCTCGCTGTTCCCAGAAATAGACAGCGGGTCTTAATGGGGAATGGAAACCACTCAGAACTGATACAACTATTCCAAAAGTCAAGGTTCTAATCTAAGAATGTCTCCTCTACTTTAATGGCACTACTTTCATTTCCTTACAAAAGTCATATTTTGGCAATATGTTCATGACACTTTTAAAGATTAATGTCTTGCACACATTCTATGAAAGTTAGTTAAATCTACCATTCAGGCCTGAGAATATGGGGGCATGAAGACTTGTTAGAAAGTCTCTGCTCATTTCAACAAGGTCACTACGAAGTTTTTTCCTTTTAGAGGGAGAAAAGAAGTGGAAGAGAACCTAGCAAATAAAGATAAAAACCCTGGATAATTAAAGCAAATCATAACATTTCCCAGAGCTGTCTACTGATCAAGAAGTTTTATAGAAATCAAGTACGGGCACTAGCAATGCTAAGTTAATGCCACTAAAGTAAGAATTTATTAACATTTGAATATATGGGTACAAGTTATCTCAATATACTTAATGGCTAAATCTTCTGACAGTTCTTAGCAAAAATGGAACTGATTCTGAACCATTTTTCAGATCTTCAGTTATGTCGTCTACACAAGACATTCCATCTCATCAAGAGTAGTAATGCAGGATTCTCAGCCAAGGAGAGAGGGGGTGAGTATAATATTTATCCCCCAAAAAGACTATATCAGAATCTTTTGGGAGGCACCTATTATTTCCAAAATTGCCCCTTCAACCTTGAAATAGTCTTAAAATACTTGCTACTCTACTGTTTAAAAAAACATCAATTTAAGAACTTGACATCGATCTCTTTTGACACTAATCAGCAGTTAAAATGTAAAGGAGAATAATTCAATGATGCAGACACTTTTATATTAAATTATCTGGGAGAGACAGAATAATAGCCCTCCTGCAAAGAAGTCCATATCCTAATCCCAGAACCTTGGAATAGGTTAGCCTGTGGCAAAAGGGGCTTCACAGATGTGATTAAGGTGGATTTCAAGATGGGGAGATTGTCCTAGATGAGTACATGGTGGATTAATCATGGGAGATCTTACAAAAGGGAGGCCAGAAGGTCAGTCAGAGAAGGTGGGACATGGAAGCAGAAACTGGAGCAAAGCAAAGAAGAGCCATGACCTTCGCAAGTGGCCTCCAAAAGCTAGAAAAGGCAAGGGAATGGGTCTTCCCAAGGCCCCCAGAAGAAGGCAGCACCGGTGATACCTTGATGTTTGAGCTTCCAGCTTTAGAACCATGAGTCTGTGTTGTTTTAATCCATTAAATTTCTGCTAACCTGTTAAATACAGTACGTACCACTATGCCAAGAACTGGAAAATCACTGGAGTCCTGACAGAGCTGGCCTAAATTAGGATAACCTGAGCTGCAAATAATGATGGGAATTGTCCTTACCTAGTCATACATATACACGATATAATTTGGCCAATATCTCTCCCCAGACGGGCCCTTTCCTTCCTTTCCCTCCTCCCACCCTGGGTCCCTTTCCTCTATGGATCGCTCTTTGATTTCCACGAGCTCTGTCCCCACCTTTCTTTTCCTTTTTCCTCTCTGGTTTACATATTGGAAAGAAAATATATATCCCCTGACCTTCTGATTTTGACTTATTTCACTTAACATGAAGGTCTCTAGTTCCGTCCATTCTCCTGCAGATGACATCATTTCACTTTCCTTTGTGGCTGAATACAACTCTATTGTGTGTATATACCACATTTTCTTTATCCATTTAGCCATTAATGCACACATACCATAGTTCCATAGTTTGGCTATGGTAAATTGTGCTCCTATAAACACAGGTATGCATGTAACACTGTAGTGCAATGACTTTAATTCTCAAGGGTAAATACCCAGAGGGGTATACCTGAGTCATATGGTGGTTCCATGCCTAGTCTTTTGAGAACCTCCATAATGATTTCCATAGTGGTTGTACTAATTTATAGACCCAAAATTGTGAAAGTGCTCCTTTTCCTCTACATCCTCTCCAGCATTTATTATTATTTGTATTCTTGATGTATTTGTATTATTTGCCATTCTGACTGATACAAAATCTCAGCATAGTTTTGATTTGCATTTCCCTAATTGCTAATGATGTCAAACATTTTTTCATATATTTGTTGGTCATTTGTATTTCTTCTTTTGAGAAGTGTCTGCTTTAATTCATTTTCCCATTTACTAATCGGGTTATTTGTCATTTTTTGTAAAATATGTTGAATCCTTCATATATTCTAGATATTAATCCTCTATCAGAAGTGTAGCTAGAAAAGATTTTCTTCCATTTTACAGGTTCTCTCCTCACATTCCTAATTGTTTCCTTCACTGTGTAGAAGTGTTTTAATTTGATGCCATCGCATTTATTAACTCTTGGCATTATTTCCTGAGAAAGGACCCATGTTTTAATCTTATGATATAGCTCATTAGAGTGTGACAGGGTGATCATGAACGTACTAGTGCACAAATACGAGGTATAGTCACAAGGAGAGTCACAGAGTGATGGAAACAACCAGAAAACCCCCAGTGCAACAGTTCTGTCATTTCTGTATCCTAGCAGATAATAAAGCACCTTCAGAGATTCAGTCATGAAAAATAATGTCATAAATGTCATTCCTTAATCCATATAATGTATTTTAATTTTATTTCTAACAAACAAAAGAAAATGTATACAGAATATTCTGGGGCTGGAGGGCCAAGTTTTTTGTCTCTTTGTTTCAGCATTGTGTCCTTTGAAGACATGTAACTATCAAACGCATTAATTCAAAATTCACTCATGAGTTCTTGTCCTGGACATTCTGAGGAAAGTATGTGCTTCTCAAAAAGCACTAAACCACAAACAATAATTAATAGATGCTCGGAACAGTTTTCCTTACAGTTCTGAAGGATCTATGCCAGTCTGTTAAAATTTTACCTCTATATCTCACCTACTATAAGATTGTGGCTGGGAATGCCACTTGGTGGCTATGGAATCACTGAGTGCTATGTGGTCCCTGCAAGTACAGATAATTTCCCTATTAGCATGGTAATGGCCCCTTATAAAGTGAACCAACCAACCTTATCATCCTAGCACCTTCAGACTTGTCCTTATAAAAAGACCCCAGCCTTCTTTGAATGTGTATTCCAGCATTTGTCCACACAACCATTTCTTCCCTTGAGGGCCAGATCTACTTATCTCAGTCACCTCCATACCCTCACTGCTTAGGAGACAGCAGGACTGGACAAAGGCTAATTCCATTAGTCCCTCCACCTGCCAGTCCCTTCCATCTCATCTTGGCCTGCACCTAGGAGAGGCATATCAAGACATCAAATCACCCATTACAAACTCAGAATTTACACTGATTTGCCTACTACTGGGGAATGACCTGCATATTCAGGATGGGTTAAAAATTGACATCACTTGATTTGAATACATGCACTAACTGGGGCTAACTTCATCCTCTGAGACACCAGGCTTTTTGTTTTGTTTCTGTCTTTGTGTTGTTAGTATACCAAAGCCAGAAATAGATCTTAGGAAGCTAACGGTTCAAAATCACTGAATAAAATCAACAAACAAAGCAGTAAGAAAAAATGAAGTCTTCTAGTTTTAAGGATTAACTAGATTTTTTTAGTCCCAAACAAGAGACTATATTAACTGTAATGCCCCAAAGCAAAGGTCTCTTTGCTAGCTTTCTTGATACAAAATAAGGAAACTGCAAGAGACCTTTGGGTAATGATGTGCTTTATTAGCTGCAGAACAAAGTTGTTATTAACAAAATTAGAACCCAACTAGAAAAGCAAATCAGTGTCCTATCTCTTAAACCACATAAAATCTCCAACAGTGAAGATTCAAGGTCAGAAAAATTCCTGCATATGTGCTTACAGAAGAGTATAATAGCACCTAATTAGTACCACTGAATAGCACCTAATATTTACCTATGGACTACAGCCAGGGAAGAGTCCCACACACACAGGCTGGGCCAACTATTAATAACTGGAGTAGAGTAAGCAGATGAAGAACTGAACACACACTCAAAAGAGACAAAATGTTGAGAAAACAATCAGGCAACTAGGAAAAGTTAAGCTTTAAAATAAGGGTTTAATGAGCTGGGGTTGGGGTTGGGGCTCAGTGATAGAGCACTAGCCTTGCACATGGGAGGCACTGGGTTTGATCCTCAGCATTACATAAATAAATAAATAAATATATATATATTGTGTCCATCTACAACTAAAAAAAAATAGCATAAATAAAATAGGGGTTTGTTTTACAAGTATCTTCAATGGTAAGACTAAGGGGTTCAGAGACCATAAAAATAAAACTCTCAAAATCCACTGAAACCTCTGTATTGAGGTACAGCTTATTGCTTATTTTAAATTTGCTTTTGTTATGACTCCAACTCTTCTTCCTTTAGCTACTATGATCTTCTGAAGTCTTTTAGAATAATCACAATTTCTAATGTTTCTGATTTCAATTTTATATTTTTTGCAGTCTTGCTCTCGGGTTTTTGGAAAATTTCTTGTATAAAAAGTTACATTTATTATAAAAATATTGTTTCTGACCTCAGATGGGGCCTTGTGCTACATCATAGTCCACTCACTCTGCTGACTCACTCCATCAGGTTAAGAGCACAGTGACACTCTCCCCACACTTCCGGATGTTAACGTAACCCACAGCACTTCAATGTTTGTGAACAGAGGTACAGCTTATTGCTTATTTATTTTAAATTTGCTTTTGTTATGACCCCAACTCTTCTTCCTTTAGCTATTCTGATCTTCTTTGTTAACAGAAGCTGCTTCTACTTCCTCTCTACCTAAAAATGTTCCTGACTCTTATCATACCCTCCTTCATCTTATTACATAAGAGCAACATCAAGTGTTTATTGAAGGTCTACTGTCTGCAAACACTGTAATGCACGTGAACAAAATAGTTTCTGCCCTTGAGTGTACAGAGAGAGACCTGAAAATGGGCTGTGCCTTTAAAGAGATAAAGGCTGTGCAGGTGGTGAGGGAGCTCAGAGGAGGCAGCCTATAAATGGGGGCTGAGGAGTGGAGGTCTAAGCTGAACCCAAAGTATGGCGAGGTGCTTCCCAGGTTCCACACCAATAAAGATGGACCGTTGGAAGTGAAGGGAAGAAAACTATGGAAACGTATGAATGGGATGATATGGGAGATGCCCCCTTAAAATGAGGTAACAGAAATACATGATGTTGGACTTGATATCACGAGACTTCCAAACAAATAAACACGTTTTGAAAAGGAAATAAATAAGCAAAGGTCTACATGTCATACTAAGAACTCTAAGAAGAACAAGTAAAGCATAATCTCCAATTACCTCTGAACCCAGGGCAGCTCCACCCCTGCGGAGAACATTTGGGAACATGCATGCCATTTTTTGTTTGGTATTTTGGTCAGAGATACAAGCAGCAATGGATGCCCAAAGGCCAGGGATGCCAAACATCCTGCAATGCTGGGAAGAAGTGTCCCACCCACGATGCCAACAAGGCCGCTTTGAGAAGCACTGCTCCAGGCCATGCAAGAACAAACAGCCTTCCTGTCCGTTCTTCCTGCAGTGCCTCATGAGCTGGAGGCCTGGGGCTTAAACAAGGTGCTTGGGGACAGACAGTAATGGTCACAACTGAGATTCAAACCAGGACTGAGCATAAAGACCAGCTTCTTCCACGGGTCAGGATAAGGCAGTACCATGAAAACTAAGCATAAAAAACAGTGTTCTAGAAAGGACTGGGCAGTCAGTAACATCAGAGACTACACAACGGAAAAGAAAAGGAGACTGACCAAATCAGGATTGGCTTTGACAAGCATGTCAATAGTGCCTGCTGGAGAAGAGCAGCTTTGTTGGAATACAGGAAGAAAAATTTCAAATACGTTTAACGTGTACTTTCAATAAATACGACAATGAAGGACTGTAGAATATTAGTTTCAATGGGATGGTTCAGTTGTAGCAGCAAGATTTTGTTCTAACTGTTTTGGTCAGGAGATTACTTCTTTGGGGTATAGGGAGTGTGTGTGTATGAGAGTGTGTGTGTGTGTGTGTGTGTGTGTGTGTGTTTGCAAGAGCCAACCAAGACAGATCAAGGGAGAATGTCTCAGGGAAATGGAACCAAAGTCAATAAATAGGAAGAAGAAATCTGACAAACACTCAAGTGCTAAAGGACTTTCAAACAGAAAAACTCAGGCAGCTTCTCCTGTTCTCAGCAGGCTGAGCTCAGAGGTGAAAAAATAAGATACAACATCTGCACCAGGAAGAGGTAAACATAGGAATTATCTCTGACCCTGGCACAAAGGTCCTTCACCTGAGCCCACAAGAGATAAGAGGGAACATATAAAATTGCCTCTGACAGCAGCCAGGGAAGAGGCACTAGAATTACTGAAGGATCATCATGGGGTACATTTAGTGCCTTCACATGAATCACAATCACAGAAATGGACTCCACCCAGAAACATGGTAGATACAATAGCCACCTCCTGCATCTTCTTCAGATTGCTACCAGAATCCAAGGCACAATTCAGGTAAATTTTACAATGGTATTTATATTGTGTAAAATCGCAAGTGATCAATGTACATGACACGCTTCCTTATTAACAAAATCAAGCATACCGGTGTTCTATGTATATCTGACATACATCGTGAGAACATGATAATTCTGAAACATTACCTGAATTGTACTGAGATGTGAATACTTTGTCATGTTAAACCCTCTAGGAAGCTAGTCACCAAGCTCTCTCTCATTTCTAATGAGAGGCCCACAAACCATCTCACACAGAACATCAGCAGAACTGTTCTTTCCTAACCCTTTCCTTCCACCCTTGTTCCTTTTCTTAGCAGAAAATCCACTCACCCAAATGCAGAAGCCAGGAACATTAAACAAATGTCTGTCAATCACATTGACAGTCATGAGGTATACTGCTTTTGACTGCTATATAGATTATCAGTGGCAAAGCTATGTCAAATTCACTATATGTGAATTCTAATTTTACAAAAATAACATGCATGTCATTAGAAATTTTATTTTTTTCTTTCACATTTTTATAGTTTTTAATGTATGAAATATGAATTTGTCAGTGATAATATATGTAGGAAATTTCTTAGGTCAAAGCTGTGGCTAAATTCACTTAAGGATTCAAGTAGCTGGGTCATTAGTATCTTGAGCAGCTTTTCCCAAAGGTAGGAGTACCTCCCTCAACAGTTTGTGCTAATTCCATAACACTTATCATTTCTTTTAGTCTCCCGTTAGACTGCCTGCTTCAGAGCAAGAACTTTGCCTTAAGAGCACATACGGGCACCAGATTATTTGCTAAATGAGTAATGAACAATGCTTCTACTCAAATCATGTGCATCTGTCTTAAATTATTGAACATTAATCTCTAAACACTATAGTCTGATTTTTAAAATCCTCAAATTTAAAATCACACCAAGGCTTTGAATTTAGCTTGTGCTAAATCGTTTTTTAAAAATTGGAGCACTGAGGAATTTTATTATAAAACAATTGGTACTCATATACATAAACTAATATGTGTGTAAAATTCATACATTTGCTTTCTTTTTTAGCTTGACCTTCTGGTAAATCTTTAGCTTCATTGATTTTGGCTGCTATGTAAGGAGATCCTCATTTATCTGGGTGATTTAAAAGCATAATTCGTCGGTGAGCATCTCTTATGTTTCCTTTAGTGGCTGTAGGGCTTACACCTAGTATTGATGCTGCTTCCCATTTTGCTATTTTGGTTTCAAACCCACCTGTGTAACAGACACCACTGGACTGGCCATGGCTCAGGCTCAGCTTCCGATTTCCCCCAGGAGCGCAGCTCATCCCAGTCTAGAAGACACGGCCACCACCATATGCCTTTACCCAAAAGGAATGCAGCCACCAGAGCAAGCACAAGTTCCCAAGAACCAGAAATTTTAATACAAACAAATATAAAGTGTTTTTGATTCTCTATCTCAAAATGCCCATGACACTTTATGTCATTATTTCTCAGAAAACCTTAGGTTAGTAATTTTTTTGGCTTTATTACATGGATATTAAAAGACAAATAAAAATAATCAAATCCCCATGATTCTTCAAACTAAACATGGAACATTTTTTACTGAATAAATTATTCGAGCTATTTTATCTGAATATAATTTTGAAAAGAAAACAGTCATTAAAAAGAAAAACTGCATTTGGGAGCAACATCATGTCCTCACAAAAGGAAACAAAAGCTCTGTTCTTCTAAGAGCAGACTTGGACATACCAATGTAAAGCTCACTGGAGCTGAGGAAATGTTTTAGTGATATTGCACTGTCCCCTGAGACCCTTCAGCTCATGAAAATACCAGTGTCCAAGGGATAAAAATTACAATGGCCTCCTGTAAAAGCCCCTTCTAGGCTTGGGCTAATTTAAACAATGTGGCAGAGCTCCAACCAACCTTCACACATAGGTTAAAATGTCTATTATTTAAAAGCTGATCTGTGCATTTATCTGTCAACAGTACATCTTTTCTATTTCAGGTTCCACACATTTTACATTTTCCACAAAAATAAAAAGAAACCATAATGTATCTTAATGTAATATTAATTTTTACCATCTCCCAAGTCGTTTGTCTTGTTTTGTGACAGGAGGGGAAGGCTGGGCACAGTATCTTGCATGCATGGATACAGATGTGTTCACCTGGATATTTAATATTGCCACTTAAGCACATTCATAAAAGCTGTGCCCTGCTTTTGTCTGTTATGTTAGCATTAGAGAAATGCCAAAAGTTTGCAGTAATCCCTAAAGTTTTTCAAAACAAAAATCAAAATAGAAAACAGTGTCATACATTTCAAACTCCCCAAACTGTCAGTCTAAAATTAATTTAATTTAGTTCCCTGGGTTATGGGAATGTAAAAGAAAGCAAGCTAAACTGATTTTTAGTTTAGACAGACCTTCTACTCTGGGTATCTGTTTGGGAGGAATGGCGGAGATAGATAGATTTAGTACATAATAGTTCAAGCATACATGCTGAATTCAAACATTTGGACCATTTATTGGTTCTTTGGCCTTAAATTACCTGACCACTCTGAGTTTTTCCTTGTTATCTATAATAGAGTAAATAATAGTCAAAATAAATAATTGTCAAAGTAAATAATTAAAACTACCCCCATAGGATTAAAAGAAAATGCAAGTGAAGTCCAATGGATATTAGTTTTGTTCCTTCTCTCTTCTCCAGCAATTGCTCCTTCTATCCTAGTAAAATATATTCCAGCAGATTTTTAATTGAGGATTTCGGTGAGAGAGAATAAAGACTTGCCAAGGAAAGCTGGAAAATGACAATGGAAGTATTTAGGATTTTTATGGGTGTTTGTCTTAGTTGTTACTGTACACGTGACTCCTTCCTAACACACTTGCCTAGGAACTCTCAGACAAGACAGCAATGGATGTCTGCAACGTTTGCATGCCTTGTGCTGCAAACAACTGGCATCCTGGGCACTGAGTGTGTTTCTGCCAATCTCTCCAGACTAACTCAGTGTGGCATGTGCCTGCTGATTCTCATTCTCCAGCCCATAGTAGATGATCAAGCCAAGGTGGAGTTTAAAGAAGCTTACAAAAGTTCTGCCACCATCAAACCCAACCTTAACCTAATTCCCCTCCTTCCTGATAAAGGAGATACCCCCAAAGGTATATATTTTCTATTTGTCTTTTAGGTCAATTTTTCATCAAGAAAACTCAAATATAACAAAGTGCTTCCTTCCCTTTTCTGTTTCCCATGCTGCCATCAAACCTGCTCACACATGAACACATCCAACTCACTGCTTCAAATTTATAGGAGCATCACTTGTTAGATTATGCTAACATAGAAGAAGATGAAGAGAAAATGATTGAAAAGCAAAGTTATCCGATGCTACCAAAGGCAACTCAAAACAGCATATCCCTTCATTGCACATTTGGTTTTGAACAATCCTGAAGGGTAAATAGCCTTCCTATGCAACGTTGGCAAACGCAGCATTGGGGTGACACATTGTATAGGAAACAATGACACTAACCACAAATGGGAATTTATGCCATTACTATGGCCCAAACCTAGAAAATGGGGAAAACTCAATAGTTTTAATTTGGTTGTGCCATACTTGATTTATGTAAAAGATTCATGTTGGCTTTGTGTCTGGAAATGTGTCCTTCTTCAAATAGTTTTAACATTAATAATTCGCAGATTGAAATCTGCGGTTAAGTAAATTTTTAAGAGGGTATTTGCAGCTAGCAAAGGTTTGCACGATGATACATTGCAACTGCTGGAACCAGACTGAGCCATAGAACAGATTTCCAAGGAAGTCAAAGAAAGCCAAGAGGCAAGAGAACCCCAGATGAGGCAAAGAGAGCCAAGTTGCCACTTTTAATACAAAGCCCAGCCTCCCTTTTCCTATATGCATTTCCATCCTAAAACAAAATTAGTATGTTTGTTATTGGCCAAATAGGAAGTCCCCTACAAAGAAATAAGTGGCAGAAGAAAAGAAGAATCAACATTAAAACAAGACTAAATACAAAGTAATGGGCACACAGAAAGAACATGGAAGAACACATATTGTATAAATGTAAGTTCCAAATACTGTTTTCTACATTGCCATGGAAAACCTCACGTTAGGGAAAATTATTTCTGGGCCTTCAATTTGGAAACTAAAAGAGGCCTCCTTGGAGCCTGATAAATAACAACATCATCTTGATGTTATAACACCACACTGCAAAGTACCTCAAAATGTCTTGCAGACATCTTGTTGTTAATCTGCATGGGACACTCTGAGTTACACGGCAGTCTTTTACTGATTGAGGATTTCGCTTTGAAAGAGTAATGACTTTCCAACTGTGGCTGATACACAGAGACAGGATTAGGCGCTGGGTCACCAAATTTATGTAACACCCCTCTACCAGAATGCAATGTTATCTTGAAGTAGAGTAAGGTTATGATACAATCAATCACTCAAAATCCCCTAAGTAAAGAGAAGAACCATGTTTTTTAAAAAATCCTACTAAAGAAGAAAATTTCTCAGAACTGTGCTTGTGTTAGTGAAAAGGTTTGATTTTTAAGGAAGGAGAGTCTCCTATCATTGACAAACATGATTGTCAC